>CAWUFW010018145.1:0-233512 GCA_963921515.1 Calotriton arnoldi
GTTTCTGTGCAGGGACGTGGGCGCCATGGCTTCTGCCGTGTCAATTCTCATCGGCGTTGTTTGCGCTGGCGGGCGGTATATTTGTGGTTTACCCGCGCTCATGGCGGTGCGATCGTAATTTCACGTGCGGTGTGTCGGCCGTGAGGGCGGGCGGTTTTGTGTTGTCGTGCGTGTTTCCGTCCGTGGCGGGCGGTTTGACTCCGACTCGGACGAGGGCGGGCGGTATCTTGTGTGGGTTTTTCGCCGATGGCGGTTTTCGGTTTGTGTAATCGTAATGGCGTGGTCGTTGTTCAGACGGTGTGTGCCGGCGGATTTTTGCCGCTTTCATGCCTGGCGGATTTTTTCACGCCCGGTATCGTAATGGGCCTTTAAGAGAGGTGGTACAATGGTCTGTCAAGTGGATCTGGATAGGGGTTTGACAACACTACTATAGTTGTTTCTTTAGCCATAGGTGGTAGAGTAGCCTGGGCCTTAGTGGCAGGGCCGGACTGGCTACCGGGCGTTTTGACATGCTGCCGAGCTGGGGGCTGATGTCACTGCGGTGGGGACTAATTTAGTTGATGGAGACCTGCATGTGCTTCGAAATAAAAAAAGCAAAATGAATTTCGTTCACCATACGCAGGTCCCCATCAACGAAATCAGCCCCCAGCTCGGCAGCATGCCAAAACGCCCGGTAGCCAGTCCGGCCCTGCTTAGTGGATGAATATAAGTCTAACAAACAGGGAGCCAGAGGACCCTGCATAGTCAGGGCCGGCGCTAGGCATGGGCAGCTGCCCTGGGCCTCGCGCCTGCTCAAAACGACGGGCCCCGCACCAGAGCACTGCCTTAATAAAGGCCAGGACCAGTGCTAGGCATGGGCAGCTTCCCAGGGCCTCGTGCCTGCTCAAAACTACGGGCCCCGCACCAGAGCACTGCCTTAATAAAGGCCAGGACCAGTACTAGGCATGGGCAGCTTCCCAGGGCCTCGCGCCTGCTCAAAACTACGGGCCCCGCACCAGAGCACTGCCTTAATAAAGGCCAGGACCAGTGCTAGGCATGGGCAGCTTCCCAGGGCCTCGCGCCTGCTCAAAACTACGGGCCCCGCACCAGAGCACTGCCTTAATAAAGGCCAGGACCAGTGCTAGGCATGGGCAGCTTCCCAGGGCCTCGCGCCTGCTCAAAACTACGTGCCCCGCACCAGAGCACTGCCTTAATAAAGGCCAGGACCAGTGCTAGGCATGGGCAGCTTCCCAGGGCCTTGCGCCTGCTCAAAACTACGGGCCCCGCACCAGAGCACTGCCTTAATAAAGGCATCAGTATTACGAGCTCCCTTGGGTCTTGCAGCCGTTGTGCAGGGATGTGAGGCCCAAGGGAGGGCCCCCGCTCATCTGGGCCCCTTAGCTATGACCTGAAATGGCAAAATGATCGCCCCAAACCCCCTGTCAGCTGACAGTTCTAATTAAAATAGTTTAATCGCCCTACATTTTCTGCCAAACTTGCTTTAGTGGCACCCCCCCCCCTCCCTCGGACTAATTGCTGCATCTGCATGATAACCGCGATTAGCCACCGCACTTGAAGGTGCTTTAGCTGTGAACTGCACCCTGCCCCTGCATGAATGGAAAGCAGGGTATCCTACAGGTCTCCCAACAAACGAAAGCATGACCTCCATTGTGACCTCTCATCACAATGGGCACTACTCACCTGGTATGAAGGGAAAGGGAGAAGAGCAGAGAATGGAGGGCCAGGTGATTTTTTTTTTTTACGTCTCTTTTATTGTTTTTTTTCGTACAAGCAAAATGTATGCAAAATTAAACAAATATCATCTGTAGCTGAGCATAAGCAAGCAGTGTCTTTTTTCATTTGTGTAATTTATGAGAAACGAAGGAATGATAAATGATTGAGTAAGTAACAGAGCAAGAAGATATGGAGTTGAAGGGCTGGGAATGGAAGGAGGATTGGCCCCACATCCATCATTACCACCCAGAGAGCAGCACTATGAACCCTCAAGGACACACCCAACACCTATGATCCATCAAGGCACTCACCATTCCTGGCTCTGCACATTCAAAAAGACAGCACTAATTCGCAGCATCATGCATGTTCACACATGATGCCAGACTTCCAGTGTTCCCGGGAATACCTAAGGAGGTCTGGTGTCCCCTTTTGCTTTTAGTAGTAGTATCGAGGGAGGGGTGAATATAAAGGGGTAAGACAAGCAAAAGAAGGTAGGAGGTGGGGGAGGTGATAGCTGAAGAGTACAGCAGAGAGAGGAAAGTAAGGAGCCAAACAGCAAGAAAGAGCAAGATGCTGGAAGAGAGGGAGATGGGGAGGATAGATATCCATGCAAGGGCAGAATTGGTGAGAGAAGAGTCTGGGAGAGTGCTGAGGTAAAAAAAAAACATAACATGTAAAAGAGAGGAATATAAGGGAGGAAAAATCCACACAGTAATGTACGAAGCTTGTGGAGAGTGAAAAGGAAGAGACTGATTTAAAGAACACAAGAGCAGTGGTGTGACACAAAATGATGCCTGAGCAGAATGTTATGAGAGTTGCCTCAGTTTCCCATATCTCACAGATTTTCATTTGTCATGCACTGAATGGGACCCCTAGTGGACTGGGGCTCCCCTGAGCTGTTGGGGGCCGTCAGCTCTGCAGGGGCCTGTATTATGCCCCTGCAAAAAAGGTTAAACAAGGTAAGAGGCAGGGGGAGAACTGTAATGCATGTAGAGGATAGGTTGATGTTAGAGGGGCAGAACCAGCGAAAGGAGGGTAGAGGTGAGAGAGAGAGAAAACAAAGGGAGGGGAGAGGTGGACGTAAAGGGGCAGAACCAGTGAAAAAAGTTGAGGATGAAGGGAAAGATGAAAGGTAAACGGCAGTGCTTGGATAGGAGAGGTAAACTATCAGGAGAACTTAAATGGCGAGTGGAGGGAATGGTGAGGGGTGGATATAAGAGGGCAGGACCTTGAAGAGCAGGTAAGAGGCTGGGTAGGGTATGCTGGAAAGAGGTAGATGTTAACGAGGCAGAGCCAGCAAGAGAAGGTTAGAGGCAGGCAAGAGATGAGAGGTAAAGAGTGTAGCAGGGAGGTGAGAGGTGGATGTAATAGGGGCACAATCAGTGAGAAAGGTAAGAGACAGTAGGAGACAAGAGGTGAAGTATAGAGCATGGAAAGGAGATGTTGATGTAAGAGAGGCACAGTGAGGCAAGGTAAAAAGCTGGGACGGGTCAAAGTGAAGAGGTGGATATAAAGGGAACAGACCAGCAATAAAAGTTAGGAGGCTGGAGGGAGAGATGAGATGTGATAGACAGTACATGGATAGGAGATATAGATGTAAAAGATGCAGAACTATTAGGAGACCTTAAGCAGAGAAGAGAGAAGGAATGGTAAGAGGTGAATGTAGAAGGGCAGAATCAGTGAGAGTAGTAAGAGGGAGGGGGAGAGATATGGTGAGGTGTAGAGAGTGGAGAAGAGAGGTGGATATAAGAGGGCCCGAATCAGAAAGTGAATGCGACGAAGCCGGGGGAAAGGGGAGAAATGGAGGTAAGGGGGCAGAATCCACATGATACATTTAGAGACTGGGGAAGAGGTGATAAGTACAGTACAGTAAGAGGTGAGGTGGACGTACAGCATAGAGGGGAGAGGTAGATGTAAATAGGCAGAATCAGTAAAAAAAAGTAAGAGGATAGAGGAGGGGTAAAAATGTCTTTGAGCCAGTATGCTGCTACAAACATATATCCTTCTGCCAACATTTGCAATTCCCTGTCTCTTTATTTTCCATGTAAAAAATTGGCTTAGCTTTGGGATGTGTGTCTTCCTTTCCTAAGGTTTTTGATCTTGAACCATCCTCGATGTGCCCGTAGAATTACAGCCTGCTCTGTGTGCACTCTTATTCCTCTTAACCTTTTTAAGAAATCTAGCTCCAGGTGGGACCCTTTCTGCCCATATCCTGACTGGACATCTAGCTCCTGCCCTGCTGCCTGGCCTCAGAAAACAGTGGTGGGAGATACCACGGGTCCACCGGGAAAACATATGCCCAACCTGACAAAGCATACTGCCCACGAGATAGTGCAGGCCCAATGCCTTGGAGTAAGGCCTGCGGGCGAGCAGACCTGGATGCATGGGAGGGATTGTATGAAAGGGAGTTGGATGCCTCAGCATTGACAGATTCTGGATCCTTCCACCTTTTCTAGGACTGTCAAGTACATCGTCCCATGCTGCTTGAGGCTCCCTATACTGACCTGGCTACCTGCCCTGCGGTGAGGGTGAGATCATGAAGGGTGGAGGCTCTGATGGAGGCCTGCTCCGTCACTGCTAACCTCATCTGGATGCAGGAGTGGAGACTGTGCGATAGGGCCGACGGGGGAGTGCCAGGCTGGCCTGGACATTATTACTCTGTCTTGGAATTTAATCATGGACTAATCTGGAAACAATTAGTGCATCAGAGTAAAAATATCAGTTTTAGAGAGACCTAAGCCTAGCTTTTCCATCCAATTGGATTAATGCATGTATTTCCATATAACAGAGCTTTAAAATATTTCTACTTATTTTGTTAGGGTTTTTATTTGTATTGTTAGCCATTTTACAGATATCCACACTAGATAAGTAGCTTCATGCAAAGGTGTTTCAACAATGCCAGAAAATGAATGGTCAACTGAAGTCAGTTCCTGTGATATCACTTCCTGTGATGTTACATCTTATGCAAATTAGAGGGGCCTTGCATGTTCCTGTTCTGCCCGGGGCCCTACAAATCCTAGGACCGGCCCTGTGCACAGTAGCCTGAACATCCGCCGGCAGGCCACTGCAACCAGTTATTTTTCCAGTCGCCACGCATCAATGGCATTCTGGATTTCTGGTCCTGTAATCGGGGCAGCAAGCATGCATGATTGCATTGGGGACCTATTTCCTCAGTTGATCCGGTCTTATGGGGGAAGGCCTAGCACACAGGGTTGAACAGTAAATGGCAAATATGGCAGTTCCTTTTTGTTTGTGAATGAGATATTGTATTATCATTTTATAGCAGTTATCGGGAATTGCCGAACGTTTGTCTTTGCCTGGCGGACAAGGAGGCTTCCTAACTTATCCCACCCTCCATGATGAAGTGTTACGTATTCCCGTTAGTTGTAAAGGCGAAGCCTTACTAAAATCTCAGCATATATCAGGAGAAATGATGGAATCAAGTATCACACTATTTTCTAACCCCCCTCATTTCATTTTCAAGATCGTTAAGTTCTCATTCAGGAGCTATTTTTACGCCATACGAGGTTTTGATACTGATGCCCCTTATATCATTTTAAAAGCTTCCAATGCCATGCAACTGCCCCCCATATGTAACCTTGACACCCTCATTCTCTCCCTAAATGATGCATACCATTTCCAGCAAGCGCCTCGAAGTCCTTCTTGTGACCGGTTTATTCCATTGTAATATCAGCATCTCGGGTTACGGCTGAAAGTATTCAGTGTTAGTAATGGGGTGTTTGTAGGTGAGAGGAGTGAAGGGACATAACTAATCTAGACTGGAGGTCCTCGACAGACAGGAGTGCAGCAGATATCTCCTTGCGAGTGTCTGGGCATCCCTCCAAGCGTCAGTGCGGCACCATTCCTCCACCCAGCATTTAACCATCCTGCTGTCTAATTAATCATCACCCTTTGAAAAGGAGGAAACAATCTTTCTACTCTCATATTAGCATGCAAATAATGTCTCCGCCCTACATCACAGGAATAAGCAGCAAGTCACCGAAAACGCCTGAATGTTTTAAAATACAAGCCAATATGAAAGCATGCATTCATCTTCTAGACAACACAGTCTTATCACCATGCATTAAAAACACACACACTCTTCAGGGATAGCTATTAGGGCCCAGATTTACTATTCTGACCTGTCAACTTCGTGCTTCTCGCTTTTGTGCTCTTTTGGGCTCATTTTTGCCTTTCTGTGCTGTTTTGTGCCGTTTTGTGCCGTTTTGTGGTATTTGTTGCTCTTTTGTTGTGCTTTGTGCTATTATTTGCTCTTTTGTGCTCCGTTGTGCCATACTTTGCTCTATTGTGCTCCTTTGTGTTAATCCTTGTTCATTTCCTAGTTTTTGCTCTTTTGGGCCATTTTGTGCTTTTGCGTTTTCTCTCTTGTGTTTGGGCCTTAGCCCCTCTGTTGCACTCCCTGCAACCCCCCACCCCAAAGGCAAGCCCGTTTGTGCACGTCCAGGCCCGTACTGTGCCCAGCGTCAAGAATCCTGGTCCAATCAGCCCCTCGCGATACTGCCAATGCCCCTTCGATCGCTTAACCCAGGACACCACTCATCCTGCTGCTGTCATGCCGCACCGCACACCACGGTAGGAGCTTTCACCTGCACCCACTGCAGGTTCCCCTGCAGCAGCATACCCACACAAACCCCTCAAGCACCAACAACATCACCAACCCCTCGACTTAACACCATCAAACACGCCAAACCAGCAACCCAACAGGCACTGGCATGCATGCTTCTCAACACACGATCTCTCAGCAAACATGCCACAGAGACCTGGGATCTCCTATGCAACAATGCGCCGGACCTCCTATTCATCCCAAAAACCTGGCTCAACCCAATTCGGCACCGAACATCGCTGTGGCTATATCAACGAGCTAAACAATTGCACAATAGGACCGTCTTCACAAGCCAGGAGGAGGGCTTGCCATCGTCCACAAGGAAACCATCAAATGCTCTACATCCACAGAGTACAACACCCCTTTCATGGAACACATGCAGTTCAAACTGCAAATCAGAGACAGGTTCACCCGAAAGGGAACCCTCACTTACCGACCACCTGGACCATGGACCAACTTCAGCAGTCTCTTCACGGCTTCATCGTCCTCTTCTTCATCAACTCCAGGGACTTCATAATACTCAGTGACCTCAATTTCTACCTAGACGACTAAACAGACCCCTGCTCCATAGTCATCCTCCAAACCCTGAATAACACTGGACTCACCCAGTTCATCACAGACCCAAATCACATCGCAGTACACACACTGGACCCAATCTTCGACACCAGTGACCGCATCATATATAAAGCCACCTCACCGCTCACATGGAATGACCACTCCATCATCCACTTCCAAATCATAACACCACAAGTCAACGCACCCACCAGCATCAGCCTATCAAGCTGCAGCTGGGGAAAAATCTCAGCAGCAGACTGGCTCAATGCCCTCAACATGGACCAACCCAACATCACTAAAACCTCAACAAGGATATCAATGATTGGATCGGGAACTGTGCAGACTTCCTCGCATCACTCAAAGCTAACAGGCAAAAAAGAGCCAACAAACAAGCCAGCTGGTACACAAATGACCTCTGAGAATCTAAATGTCACTGTAAGCAGCTAGAATGAAATGGAGAACCAACCAAGAGACCACCTCCAGAACCACATACAAGGCCGAGCTTAGACACTACAACCAGCAACCAAGAAACACCAAAAAAAGAGCACTAGTGGAACACAGAGGCGAACACCAACAGTTGATAGGAAATCTTTTCCATTGTCAAAGAATTTACCACACTTGATGCCGATGTCAACAGCATCACCCCCTCACAGGAACTCTGCGACAACTTATCAAACTTCTTCCACAGCAAAATAGCAAACTTCTACAGTAACGTCGAACAACAACCTGACCCCCAGAGATCTCATCACCAACCTGACCATCACCAACCAAGATGGACACTTGACCGAATGGAAAACACTTACCAGAGAAAACACAGCAGTGATCATGAAGACGGTCCACTCTGGGAGCCCCAATAGATCCTTGCCCCCACCACAACTACGACATGGGAGGATCACCAATCAGCAACACCCTCGCCCATATCATCAACACCTCCTTTAGATTTGCCACCTTCCCGGAAGACTGGAAAAATGCAGCAGTCAACGCCCTCCTCAAAAAGCCATCAGCCAACCCAAACGAGCTGAGCAATTTCCGTCCTATCTCACTGCTCCCCTACCCAGCCAAAGTGATGAGAAGGTTATCAACAAACAACTCACCAGCCACCTCAAACTACACCACCTTCTGGAACACACCGTATCAGGATTCAGAAGTAACCATATCATGAAACCAAACTCATCACAGCCACAGATGAAATATGAACCATAGTGGACCGAGGAGAGACCACAGCCCTCATCCTGCTCGACCTCTCCGCAGCCTTTGACGCGGTCTTGCACCACACACTTGTTGGAAGACTCCATGAGATCGCCATCCAAGGACTAGCCCTCAACTGGATAGACTCCTTCCTCATGGGAAGAACAGAGAAGCTCAGACTACCACCCTACACATCGGAATCCAAGAAACTAATATGTGGAATCCCTCAGGGCTCAGCTCTCTGTCCCACTCTGTTCAACAACTACATGTCTCTACTAGCTAACATCATCAGATCCCAAGGCATAACCCTCACATCCTATGCCGACACCCAACTCATCCTATCCCTGACCAAGACAACCAGCACCAGTACCAACTTCATCAACTGCATGATCAAAGTAGCAGAATGGATGAGAACTAACTGCCTGAATCTCAACTCCAACAAGATGTAAGTGCTGGTGTTTAGAAAAAAGAACTCTCCCTGAGACTACCTAGTGGCCGAAAGAGATGGGATCCACACCAAAACCCACCAAACATGCTAGAAACCTCATAATTGTCCTGGATGATAAACTCAAAATGACAGCGTAAGTTAACTCATTTAGGGCCATATGTAGGTAGCTAAATACCGGTCGGTAACGGCCGAAATTCGGTAAATCTCCCGTTACCGACCGGTATTTAAGCAATCGAGATGTAGGAGGCCGGATTTAAGGAATCGGTAATTTACCGATTCGTTATTTTAAGGAATCGGTAAATTACCGATTCCTTAAATCCTATGTAGGGAGCACTCAAGTGAGTGCATTTTTGGTTTCAGTATTCGTTATTTACCACCAACTACAAGTTGGTGGTAAATACTGAATACCTTTTAAAAAGCAATTTTGTGCTTTTTAAAAGTGCCATGTGGCAGACAAACATGCCCTTAGGGCATGTATGTGCGCCACATGTGCACACATGCACGATTCAGGGTGCAACAGGGTGTCAATTTGACACCCTGCCACCCTTGAATATGCTCTCCTATTACCGATTCGGTATTTACCGAATCGGTAATAGTGAATGGCTTCCCATTCATTCCTATGGGCCTCCAGGCCCATAGGAATGAATGGGAAGGTATTCCTTATTACCGATTCGGTAAATACCGAATCGGTAATACCGAATATTACCGAATCGGTAACATTTACCGAATTTTTACCTACATTCTATTTACCGATTCTTAAATACCGAATCGGTAAAATTCGGTATTTAAGAATCGGTAAATAAAAATTACCTACATATGGCCCTTAGTTCCTCCTGCTTCCATATCCTACTCATGCTACACAAGATCTTCATATGGCTGCCCTACAACACCAGACAATCCCATCACACAAGCACTCATCCCAAGCAGACTTGACTATGGCAACACACTTTATGCCAGGATATCCAAACAGCTCCTACACAGACTCCAGACCATCCTGAATGCCGCAGCAAGAGTCATCCTCAACCTCCCACATAGCACCGACATCTCACCACACCTCAGCAAGCTCCACAGGCTCCCCATACACAAAGGCAGCTAATTCAAACTCTTCACACAAAACACATACAAAGCAATGCACAACATTGGAAAAGCATATCTTAACAATGGCATACACGTTTACCGGCCGACCAAACACCTACGCTCAGCAACACTCTCACTTGCACACACCCTGCATCCACAAAAGCAGAACTGGAGGTTTCTCGTTTTCCTACATAGCACCTAGAATCTGGAACGACTTCCCTCAACACATCAGAGCCTCCTCCTCGCTTCTTGATTTCCACCAGAAGATGAAGATCTGACACTCCAACAAATGCTGTGGGGCCTAGCGCCTACACACCATACTCAGATACCCTCACAGGTGATTAGTATGCTGCACAAATCCACATAACATATCATTCTTGGATGCAAGGCAACACTGGACCAAAGTTGCTGGGCTGCCTTGCGTCAAAAGGAGAGAGGAAAAAATGCACCATATCTGCTAGGATGTGATGCATTTTTCTCTCCCCCAGCACTGGCGCGCTTTTGGCAGCCATGCGCCAATGCATGAACCATTGCACCATAGTGCATGGGTGTGTGGATTCTCTGAAGCAAAGGTTTTCTTCTGGAAGGGGAACCTTCCAGTGTAAAAACTATGCTTTCAGGCTTTTCCCACTTTGTATGTGTGCTGTACAATGTAGCAAACATACAAGGAAAAACAAGGAGAAATTAAAACATTTCAGCTCGATGCTCCTGCCTTGAGGAGTTTTAAGATTTTGACTCAAATCCCTGTCTACCAATGTTTGTATATAGCGATTTGTGTCAAAACCCATGGGTGGTTGCGTGGGAACACCCATACACCATTCATGGAACGCCCCCTTGACACAAAGTAATCAAAGCGGTGCATAGCGCAATTTTGCATTACTTTGCGATATTATCTAACGGAAATCTTTATTTGCGTTGGATACTAAATCCCACTATAACACTTTGCACTGGATTTGCATTGCAAGAGTGATGCAAACCCGGCGCAAAACCCAGTGCAAAGCTTTCGTAAAGCTGGGCCTAGGTGTTTCTGTAGGGAAAAGTTAATCTGCCCCTTGTACTCATGCCTACTTGTCACCATGAGCGAAAGTGTATGTTGATTGCTCGTTAAGCATGGTATCCAAATACCTCTTAGTGGTAAAAGTCAAATAGTCTGAGGATTGGGAATAGAGTTACTCTCACACAAGCGAACTTGTATCCAAGTGCAGTGATATTAACATGCACTCTGTGTGCACTCACCACACATCCAACAAGGTTCACAAAGCAGCAGCAGCTAAAAATCTGAATTTACGTTGTTTGTTCACTTTACCAATCTTACACCTTCCTTAATGACACCCTCGCCTCTATGACTTACTCGTACTCGAACTTGTTCCTACTGCACCGAACAATTCATCTCTATTATAGTTTCTATCTGCTGAACCTTGTTAAATATGTTTTTATACTTTCTCTGCTCTGTTTTTGTAAAATGTTTTATACTTACTCTGCTTCGTATTGTAAAGCGCTCTGATACCCTACTCTGGGTCTTGTTCGCGCTATAGAAAACTCTGAAAATAAATAAATAAATAAAATAGTATACACCCATCATTGTATTAGATGCCACGGACAAATAATGCCCAAAAAGACTCTTTTATCCCCAGTAAAAATAGGCATTTCTGTCATCAGAATCATGCTTACCGTAGCAGTGGAGTGCCTGGTTCCCTTTTGGGTGCGGTGCACGGAGTGAAAGTGTGCCCAGGTCTTTGGGTTTGTATTTGAAAGCTCTGACGTACTTCTGTTCTGCTTACACAATGCACCACCCACGCTGTTAGACCACTGATCTCTTGAATAGCAGATCTCGCAAACAAGATGGACGCATAGTCTGGGTGCCCTATCAAGGGCAAAGGGTTATAATGCTGCTACATTACTGCTGCTGTGCAATAATCCTAGAGGGGATCAATATTTTGTCCAATACACCAGAAGAATTCCCTGAGTGAAGCAAACAACTAAAGGTTAATTGCCTTATCGGATGAAGAGGAAGAGCATTCTTGCTCGAAGAACACACAGCTTTAAACCTAGAAGCAAATCTACCCCCATGGTATCAAAGGAATTTAGAGAAAAAAAGTGGTTTAGTAGATAACACCACAGCTTTATCTGCACTTGCCTATCGTAATACCCAAAATGTAAAGTCTCAGCTTCACACGTTTCATAGATTTATGTGAGTGACGGAGGGAAACTTTGGAGCAAACATTTAAAAGGACAAGTCACTGGGAGCTGACAGAAGGTTCCCTCCTCGGACCCTCTACCTATAATTATCAAGTTGTCACATTTCATAGTTACGTTTTGGAAAAACATATCCGGCTCTTCGCTGAAACCATTGTTGGATATTATCAAAACCAAGTTTCTGCCACCAATAAAATATGGTTTGCAAGCTTATCCTGGAAAGATCAACGTTTGACAGCAGCTTTCCCAGTCTCGATAGTTCAGTGTCAGGGGTTCAGGGTAAGAGTTGGATATCAAATGTACCTTTTCCAAAAACTGACCGTTGACTCTCATTAGCACAAACAATCTTGGTGTGGAAAATCTGATCCAGACATGACCGACCTGAAGAGCTACAGGTCTATCATTCTGATAACTGCCATGCTAACATAATGGAGAAGCTCTTGGCTAAGTGGCTCTCCAGTTTTCTTGACTCCTACAAGCTCTTAGAGAGAAGTTGCCATTTGTACTAAACATGGCACTGAGTAAGTCCTGTTTATTTTTCTGGATGAGCTTCAAATCGCTGGAGCAAGGGTGAGCAAGCAGGGATCCTGCTGGTCAACCTCTTCACAGCGTTTGATATGGTCAATCATGGAATGTTGATCCGCCATCTCAATGACACGGAGGGAACACTCCCTGCTCTGGCCCTTTACATTCTTGCTTAGTAGAACAACCTATTGACCCTCCCAACCTCTACCACTCGGAAGGACTCTCACGTATCCCCAAAGTTTCACAGGCTTCTGCAATGGACACCATTCTGTTGAACATGTAGGACTGCCTAAGCAGAAGTCAGTTTGCTCATTTGGCTTAAAAGCACTGTCTTAGGCAGACAACATTCAGATTCTACGGAAAAGTGATCACCTGTTTATGAACTGCATCATATGACCTCCTTTTCCGGTGGGCGCTCAAGACCTTCATGATTGTTCGTTCATAGCAGTGACTGCTCCATGTGAACCAGTTGTTTCCTCCTAGCATCAAGGTATCTGCTGGTGGATGTAGCGCTCTACCAATAAATAAACACACCTTCTTCTAGTCCTTACCTGGACCACCTTGTGGAAGGGGTCACAATTATATTTGGAAACTGGCACCTCATTACCCTCATGCCACTCTTCCTCATTGCAGACTTTACTTATGAGGTAGAACAAACCTATGATAGGAGCTCTTTCATTGTTTTAAACTTCACTTTGCCTGCCTCCTTGATGGTGCGATAAATTCACACCTGTTCCCCAACACCACCTGAGCACTTGTCAGATGGACAGGGAGATGTTGAGGAAGGAGCGTGGAAGAACAAATAGTTCCCTAATCTCCCCTCTTTCTGGGCGTGGAGTTTTGAGGTGGTGGTTATGTCTCTGCATCTCCAACCCTCCAGATGTGCCACATCGGAAAGATCTGAGCGCAGTCCTCGCTTCAGCGTATCAGTTCCTCTTCCATTTCCATGAAGAGGGGGCTAACATGCTCAAGATCCGAATGTGAAGAGACACTTTCATTGGCATCTGTGGCCGCAGCATTAATACTGCAAGGAATAGTCCTGGATTCCTACAGGATCCTATCACAAGGCTCACTTCATAGCCCCATACCATGCTCGATATGGTATTGTTTCGCAATGTTTGTGTAAGAAGCAGAAAAGATTCCTTGGAAGCAGAGGGTGGAGAAGGTAGAAGCCATAGTGAAGACCTGGGGTAAAAACAAGGTCAAAACCTCCTCCTGGCAAAAACAAGACAGGCCCAGCCTTTAAGGTGAAGTGCCCCTGTTCAATTATGATGGCCAACCTCATGTCTGTAACCAAGAGTCAGGAGGTCTTGTGATATCAATCTCAACATTTACATTATTTAAATGGAGAAGAGCCTTGGGACCACACTTCTTAGTCATTTTGTGATGGCTGTACTGATGCTTGGCTATTTGCTAACTGATTTTGAATTGTGATATTTGGTTACTGTTGGATGTGGCTGTTCCTTCCACTTTGGCACCACAGTCGCGAGTCATGGGCCTGCCTCCTCCCCTGAAGGACGCAATTGTACCTGGCTGTACATTTCTGTTGCACAGAGCTGCCAGGTAAGGACAGAAGGTTATTTAAATGTTATATACATATGAATGGCAGTCTCTCCTCTTTTCTTTCTTTTCCATCTCCACAGCCCTCCCATCAGCTGTGTATCTTTGCACCTAGCCCCGTGAAACCATTTATACCGCCTAGAAGGGGGGATTCCATGTGGTGAGTACATATTCATCTCACAGTCAGGGGCTGGGCCTGGGTTATGCTGCAGTCTCAAGGGATCAAGGGCTCAAGGAGAAGGCTGAGCAAGATATGGCAGTGACTGCGCAAGCTGTGTAGTGAAAATGAACGAGCTACAGCCAAGCGAACTACTTCATTCCACACCTTACCAGCACTGTGTGCAATGGATGCCATCAGAAGTGTCTTAAAAACATAAAATATCTTGCTGTGGTAATACATTTTGTAAGCTCCCCACCCAATCACTTTATAATTACATTCAACTGCATTCTATATATTGATCTGAGCTGCAAGGTGTTTGAAAATGAAGTTTCGCAATTTTTTTGCTGTATTTAAACGCTACCTAATAGCCTTGATCATCCTTTATTTACATATTTACAGCGTGAAATTTACATTCAAATTATTAGCAGGTATGTGACTGTGGTTGGCAGATTGAAGATGAATTATTGCTTTTCGCCCACTCCTGACATTGCCTATCTTGGCACAGGGCTGTGTTCTACTCTCTTCTGCTGTCTTATGAATTCTCTGCACAAAGCCAGCACATTTGACTCTCAAAGACTGAAATTTAAATGTTGATGTGTATTTTTAGCTGGACGAAACACTTTTCAAAGTTTGTCAATTGTCAAAAAATCTGTAATGGAAATTGGTTTTCCATGAAATGTTTTTACTTTCAGAATAAGCATAGTATGACCTCTAGTATGTACGGGCTGTGATGCTGGATAGAGTTGTAGTTCAAAAGTCTGCTGCAAATCGTAAGCTTTTCTAATGCTCAGTGGCAGCTCCTCCACTATGGCGGAGGAGCGTCACCTCACTACTTTTAAGCAGTGCCAAGTAGAAACATAAAATGATAATAACTAAGAGTTATCATTTTATGCTTCGTGTCCTGCTGCTTTGCGGGCGGGTGGGCGGGGCTGCTCTGCTCTCGGAGCAGGGGAGGAGTGGTTTGCCCACTTCTAAGTGCGCAGTGACTGTTTGGTCGACAATCTCGGGCCGCCCAACCAGTCATGCGCACTTTCCCCGTTCTCCATGCAGTCTGCATTACAGCCTGCATGGAGAACACGCCCACCCCTCCAGCCCCTGGCTGAGCGCTGTGTCACAGCGCTCAGACCAATCACAACGCTGCATTGCAGCGTTATGATTGGCTTAGGGGAGGGAGCCTGGCTGCCTGCTTTCTGTTCCAGGAGTTGGAGGCAGGAGAAAAGGAGCAGAGACGCGGGACCCGGCCTCAAGGTAAGTTTTTTTTATTCCCCCCCCGTGTGACCCCCCCCGGTGACCTCCCCATGACCCCCGTGACCCTCTCGTGCCTGCCCCGCCACCCGTGAGATTTTGTGCGAACAGGAAGCAGAAAGCACCCAGGCTCCCCTAAGCCAATCAACGTGGTTTGGCGCTGACTGGGCCTGGGAGCCTGAGCATTTTCCCCACCAGGCTGTGTATTACAAGACGGCCAGCCAAATCATCATGCGCACTTTAGAGTGCAGCAACCAGTCCTCCTCACCGACGTCACAGGAGCCCAGCCCCGCCCTGCCCTAACCTGACTAATACTAAAAATAAAATAATAATAACTTCTGTTATTATCTTTTTATTTTTCCTTTTATCCTGCTCTGAGAGCAGTGAGGCGACGCTCCTCCACCTGAGGGGAGGAGCCGCCACTGTTCAAACCTACACGGATATGTGAAAATCTAATTTCCCACTTATTTTTGTGCAGACATAAGATAGAAGACTACCCAATCATGTTCAAATTCCCCAGTGAGTGGCAACCTCTGTCCCCCAGCATCACAAGGAGAAAAATTTACTCTAGGGCACACGCCAATTAATGCTTAGATGACAGAAGATCGTAAAATAGAGCTTAGGAGAAAGCCCCATGGTTTGCATTATTTTCAGAAAGTATTACCACTAAGAGACTATTCCACCAATGGAAACACATCCTTTCTGCATGCATACATCTCAGAGCTACCCACTCCAAACCTCGATTTGGTGTTTACTCCCTTACACAGGCAATCTCTTCTGGCTGCCTGTGTCACAAGATGCTCTTTTAAGTCCTCGCACATCTTTCAATTAGAACACATCTGGTTGTAGCATTGCATAGGATTTACCTCTATCACTGCATGTAGCCACATCTTTATCCAGTCTTCTTTTTGGGCGCAGCCCTATGTACTAATACATGGCGACTCTACATTTAGGAATGACCCTTTCAGGAGGTGGTCCACATGGAAAATTTACCATAGTTGTCCACTGGCTCCCAGTCCACAAATGAGCACTCTTCAAACTCCTCATGCACACATGCAAAGTCCTACACAACACTGACCCCACCTACCTCAATAATCGCATTAACTTCCACAAACCTACCAGACACCTCTGCTCAGTCGCACTCCTACTTGCACACATCCTCTGCATATGCAGAACAAGAGCCTGCGTGTGCTTTCCCCTACCTCACTCCCAAAGCCTGGAACGATCTGCCCCTGTACATCAGAGCCACATCCTCAGTTCTTGAATTTCACATGAGACGGAAAAACTGGCTCTTCACCTAGGTATGGTCCAGTCATGGCCAACACAGTTCTTGCTTTCATTGCCCGGATGCTCTCCTGGGTGAATCAAGTGCTCTTCAAATACACATACCATAACATATAATATATAACATAACATAAAATATAACATAAGATAGCATAACTGCAGGAAAGTGGAGTATTATGTGGTGTGGGGATTAGTCCTCACCATGTAATACTATCACGATACCCCAAAGATGGTCCTTGGATTCACACTAATAAATCCTTAGCTCAGTCCTGGTAGTGTGGCAAAGAGAAGTCAGGCTTTACCAGAGGAACACGTGTTAAGCATTTCAGAGTACCAACATGGACGATAAGTAATTGGAACGACTCGAGAGAAATCCAACACAAATTTATAAAAATAGAGTGTATTTTTATCTTAATTTAGACACCAAAATGAACGGAATAGTATACATATAACCGAAGTTGTAAAATTTTGAAACAATAGAAAATCGGTGCAAAATAATGCAGTGAAAATTTAACTTTGCGGTCAATGGGAAAAGCCACTAGCGACAATCTGTCACTGGCAGGTCGAGTTGCATTGTACCCTAGCAGGGTAAAGGTGATGCTGGTCCCAGAACCCAGCCATGACAGCCAGTTAAATTTTACTTGGCCCGTGGAGCCCAGGTGCAGAGTTGTCCTGGCTGACGTTAGTGCTGAATGGGAGCCGAGTTGAGAGCTGCTTTTACCACCTAAATGGTGCTGCTGGGGAAAAAGATGCAAAAAGACAACAGTGTGGTTGCTGACGTCGATCGAAGGTCTGATGGAATTGTCTCTTAATGCAGCGTCAAATAAAGGGTTTGTTGAAGGACTGGCGACCAACAAGCCTTGGCTGCGGTAAGCAGCGCTGAAAAGTAACTTCGACGTTCGGCGGCCCTGGGGAACGCGATAGCTGGCTGTAACTTCATGGAAAGCACGACTAATGTTCCCATAATGCACTAGACCATCTGGATTTGGGCAATCATTCGGAAGGACCGATGGCCAGCAATTCTTCGGATCCGGAGCATTCTTTTACCTGCAGTTTGCAGGGGACTAGTGCCACTAGTCCAGGGGAGTCTGAGGGTGCTTCTGGCTTCCCAAGGGGTCTTTCTGTCGGGGGAACTGAGAGTTAGCCTATGATGAGTCTCGATCAGGCAGTTCCAAGAGCATTGCCACAGATACAGGGTATCCCTCCTTTGCCTTGCGCAAGTCTTGTTATCGCTGGTGCGGGTCTCTACTTCTTTCCTCTTTGATTTTTTGTTTGATCTGTTTTATTAAGATTTTTGTCAATAGATGGAATTATTACAATAACCGCAAGCATTATACAAATTATACATAGTACCCATTCTTACACACGTTTACATTGCACATACATAACAAAGTCCTCTATCTTTTGCTACTCAATGGCTATGTATTGCCAGTTATCTTAACCTCGACCCAATCTTGAACTACATTGTATAGAATTGGAGACATCATGCCCCATGAGATATTGCTTAGTGAATGTTCATCCATGTATACAATTGTTGCGCGTGTGCTAATCTTTGTTTGTCTGTATCCGCATTGCGTCGTTGGAGGCCACAGAGCTCTCTATCATAGAACTCGTAAACTAATGAAATGTTTGAGAAAAAAACAAGCAAAAAACAAAAGAAAAAAAGGAAAGGAGGGGAGATGGGTCTATCAGGTAACCAGGGTGATTGCCCACATCTTTCGTGATGCCTTAACCTCCTAGTTGGTTCTACTGCAAGGGGTTGTGTGACCCCAAGGTCTGCCCTCCTGACCCGCTACACGTAAACATGTACAATTTCTATATCTTGGGTGTCTACAAGGGTCCTCGTGTTTATTGGCTGAGTTCAGCTTGTCTCATGTTGCTATTGTCCTCCGTGTCATCCGGAGCTAAGGCACTCTGGAGTGTCACTAGTATTGCATTCCATTGGGACAAGATCGGATATTTGCGTAACCCTAGGGCGTCTTCCCTGTGAAACGCTGCCCCTTCCGCTTTACTTCTTTCCTCTTTGATGCAGGTTGTGCAGAACTGAGGTTCTGATGTCAGGGGGGGACCCTTAAATCTTAGATTTAGAGGAGTTCAGGGTATGGGAGCAAGTAGCCAGTGGGCAGCTAGTCCCTGCAGCTACTCTAACCCTGAGGTGACCACATCCAGGGGTGTGGGTCACCTTTCCTACCCATAACCTTCTATTCTGCCACTTCTAAAGATGGCAGAAATCTAATTTTAGTGTACAGACCAGGCTGTTCACCCTAGAGGTGTGGCTAGCCTTCTGGGGATGTACACCTCCTTGACTAACTAATTTCCTGCTTTTCTGGGCGCAATTGTGCCTGGAGCAGGGGAGGGCTGTTTTCTCCACTGGGAGTCAGTCCTAATGCATATCAGAGGCGATACAGCCTTTGAAGCGCACCGCCTTGATGTGCCACTTCACTAGCCTGCTTGGGAGGAGGGAGTTGTGAACTCCTTCCTGCACAAGCCTTTGTTCCTTACTCCTGGGAGTGATCACAGTGCCAGACAGGAGGTCAGAATCCTGCCTTGGCAGCAACAAGCACAGCAAGCGCGGGCTGGCCAGCCAGAACATAGAGAAGCTGGGTCCACCAGGTGGGCAACTTCTAAGGTAACCACCTGGGTGCATGCCACATCACCCAAGACACAAGATTTGTGTCAGGGGTGAGAAGGCACGTTGTTTGATACCAAACATGGCATATTTCAATGGTACCATAATGGAGCTGCCAACCTCAAGAATGCCTGGGTGGCAGCCCATGTTATCCAATGGTCCGCTAACACTTATAGTAGTTTCCAATAGGGAACGCCACAATAGGGACATATGGGCTTTCACTTAGATGTCCTCACCTTTATTATACTGTACCCTGCCTCCTGGACTCAGGAGGCCTTCCTTAGGGGTGCATGACATATATTAACAAGCATTGTCATAGCGAATAGGTCTCGCCTTTTGGAGGTGTAAGTAGATGGACGATGGACGATGTAGAGGAATTGTCCTTGCTGCACTTAATTCAGCCGGAACGATTGAGCTGTGAATTGCTGTCCCCAAGGTATTAAAATATTCATCAGCTCTATTTAATAAATGTTTGTAGCCGCTCATGTTTACACTACAGCACTTGCAGAAGAGTGCTTACTACAGGAAATATTGGAATAAGAGGCGCGCCTTCCTGTACAGTGAATCACCTTAAATTATACAGAGAGCGCAGTGGAGGAGACAAAGAGCTCTCCGAACTGACAACTGTATCTGATGGGCAGAGAACACAGAGAACCACGATCATTGCGACTAGTAGATTCGACAAACCCTGCATCTTGCAACATTCCACTTGTGATCCTGCCCAGGTGCTGTTGCCTAGTGACAGAACTGATATTTGATTTGATCCAGTATTTTCAAGCTCGTCTGCTACATATTACTTGTCTTCATTTGCAGTATTTTGCTGTGGAAGGCGCAGCTTTTTTGTGGCTGCAGTGGAAAGCTTTCTGTGTATTCACAGGGAGACTCAACCTCTGACGTGCTTCTCCAAAGTCAACAAAATCTGACCTTTTTGGTCCATGAAGTGCAGGGGGCGAGAAGTGGACGTGCAATACGTTCCAACACTTTACAAGCGCCGCTGAGAAAAAGGCGAGATCAAGCTATGGTCGAGCGCTGTAAACAGTGGCGGAAGGAAACTTAAGGGGGGAGGGAGGGGCTGCAAAGTAAATGGAGCCCCCACCCCTCCCTCCAAGGTCCGGACACATTCAGGAGCTTTAATGCCAGCGGCCTGCCGCCCGTGCACAATGCTGTAGGAGGGGGCCCCCTGGAGCTAGGAGGCACAGAGGCAGCGCCAGAGTATAAAGGCACCAAGATAGCCCCACATTTGTTTCTGGAACTGAAAACCAGCGCGGTCGCTAAAGTGAAAGCGACCGCGCTGGGTTAATTAGTAACCTGATCCAGGAATGCAGCTGGCACACTGCGCGCCGCTGCTCGCTCCCGAGACACATAGGCTGGTACACAGACATAATATTGAGTTGTAAATATCGATATGCCATAATATCGATGTTTAACTTTCGATATGACAGAATATCGACCTGCAAGAATATCGACTACAAGAATATCGACATGCAGGTAAAAAATATCATTTTACTTAATATCGAAGTTAGTAATATCGTAAGTCAAAATATCGTTGTTAATAATATCGAAAAAAATGTTTGTGTTTTTTATGTTAGTATATGTGTTAAAAGTATAGGTTATTTTTTTAATGTATGTTTGAATTTTTTATAAGTAATTAATTTTATGTTAAACATTTTGTGCGTATTTTCGTTCCGTAGCGGGTTGTGGGTTTATAGGGGAATAGGGTGGAAAGTAATTTAATTATAATATATTAATTAATATTTTTTTTAAAGTTATTAATTTTTAAAATAAATAAATATTGCGTTTTAGTTCCGTAGCGGGTTGTGGGTTTATTGGGGAATAGGGTGGGAAGTAATTTAATTGAAATTAATTAATTAATAAATGTATCAATTAATATTAATGTATTTAATAATTTATAATGTTAATTGTGTTAATTAATTGGTTATTAATTACATTTTAGTTTATTATTAATTAATAATAATTAATTGGTAAATATGGTAAATGTGTAATTTTTTTAGGTGTGGGTTGTGGTTTTTATAGGGTAGTAGGGTGGGAAGTAATTTAATTATAATTAATTAATTAATAATTTTGTTAATTAATATTTATGTAATTAATATTTTATATTGGTAATTGTGTTAAAATGTTTTTTATTAATTAGATATTAATTATTAATAATTAATTGGTAAATATGTTAATTGTGTAATTTTTTTAGGGGTGGGTTGTGGGTTGATACGGGAGTAGGGTGGGAAGTAATTTAATTGTAATACATTTTTAAATATTTTTATATATAATATTTATTAAAAGTTATTTTAAAGTGTTAATTGTGTGATCTAATTTATTTTTTATGGTTTTTAATTTGCTTGTTAATTATTAATTAATTAATTGATATTTAATTATGTTAATTGTGTAATATTTTATAATGTTGGTGTTGTTGTTTATAGGGGAATATGGTGGGAGGTTAATTATTTTTGAGAAATTAATTATTTGTTAATTAATGTTAATTATTTTGCAGGAGTGGGAATACTAAATTATTCCCCTCCACTATCCAACACTTTCCCTACTGTTGCATTTGCTGGAGTGGGAATAGTAAATTATTCCCCTACGCTATCCAACATTTACCCTACTGTTACACTTGGTGGAGAGGGTATAGTAAATTATTCCCACTCGCTATCCAACACTTTCACTACTGTTGCACTCGCTGGAGTGGGAATAGTAATTTTTACCCCCCCCGCTATCCAACACTTTCCCTACTGTTGCATTCGCTGGAGTGGGAATAGTAATTTTTACACACCCGCTATCCAACACTTTCCCTGCTGTTGCACTCACTGGAGTGGTAATAGTAATTTTTACCACCCCGCTATCCAACGCTTTCCCTACTGTTGCATTTGCTGGAGTGGGAATAGTAAATTATTCCCCTACGCTATCCAACATTTTCCCTACTGTTACACTTGGTGGAGTGGGAATAGAAAATTATTCCCACCCGCTATCCATCACTTTCCCTACTGTTGCACTCACTGGAGTGGGAATAGTAATTTTTACCCCCCTCTATCCAACACTTTCCCTACTGTTGCACTCGCTGGAGTGGGAATAGTAATTTTTACATACCCGCTATCCAACACTTTCCCTAGTGTTGCACTCATTGGAGTGGGAATAGTAATTTTTACCCACCCGCTATCCAACACTTTCCCTACTGTTGCACTCACTGGAGTAGGAATAGTAATTTTTAGTACTCTGATATTCAACACTTTCCCTACTGTTACACTCGTTGGAGTGGGAATAGTAATTTTTACCTTCCCGCTATCCAACACTTTTCCTACTGTTGCACTAAGTGGAGTGGGAATAGTAATTTTTATCCACCCGCTATCCAACACTTTCCCTACTGTTGCACTCGCTGGAGTAGGAATAGTAAATTTTACCACTCCTCTATCCAACACTTTCCCTACTGTTACACTCGTTGGAGTGGGAATATTAATTTTTACCTCTCCGCTATCCAACACTTTCCCGACTGTTGCACTCAGTGGAGTGGGAATAGTAATTTTTACCCTACGGTATCCAACACTTTCCCTACTGTTGCAATAACTGGAGTGGGAATAGTAATTTTAACCCCTCCGCTATCCAACACTTTCCCTATTGTTACACTTTGTGGAGTGGGAATAGTAAATTATTCCCTTCCGCTATCCAACACTTTCCCTACTGTTGCACTTGCTGGAGTGGGAATAGTAAATTATTCCCCTCCGCTATCCAAAACTTTCCCTACTGTTGCAGTTTTTGGAGTGGGAATAGTAATTTTATTCCCTACGCTATCCAACATTTTCCTATTGTTATAGTTAATGTAGTGTAAAATATTTTTTTAGAAATAAATATTAATTTTAATATTTTAATTTATTATATATATATAATTTATTTTTATATTTATATAACAGTTTTATGTATATATATATATATGTATTTATACTTTTTATTATGTTTCTGACATTTTATAATTAAATAAAATAATTATTTATTAATATTTTTAAGTTAATATATATATAATTTTTTTTAAAATATGTATGTTTCATTTTTTATGTATTACATTTATTACCATTTTTAACTATTTTAAATAATTGTAACTATGTTTTTATTAATTATATTTATTTTTAAATTAATTTTACATTATTTTTAAGATATTTAAAAAAAACGATATTTTATACAACGACATATTAAACAATGATATTTTGGTTTCGATATTTTTGTACTTACCTTTGTAGAGATAGGATGTCGATATTCTGTCCATCGATATTCTGGACTCGATATTGTTGTAGGTCGATATTCGGTCCGTCGATATTATGTCAGTGATCCCCATAGGCCATGGGAGTGAACGTTTACAGAAAAGGCGGGACATACCCCTGCCTTTAACCATTTGCGTGCTTTCATTTTTGAAAGCCACACACAAAGGCCAATGGAATGTGTGGGAGGAGTCCGACCCACACGGAGAAGTCTCTTGGAAGTCTGGAGTGATTCCAAGAGGCCCTCTCCTAGAGCAGCGCATGCGCGCTGCGCTAGGCTCGACCTAAAAATAGTGTATTGACTATGCCATACATGGTTAGGGCACCGTCGAGTTGGAGCAGTTTGCACTGCTCCTGCAGTCTGCAATAGCAAGCCTACTGTCAGGAGTTTACTTGGGTCAATCATGGTGGCACAAAACCATGCTGCAGTCCTGGGGACCACTTTACCACCTATGCCCTGTGTACCCCTGGTACCATATACTAGAGACTTATAAGGGGGTAAAGTCTTCATCAATTGGGATTGCCAATTTACACATAACGGTTTTAGGGAGAGAGCACTGGCACTGGAGCCCAGTTAGCAGGCTTCAGTGTACTGTCAGAGTTGAAAACTAGCATCTAGCAGTCCAAATGGGGGCAAAAAGTTGGGGGACATCTGCAAAGAGCCCTGTTTTCTTACAATAACATAACATGTGTGCCTCAGCCTGAAGTATGTGAAAATGTAAAAGACTGAAACTTCCCCACTGGCTTTATATTGGTCCAGAGTCAATAGCTGATCTTCCCTGTAGATATAACCCAGCAATGCCAGTCCTGCCCTCTCTAAGGAGTAAATGAAGGCCCATTCCCCAGTCAGTGGGAGCAAGGGATTATGTTTGAAGGAGATTGGAGGCATGTTAACTGACTCCAGGTCAGCCCTACTACACATTGCTTTTAATGCCCAGCTGGGAGTCGCTTCTGTGCCCACCTTGGCATATGGCCTCAGTAGCATGGCCGTCAATATTGTTTACAGCAAACCACTGTGTATTTGTTCTCATTCAAGTATTAAGGGGCCGATTCCGATTCGGGCCGGAAATCTCTCCGACCGAGCCGGACCCGGAGAGATTTCCGACCGATTCGGACCCGTGCAGCCCGACCGAACGAGTACGATGCGCACGTATGCCATCCGACTCGATTCGGTCGGACTCCCATTGAAGTCAATGGGAGCCGGTCGTACAACGCGTACGCGGGCTCCCATTGACTCAATGGGTGCGAGTCGGACAAGGGCGCCCCCTACAGCGGGTACGCGGCGAAGCGACTCGCGCCGTACACGCACAGGTAGGGGGGACCCATGGGTCCCCCCTGTGTGCGACTCGCATGGCTACGCGTACAGGGGGGTCTGACACGGACCCCCAAAGTACGGCTCCGACTGCTCTTTCGAGCCGGAGTGCGCGGCTCGGTCGGACTGCTCGCGGCGCGCATCGTACTTACCCGGCCGGGGAACGTCTCCATTGCGCGGTGCGAGTCGGGTCCGTGTGAGTCGGTCGGAGCGTGTTGAAGCCGCGTACGAGTCGGTCGGCGATTTCGCGGGCGCTTGCATCGTACTCGCTCGGCCGGACCCGCGTACGAATCGGTCGGGAAACAGGGCTCCGAATCGGATCCGGTAAAGCCGAATCCGATTCGGAGCCCTACCGGCCGAGATCGGAATCGGCCCCTAAGTGTAGAGCAGCAGGCACTTGATGAAATCTGTGTCTAGAAAATGTCCCTGCACTGCAAGATATTAAAATTCAAAGTGCAGCATATCCAAGCTACCCTTTTCACAAGGTTATGTAAGTACCTCCTAAGGTTATGTAAGCTGCTTGCTGCCCCCATATTAATCTAATGGGCAGCAAACTGAGTGTGGAGAAAAAAACTCTTGGTGAGTGGGACGGACACATTAGCGATTAGATAACAGAATTTTGGAAGTACCATCATCTTGATGAGTGCAATTCTCCCCGCTATAGAGAGTGGGCGTTTGATCCAGTTATCAATATTGTACAACAGTCTATCCAACACCGTTCTGTAGTTTGCTATCACCATGACTTTCGCTTTGAACTCAACCGTGGTTAACTGTGTCTTCACACCAGCTGCATGGATATTACAAGTCAGGTTTCTTGGTAGTCTGTGTTAGGGGTAAAAGCTCAGACTTCTTCAAATCTTTTGATTTTCCAGAATAGTCTCCAAATGGGACTATCCAAACCCATCCTTAACCCTAAATTGCAACCGCTATTTGCAAGGGTAAATTGCCACCAATCCTTATTCTGGGAACTAAGGGGGTCATTACGATGTAGGGCGGATCGCCACCGCCCGCATGGCGGTGGCGATCCGCCCTACATTTCCCTCCGCCCGCCACCCATTTCCCCCCGCCATATTAGTATGGCGGGGGGGACCCCGGCGGACGGAAAGACCGTCCGCCGGTTTTCCGCCGGTCGGCCAGTCGACCGGGCGGAAAAGGGGCTAGATATGGTGGCGGTGTCTGCTAGACACCGCCATCCATATTAGCATGGGTGCGGGAAGCAGCCTTTCCGTGGCGGCGATGCCGCCACGGAAAGGCATGCGGAGTTTGCTGTTGGGGGCCCGTTGCGGACCCCCAGGGTATTGGGGGGGTGGGGGGTGCACATGGGGGGTACCTATGGTACCCCCCTACATTGTCATGGACAAGGTGGCAGGCACTGCGCGGTGCCTGTCACCTTGTGCATGACAATGCACACAGTGCATTCCCAGCATTGTGGCGGGCGGTGCTGTGAGCACCGCCCGCCACAATGCTGGGAATGGAGGATGCCACCGCCACGGTGGCGGTGGCATCCTAAGCGCCGGTGCGGGACCGCCGCACCACTGGCGGCCGGTCCCAGCACCGCTAGGGTGGCAGGCGGACGAAAGTCCGCCCGCCATCCTAATGACCCCCTAGGATTGGAAGTTTAATCTGCTCTCGTAAATGTACATTTATCTGCACACTCAATCTAAATACCTTTGTGAACCAGAGCATTAAAGATGGTGTTTATGAGTAGTTGGTAGCAGTTTGAGTTAAAGGGTCATTTAAACCATTACGATATTGGAAAAATAAGCAGCAGATGAGAACACTTTAAAAACCGTTTTAAAATCCGTCTTTCTGCTATTTTCATTTCTCTACTGTATTCCTCTTTGTTCCAGCTGATAAATGAATACAAAGTATATCTATTTCAGTGCTTCCATCGATTTTTTTCTGTTAAGTTATTTTTATAGAATTTACTTTAAAAAATAATTGGCGTCACAGGCATGTTATAATACAGTGACAGGAGTTCAATCTCTTTCATATGCTTGCCAACAAATTCCTTACAGGGCAAAGCCGGTCCAATAAAACATTGTTAAAATCATGCTGTAAAGTATTGTTTATTGGATACATAAGAAATACATTTGGTTAGGAGCAAAGAAAAATTGGGTGCTTAATCTGTATCCAAACAGCTTCAAGTAGAGAGTCAGGTAAGCAAGGTGAACGTTGGTGCCTATGGAAAATGTAGAAGCGTTTTGTTCGCCGATCACGGAGAAGGGATTTGAGTACACACAAGGAAAGGCGGGAGGCAACAAAGTTGGTGGTAAATTATTCGATGGAGGAATGCATTGTTTACCTGATTCATGAACTGAATTCTTCACCTCTTGGTGAAACAGTTATTACTTTACAATGATATTTGCCTTCTTACATTCACTCATCTGCAAATACACCAGCGCTACTCATTCGCTAATACAGATTTGTTAAAATGTTTCACAGCTGTTTCATCTGCGTGCCCATTATACAAAGTATCATAAAAGAATGCTAAGTCGTCTTTAAAAAAAGAAGTAAAAAACTTTTCATTGAACGCGCATATTTCCAAGTGCCCTTTACCTGCATATCCCCCAGATTCTGTACAAAACCTTGATACCAGCGGAGCTACTCACTGATTGTTCATCAGACTTAAAGCAACCGTTTCTTAGACCTGTAGATCTCAATGTTTGCAATACAATTAAGGAAAAACTTTGCAAGTGTATTTTAATTTAATTTATTTATTTTATTTATAAAGTTTGGTATAGCGCGAACAAGACCCCGGTGGGTATCAGAGCGCTTTACAATTTGGATGGGTAGGAAATAATAGTGGGAAGGGACCAGCATTACTTATAAATGCAAACACGAACAGGTTCCCAGAGGGTATCAGAGTACATCACATTTAGAGTAAGACATTTACTGTACTGGGAGAAGAACATACATTACTTATATGTGCATAGCAGGCGACGCTGGGATTAACAGGTGTACACCAATCTAGTAAACAATCAGGGTGCGGCGAGTAAGAAGTGGAGCCATGGTCATTTAAGGCAAGAACTTGTTCATTAGGATTATTTTTACTTCCTTTTTGAAAGAAGCCGTGGAAGAGATTCGGCTGACTTCCGGTGGAAGAGAGTTCCAGATCTTCTGGGCAGAGCCTGAGAAAGCTTTGTGACTCGTTCTCTTTTTGTGGAAATTCTGTGGTTTCAGAAGCAATGAACTTGCACTTTGTGATGGTCTACCCCCTCCAGATAATTCTAGCTTTTGAGCCAGATAAAAGGGGGTCTAAAATGGAGGGCTTTGTGAGTCATGCAGGCAATCTTTAGCTGTATTCTTGCTTCGTAAGGCAACTAGTTTAGGGATTTTAGGGCTGGGGATATGTGAGCGTTTCTTTTTGTACCGGTAATCAAACTGGCTGCGGCATTCAAGGATGCCCTTAGTGGGGCCAAGGTATATTTGGGAAGGCCACAGAGTGCAGCGCTACCGTAGTCTAGCCCAGGCAGTACAGACAGTATAGTACTGAAAGCCACTGGCGGTAGCACCAGAACTCTTGGTTAGAAACAAAGGCACATTGGTCGAATAAAGACAAATGAAGCTGACAGAAGTACAAAATAGTCAATTGATTCTTAAAATTGACATTAGTGGATAGAAAGCTGGCTTATGAGTCTATCCAGCAGATTCGAGTCACAGAAGTGGGCTGGGTAGCTGGTAAGTTAACCATATGTTGTTCTGAATGATGGCGGGGAGCGTGAACAGCCTTCTGAACCTGAACCTGAGAAAGTCATTCTCCAATCTTAGATATGTTTCAAAGAGTTGACCCTTGTACACGAATGGACCTACCAAATTTCTTGTAGTAACAGGTCCACAAGGGCAACATATTATGGCTTGTAAGTCTTAGGCCCTTGATTATAAGTTGGGTGGTTAATTCCATCCCATGCATAACCCCCTGTTTACGCATGAGACGGAATTACGAGTTTGGTTTTATTTAACGCATCCGATAATTATCGGATGTGTTAAATAACCCAAAATTCATTAAATTTCATCTGGCAAGCCTCCCGAAATTTAACAGGGGAAATGTGTACAATATTTACTATACCATGCGAATTTTGGTGTCTTAAACACCCAAATCCGCATGTTATTCCCCAACAACTCGTAATAGGTGCTATTTATCACACCCGATAAATAACAAACCCCAAGGTATCGTTATTTACCAGGTACAATAAATAGCACTTTTACTTGTAATCAGCCCTACAGGTTCTAGATGGAAGGTAAGAGAACAGAGTACCCAAGTACTCTGGTGATTTGCAATGTAAAGCTTGATGAACGAGGTATGAGGGCTTGATGTTCACTCATTCTTTTACAGAGAGGCAATGGAGAGACTTCAGAGTGGATGTGATCTGCTCAAAGCTGTTCAAACAAACAGAAGAAGAGCAGCATGATTTTGGACTCGTTTTAAGATGGGGATTGATTTGTGTGAATAAATAAATTTTATTCAAATGAGAAAAATATCAGTATATACCCGAATATGTCAATGTTTGGTTGGTTAAAAAGGTTGTAAAGAGTAATGCATTATTCCCAGTGTTATAGAAATATTAATGCATCTCCAACTGTACATTACAAGAATTTGATAAGGAATTGACAAATGATTTATACAGTTACAGAAAGCAGAAGTAACTTCCAACATCCTTAAAATGCATGACATGGGACTGCATTATTGTGCATAGTACTAGAATGAGAATGGAATATAGCCTTTGAAACAGTCAATAGGTACTCAAGGTAGTTAGGCAAGCATTATGGCACATTTACTGACTACGTAGGAGAAAGGTGAATGCATCTGTTTAGATGTATGCCTAGCTGGAGAGATATGACTGACTGACTGGTATACTTATAAAGCGCTCGATTGCCGAGGCGTCTTGGCGCTGAGGTGAATTGGTACCGATGCACAGACTCGCTAATCTGAGCGCTTAAGGGAAAAGCCAGGTCTTAACCTGTTTCCTAAAGATAGACCTATTGGATTGTAATCTAATCAGAGTCGGGAGGGAGTTCCACAGCTTGGCAGCTTGGTGGGAAAAGCTCTTGCCACCCCATCCAACTTTTTTTATCTTTGGGACCAGTAGCAACCCTGTATTGGCTGACCTCAGACTCCATTGCGGCGAGTACCAGGAAAATAGATTTTGGATGTCCATGGCACCTCCTCCATATAGCGACTTGTGCACAAGGCAGAGGGACTGGGAGCCAATGAAGCTGTCTGATACTAGCAGACATGGGGTGGTGTTTGGGGAGAGCAAGCAGCACACGAGCTGCCACATTCTGCAAGGACTGCAGTTTAGCAGTCTGACCGTTGTCTATTCCTAGGTATAATGCGTTCCCATAGTCGATTCTAGAAAGGACAAGGGCTCCAATTACCATTTTCCTGAGAGCTGGTGGAATAAACGGCAGGATTTTACGCAGGACTTTCAAAGTGAAGAAGCAGGAGGAGGTTAATTGATTAATTTGTTTTCCAAACTTTAGTTCATCGTCGAACATAAATCCAAGGTTTCTGGCCTTAGTCACCGGAATAGGACAATTCCCAGCCTCGGAAGGCCACCATAGTTGGCTCCATACTGAAGGACCCTTCCCAAACTCAATAACCTCGGTCTTTTCGGTGTTGAGTTTGAGAAAGTTTGAGTTCATCCAGGCCATAACTGCATTAAGACAGTTACGAAAGCGGACGGCTGTAATGTCCACCCTCTGCATAACCGATACCACTATCTGGGTATCGTCAGCATATGAGACTAAGGTAAGGCCATGCTCTTTAATTAATCTGGCCAGAGGGGTGACATATATATTAAACAGCATTGGTGACAAAGCTGACCCCTGTGGAACTCCACACGGGAGGCACAAGTTTGCCGACTTAAGACCATCCCAGTGGATCAGCTGTTCCCTGGATGCTAAGAAGGATGATAGTAGGGTTAGAGCCGTCTCTCTAATACCTACTGCCTTCAGCCGCCGCAGCAATACCGCATGATTAACGGTATCAAATGCTGCTGATAGGTCAAGCAGGATGAGGACGGCTCTTCCCCCCCCATCCATCAGTTTTCGGATTTCTTCTGTGGCCATTATCAAGGCAGACTCAGTGGAATGTCGTGATCTGAAGCCGTGTTGGGTGGAATCTAGAAGGAGATTACCATCTAAATAGTCAGTGAGTTCCAAATTAATGGCTTTTTCTAGAATTTTGGTCGGTAGTGGAAGACACGATATTGGGCGGTAGTTCTTGACCTCCATGGGGTCCAGTGTAGCTTTCTTCAGGATAGGCGTGATGCAGGCCTTTTTCCATAACTGTGGATAGACCCCCGAGCTAATAACCTCGTTTAAAAGGGGAGTCATATGGACACTAATTTCCCCAGAAGCCAGGTGCAGAATAGAAGGGGGCACGGGTCCATGGGCGACCCTGAATTTGTCAATAATAGCAGATCCTTTACTTTCTCTGCCGCTAAAACAGAGAACGTTAACAGACTGCTGTGAGTGGGATTGTCCTCCAGGGAATCTTCATTATTTTCAGTTGAAGTAGATACTGTCTTCTGAAGTTCCTTATACACTGTCTGTACTTTATTTTGGAAAAAGGAGGCAATCTTATCCACAAAGTTTTGGTCAGGTTTAAAGTGGCTATCCTGCGGACGCTTTGATAAAGCTGTAACCGTTTTAAAAAGCTCCTTCGAGGAGTATTTGGCCGCCTGTATTTTAGTTTTAAAATACGACGTTTTAGCAAGTTTTATAGCTGCCTTATATTCCTCCAGGGCTAGATTATAGTCCCTTCTAAGTACTACATAAAGTAATCCCTCTTCACCCAGGTGTACAGAAAAAATGCCCTGACAGTTTTGCCAACCGCTAGGGAATAACTGGACCACCTAGATGAAATCTTTCCGCTGGCTGAGAGGGAGCCAAGTGATGCCACCCATGGATAGGAGTGTCTGTAGACCCTTTCTTGGGGTGCATGGGGTCTTCTTGGACCCCACAGAAGTCAGCAGGTCTTAGACTTTTCATGAAAAAGGTGATGGTTAGGAAATTGGCCACAAAGATACTATCACACAATCATAAATGAACCAACAGGCTGAGTGGATTGCTCAAGATCTGGATGGTGAAATGACATTTATTATTAACTTAGGCAGGCACCCTATTGTAGCTCTCTACTTTTGAATTTACACTCTATATATTCTATAGGGCAGATAAATTATATGATCTTTAAAGAAAGGGAGTGTTGCTGTCTAAAATGGGGAAACCTTGCAGGACAAATAAGGCAACAGTCACCTTCAAAGATAGTCAGTGGGTATTGGTTTGTATCATAGGTACCATGCTATAGCATGAAGCACAGCTGTGTCTTTATTTTTATCTGCGTTGCTGGCACTATGACTATCGGAGGCATCCAGTGCTTAATTTGAGCTGGTGGAGGCTGGTGATGGCTACCGGCACTCATTTTTGAGGACAGGCACTTATTTTTCCTCATCAGACATTTCCCGAGAGAAAGAGAGTGAAAAATATACAAAAGGGAAAGAAGGAGGGAGAGAAAGATGGAAAAACATCACAAAGGAAGATAGCAGGGACTAGTAAGAGTGACATAAAGGGGCAGAGACTGTCTGGCAGTGAATTAAAGGGGCGTGAGGTGGGTTTATAGGCAGACTTGGTGTTTGGCGCACTGACATTTAATCGCTCTGGCTGAGGGCATTTGAGCAGAGCTTTGGGCACCAGCAGTCATTCTTTTACAAACTAAGCACTGATAGTATCCACTGCCCCTAGGCTGTGTGGTGCCAGAGTGCTACTGTATGGTGTTAGACCTAGCTAACCTACACCTAAGTTTACTGGTTGTGATTATGGGGCAAGGTGATTGTCAGAGGAGGTTTGAAACAAGAAAGTAAAAACAGACCCACAAACCTAAACTTGTGCTAGGAAATGTATAGGTTGATTCTAATGAAAATACCCCAGAGCTATCCAAAGCAAGAGGACAAGCAGCTGCCAGCAATCATGTTCTGTGATATTAGTTTTACATTTTGAACCCACTGAAAAAAATGCCCAAGATAAACAATGTCCCAATGAAGCAATGGCTGCTAAAAACAGATAAGTATGAGTATACTCATGAAACGCTGACAGCTCCATGGTAAGAGTTCCTCTGGAAGATACAGTGGTACGGTCCAGTACCCAACAAGACTTGATGAATGCCCACCATGACCCGGATAAGATGCAGAAACATGTTGGCCCCACGTTTTAAGTTCTGCGTTGACAATTTTCAGTTTCAGCTAACGCCATCCACATTTTTAAATTAGTGGCTCTATTTTTACTTTCTTTTCTCAAGCCTCCACTGACAGTCAACTTAATAAGAATCAATAACCTTAGGGGGAGATTGACTAGATTTATTATTATAAGGTGGCATAGCTGCACCACAGGGCCTAGAGATAGTTGATACTGGAATACATTTTAGTTCCAGGAAAGTAACAGTGGTGACAGGTGACAGGAGCTTATTTGCATGGGTATGCTCAGAAGAGCTTTGGGGTATTCCCACCGGACATATGGCAGGAGCCACGACCAACACCCCTTTTCGTTATACAGGCTACTCTCATTTGTTTCTAAACTGTGCTTCTATGTCCAGGTTAATGTTGATTATTTTAAACTTAGTGAACTGAGATTGGGATGTGTTTAATTGATTTCTCCTGATTTATTGCCCATTGAAAAGTCTTGCTGCTGTGTAATCTAGGCCCTGATAATTATTTTTTGAGGTGTACTACATTCTTCTTAAAAAATTGGTGGCATGCATACCATCTCAACTATCTGGTTATACTATCTTTTGACAGCTGTGATGTTTTAGGTTTACAAGTATAAGGTCCCCATATTTGATACTTGTCTTGCCTTGACTCTAGAATCATTCAGCAAAGCATACAATTGTCTATTAAATCATTTGATGCATAATTAGTTTTTAGTGTCAGACTATGTATGTTGTACTTAACAGGATTGGTCCATTGTTGTCATAATTAAAGATCCATATCCCTATATCCTTTTAACACATATGCCAATATTCATTCTTCGTATTTAATATAATGATGACATGACCCTTTTTTTGGTTTAGAAAGCTTTATTTATCAATAGCAGAAACAGCATGAAAAAACTTGAATGTGCACATTGAAATATAAATTGTCACTAAATAAAAATTACATCTGAAGAGATAAAGCTTTTTAGTATTTTTCTTTTTTGAGTGGGGGAAGAAACAAGGGAAATAAAAGATAACCATTATATGAGGGAATTAAAGTCCTCACCAAGTTTATAACAAATTACATAATCTAAAGATATTATAAAAAATAATTTAATAACAATATAGAGCCACAATATTCTTGAAGAAATAATAAACAAAACAGAGAGGTAAGTTTTCATGGTGGATGGAAATTTTCAGATAATGTACAAACAGTATTAGAAGCAGAATTTTCAACGTTTTCAAGAAAAGTGGTTAATGGCAACCACAACATATGTCTATTATTAAAAGAAGAACCGGAAGGTATATAAGTAGTTTCTAATTTGTGCTGATAACATACAGAATCCCACCAAGCCTTGTAAGAGAGATTAGAGGAAAATTTCCAACTAAGAGCAAGTTGTTGAAAAGCGATTGCTAAAAATACATCTAACAATTTGGTCTTAGGAAACTTGAAAGAAAATGCACTTGTTAGAGTTCCTATAAAGAGATTAATAATGGTAAAAGGTTGATGTGTCTGAAATATTTGTGTAATTTGGGCCCAAACCTTATGCCAGAAAGATAATGTATTGGGGCACCAAAATAACTTCTGCATTATATCACTTTTGGGAAAGGTACATGAGTACCATCGGGTTGAGGTCTCTTTAGAGACCTTGGCACTACTAAGGGGAGTAATTTAAAGGGGCCGATTCCGATCTCGGTCGGAGGCGCACCCAATACCATTCGGTCGGGAAAAAAGCCATGCGAAAGCCTGTTTCCCGACCGATCCGTACAGCACACCGAACGAGTAAGTACGATGCGCACAACAGCACAGAATCCGGCCGAGCCGTACTCACCCAAACCAGGTCCTGTTCTCCGACCGAGGCGAATCCGGAAACGCTGAATCGAGTCGCACGGAAGGGAAAATGCAGCTCCGTCCGGCCGAACAAGTACGATGCGCTTCCCGTACGCGCCGAACCCGTCGCTACGCACGGCACGTCAAAGCATCCGGGAGAGGCGCACATAAGCTCCGATTCGCGCCACAACACGATCCACGGCTACGAGACGAACACGCCAGCGACGAGGATGACGCGAAGCAACGAGGACGACGCGAAGCAACGAGAAGGACGAACGACACGAACCAACCATGAATCCCTTCGTCCCGATCATACCAATATTCTACATTTACTACCGGAACAGGCACGGACGCGTACGACGCAGAAGGTAAGTCAGACACCAACCACAAAACACATACAACACGTACACGACACATCACACACACACACAGAGGGATGCAGAATATACTTACACCAGCAATAGCAGCACCATAGGGGCGGGATGCCCATCACCAATGCCACATATGCACACAGGGGCCTGAATGCGCACCACCACCCCTACCCAGGGGGCAGGATGCCTACCACTACTACCACCCTCACCCAGGGGGCTGGATGCCTACCACCACTACCACCCTGAGCCAGGGGGCTGGATGCCTACCACTACTACCACCCTTAGCCAGGGGGGCTGGATGCCCACCACCACCCTTAGCCAGGGGGCTGGATGCCTACCACTACTACCACCCTGAGCCAGGGGGGCTGGATGCCTACCACTACTACCACCCTGAGCCAGGGGGCTGGATGCCTACCACTACTACCACCCTTAGCCAGGGGGGCTGGATGCCTACCACTACTACCACCCTGAGCCAGGGGGCTGGATGCCTACCACTACTACCACCCTTAGCCAGGGGCGGCTGGATGCCTACCACTACTACCACCCTGAGCCAGGGGGGGCTGGATGCCTACCACTACTACCACCCTGAGCCAGGGGGGGCTGGATGCCTACCACTACTACCACCCTTAGCCAGGGTGGGCTGGATGCCCACCACCACCCTTAGCCAGGGGGCTGGATGCCTACCACTACTACCACCCTTAGCCAGGGGGCTGGATGCCTACCACTACTACCACCCTGAGCCAGGGGGGCTGGATGCCTACCACTACTACCACCCTGAGCCAGGGGGGCTGGATGCCTACCACTACTACCACCCTGAGCCAGGGGGCTGGATGCCTACCACTACTACCACCCTTAGCCAGGGGGCTGGATGCCTACCACTACTACCACCCTTAGCCAGGGGGGCTGGATGCCTACCACTACTACCACCCTGAGCCAGGGGGGCTGGATGCCTACCACTACTACCACCCTTAGCCAGGGGGCTGGATGCCTACCACTACTATCACCCTGAGCCAGGGGAGCTGGATGCCTACCACTACTACCACCCTGAGCCAGGGGGGCTGGATGCCTACCACTACTACCACCCTTAGCCAGGGGGGCTGGATGCCTACCACTACTACCACCCTTAGCCAGGGGGCTGGATGCCTACCACCACCCTTAGCCAGGGGGGCTGGATGCCTACCACTACTACCACCCTGAGCCAGGGGGGCTGGATGCCTACCACTACTACCACCCTGAGCCAGGGGGCTGGATGCCTACCACTACTACCACCCTTAGCCAGGGGGCTGGATGCCTACCACTACTACCACCCTGAGCCAGGGGGCTGGATGCCTACCACTACTACCACCCTTAGCCAGGGGGCTGGATGCCTACCACTACTACCACCCTGAGCCAGGGGGCTGGATGCCTACCACTACTACCACCCTGAGCCAGGGGGCTGGATGCCTACCACTACTACCACCCTGAGCCAGGGGGGCTGGATGCCTACCACTACTACCACCCTTAGCCAGGGGGCTGGATGCCTACCACTACTACCACCCTTAGCCAGGGGGCTGGATGCCTACCACTACTACCACCCTGAGCCAGGGGGGCTGGATGCCTACCACTACTACCACCCTGAGCCAGGGGGGCTGGATGCCTACCACTACTACCACCCTTAGCCAGGGGGCTGGATGCCTACCACTACTACCACCCTGAGCCAGGGGGGCTGGATTCCTACCACTACTACCACCCTTAGCCAGGGGGGCTGGATGCCTACCACCACCCTGAGCCAGGGGGCTGGATGCCTACCACTACTACCACCCTGAGCCAGGGGGCTGGATGCCTACCACTACTACCACCCTTAGCCAGGGGGCTGGATGCCTACCACTACTACCACCCTTAGCCAGGGGGCTGGATGCCTACCACTACTACCACCCTGAGCCAGGGGGGCTGGATGCCTACCACTACTACCACCCTTAGCCAGGGGGCTGGATGCCTACCACTACTACCACCCTGAGCCAGGGGGGCTGGATGCCTACCACTACTACCACCCTGACCCAGGGGGCTGGATGCCTACCACTACTACCACCCTTAGCCAGGGGGCTGGATGCCTACCACTACTACCACCCTTAGCCAGGGGGGCTGGATGCCTACCACCACCCTTAGCCAGGGGGCTGGATGCCTACCACTACTACCACCCTGAGCCAGGGGGCTGGATGCCTACCACTACTACCACCCTGAGCCAGGGGGCTGGATGCCTACCACTACTACCACCCTGAGCCAGGGGGGCTGGATGCCTACCACTACTACCACCCTGAGCCAGGGGGGCTGGATGCCTACCACTACTACCACCCTTAGCCAGGGGGGCTGGATGCCTACCACCACCCTTAGCCAGGGGGGCTGGATGCCTACCACTACTACCACCCTGAGCCAGGGGGCTGGATGCCTACCACTACTACCACCCTTAGCCAGGGGGCTGGATGCCTACCACTACTACCACCCCCACTCATAGGATGGACAATGCATGACACTACCAGCACACCACAACCTAGGGAATGCAAGAAAAAGACATCCCCCAACACCATGACAAGCGTGTGTAGACTGTGTCAAATGCCTACAACACCGAACATGACTTTGAACATACAATGTGACCCCCTAGCACATGTGCCACACATATGTGTGTGTGGCACCCACAATGCAAGCAGGCCATGACCATTGTGGCAATGGGGTCCAAACCCCCATCATCACAGTGAGCAAAATGTAAGTGTGGGGTCCATAGCTGAAGCACATTTTGAACATTGTGGCAATGGGGTCTAAACCCCCATCATCACAGTGAGCAAAATGTAAGTGTGGGGTCCATAGCTGAAGCACATTTTGAACATTGTGGCAATGGGGTCTAAACCCCCATCATCACAGTGACCAAAAGGTAAGTGTTGACAAAGAAAGAGCTGCAACTGCCAAACTGCATGGATGATTCCTGGTCACAGAACAAAAAACACATCAGTGGCAAAGTAGTGTATGTGTCCCATTGCAACATAAATTGGGTGAGCCAAATACTGCAGTGCAAATAAGACATACCTTTGGCCATGTGCAGACAAACAACACCCATGGGGGCTGACACTGTCAACATTCATCAATGACACAATGACAGAAGTGACCATCAGAATGCAGACCCACATATTTGCACCAATGGGCACACAAATGCAGATACCCTGTGGAGACTGCAGATGTGAGGTGAACAGATACCATACCATGGCAGCAATGGGACACACAAAACATGATCATTGTGCTGACCGATGACCTAGGAGTCCCAGGGACAGCAGGGGAAACCCACCAAACTACATACAGCCAATGCCACACCCAAGATATGCCAATGCAGTGGTGCAGATGCACAAACACAAACAGGCAGACCCACACTGCACATCATACACAACAGGTGAGGGGGTGCCAGTGTCCCCAGGCAACCACACAACACATGAGGAGACCTGAATACCAATCATACAGATGTGCATACAGTGCCACACAAAGGTAACTCATGGATCCAAATCCCCTATGTGGGCAAGCAGGCATTGTCAGATGAGAGGGAGCACAAATCACACATGTCACACAGGCACGTAGGAACAGCAACTGACACAGCAAGACACAGACACACCACAGCACCACCCCCAGGGCCCCCACAATGTGGTGACCCTGGGCTGCATTACAATCCCACTGTGATGACAAAGCTAAATGTGGTTCACACTGTGAACCACAGTCATGTGTCCTGAGCAACAAACTACCATCACACCTACACAAGCACAAATCAATCAGCATGGCCAGTAAGCCAAGGCCAACATGGAGGCAGGGGCCTAGCCGGGCAACAACTCTCATCTGCACACACTCAACACCACACCCCTCGACCTCCAACAATGTGCAGCAGTGAAGTACACATGCACTGGTGACATTGCACATGCACCCATGACTATTCCAGGGTGGTGGGTGGGAACCAAGGTGCAGAAACACATGACACATGGCCACTCAACAAGACTCCTGAATGTCTGACACACTGCACACTACGCTGTACATGGACATGACGGCAATACCACACCAACCAATGGGATCCCAGCCACAGTCACACACCAATGAAGAAGCCAAGGTCACCCACAAAGAACACACATAGACAACAACCAACATTGCAGCCCGGACCCTGAGGAGTGCCAGCAGTCACACACACAACGTGTCACAATCACTGAAAGATAACACAAACTGGAAATCACATGACAGGGGCAAACAACAAGTGCCAAGGGGAAACCTGACTGTGACCCATCTGCGTCTGCACACAAACTCAGCCCTGACAGCAAACACACCTATGGGTGACACCCTGATGACCAGTAATGTGCCATGTACCCACATCACAGAGAACCCAGGGAGAAGACTTTGGGGGAACATAGGTCAACTCAGCAAGCATCACAAACAGGAACATCACTAGGGATCCCAGCATGCACAGCTAAACGGAAGTGAACACACAGACATGCACATACAACACACACCTTGGGCGCAGGCAATGTCACAGGTGTACACACTGCCATGAGGGGACTCCACTCCTGTGTGAGGAAAGCTGTGCCATGTGTTGCCTCAGTAGGGCCCCATCATGTCAGCTGAGCACTTGGTCACACAATCAACAATTAGCACCAAATGAGGGCTCCCATCACATCAGCCTGGTCATGGAAGTGCCAACGGAATCATCAGCACAGATCCAACACACTTGTATAGCAATGTTGCACTGACTACACGGATGAGTCCTTCCCCATTGATGCCCAAACCTGCATGTCCAGTGGAGATGGCCACACGGTCAGGGAAGTAGACGAATTGAACAATGGCAGGCACAACAGATGTGCAGGGGTGGAAGCCACAGATGTGAAATAGCTAATCTAAGTAGGAAATCCCATTGCCAAATACTGAACACATGACACCCTCAGATGCTGCTATGGATGACATGGATACACCACAGGATAGGACACATTCCCCCTGGACCACATGGGTTCCTGCACAGTAACACTTCATTATCATGAGACCAAATATCACCATCATTGCAGCAAGGGCATGGTTAGCATCATCAACAACATGTACATCAGAAGCATAAGCACTAGAGAACAGAAAGTTGCTTTATTCAGCATATGTGTGGAATGAAAACAAAGTCCAGAAAAACACAAAGGCCAATGGCCAGTCCATTGTCAAAGTCCAAACTTGGTGACAGTGGCAGATGTCACCCTACGCATGCCTGCACAAAACCAGGGACAATCCACTAGGAGGGGCAACCGGGGGGCAGGCCAGGCACCGCAGGGACAGGATCAGGGCTCACCAGGAGGAAGCAGGGAAGGGGTGGTGGGTGCTGGAGAGCCACTGACAACTGCAGTGGAGGTGTCTGACATGGTGTGTGCCGGCACAACTGGGGGCATGACTCAGATGTTGTGGGTGCCGGCACGACTGCAGTGGACCCTGCAGATGGAGTGGACAGGTCCGCCACTGCAGTGCCCAAGTCAGACAGGGTGGTAGTGGACTCCACTGCAGTGCCTACCACCAGGGGAGGAGAATGGGGAACAGGCAAGGTGGGCTGGGCAGAGGGGGAGGACACCCTCACCACATCAGTGGCACAGACAAGCGCAGCGGGGGTGTGGTGCCGGGAGAGCAAGTGCCAGGGGAGAAGGCCGGATCCTCTTGGGGATGGTATATCTATGGGTGGGGGAACCTGGGGCAGGGTGTGGTGGGGGCACCTGTGGAGTGGGGGCCTGAGGGATGGAGGAAGGAGACCTGGTGCCTGAGCTGCAGGGCGGCGGCGGGGTCTTGCTCTTACGACTCCGGGAGGACTTGCGGGTGGGGGCCTCAGTCTGTCTGCACCTGGGGGAGGGTGTCCGGGGGCGAGGGGCACTCTGCTCCGTGTGGGTGGGCTTCCTCTTCCCCCTGGATGCTGGAGCAGCTGGATCGGAGGGGAAGAGGCCGAGGTCACTGAGGAAGAGGCGCTGGGTCTTTGGGGTTGCAGGTGAGGCAAGGGAGGGTGTTTTGGAGGGAGAGGCAACTGAGGACTGCGCAGTGCTCGTGGATGCGTGTGTGTGTACCAGGGCCCCATCCCCAGTGAGTCTGGTTTCAGTCCCCTGACTGTGCGTGCGTGTGCGTTTTGTTTGTGGCGTGTGTGTCTGTGTGCTGGATGTGTGTGTGCGCTGGTGTGTGCCTGTGCCGGTGTGTGTGTGCTTGGGACGGGTAAGGTGCTGGGGAGTGTGGATGGAGCAGAGGCAGGAGGGGTGAGGGACTGTCTGAGGAGGGACACTGCTGCCGTCAGGGAGGAGTCCATGGACCTATTGCCCCTCTGTAGGTCAGACATGCCCGATGAGATGCCCTCCATGAATGACACCAGCTGAGTCAACAGAGCGGTGTGCGCATGGAGGACACTCAGCATGGCTGTCTGCCCTACATGGAGCTGGCGAAGGAGGTACACAGACTCCTCACTCAGGGCAGCAGGGGACACAGGGGCAGGGGGTGCGGTGCCTGGCCCAAAGGAGACACGCTCCCGAACATGGGAGCCTCCACGGACCTGGGGAATGGGAGCCGATGGGAGGGCGGTGGTGGTGCTGGTGGTGGCGGGGACAGCAACACTAGCTGGGGTGTGGTGGCTGCTGACACCCGCCTCCTTAAGGGAGTCATCCTCCGAGTTGCTCTGGTCCTCAGCTGAGGTGGATGGTGCTGAGGACTCCTCGGTGTGGCTCCCCTCGCCCTCCGTGCCACTGGGTCCCTCCGACCACTCCTCGGCTGCTGACCGAGTCTGGCTCTCCAGCTCCTCCTGGTCCGTGGAGCTGTCCCCTTCCGTGGCCGTGGATGTATCTGCAAACAATGGGGAAACAGACAGACATCAGTCACCTGCACCAAACGCACACACCACTGTGAGCACAGCACATTACAGAGCAAGCCCTGGCATCATTAGTTGTACATTGCTAAAAGTGCCCTAACTGAACAGGAGCAGCCAATTGTCAGTCTGATGCCAACCATGGCACTCACATCCCACATGGCCTTGCACCCATCTGTCTGGTGTCTGTTGGATTGCAACACCCCAGTGTGGACACATGCACCAACTACACAGTAGTTGGACAGTGCAGAGGACACGGTGTAGCATGTGGACATGCACACATCACAGCTCTTGCCACTGAGTCAGTACAGGTTTCCGGATGAAAGGGATGCCCAGAGTCAAATAGGAAATGCATGTGATGCATACCAGCGACAGACACCATGATGCACCCATGTCCTGATAGCCATCGCCACAATGGTGTGCATGTAGCACATGTCACTCCCCTGCAGGATCACCAATAAGTAGACACATGCCATGGCAGAGGCATGACTGCTAAGTCATACATCACTGTCTCAGTGATGTATGACTTGACAGCCAGACAACAACACTCTGCACTGTGTCACAATAGTAGGTCATGGGGAATGCAAGTCCTGGAGCTGCACAAGTGCACATGTACATCCCCCACAACACATCATCTTAACCCTCATCTGTCCAGGTCATACCTATTGGACATATGGGAGACCTGTGACACTACCCTCTGAACCTGAGCCCCTCACAATCTGCTGTGAATGGGGAACAGCTGCCTGAACTTCACATTCGCATACCCCAGTCTGCACGGGCAGCTGATCAAACACCTATGTGACACACAAGTATCGTCTCCTATGGTCACATCTCCAGTGGCATGCTGAGCCCCTACCAAGAAACACCCCAGCAGTCCTGGCAACTAATCCACAGCACACTGACACAGAGGCAGACACCTGAGGGGTCAAATCACTGCGCACAATGTGTCAGCTGATACACGGGAGTGGGAGTACAGAGTGCATTGCATGGCCTGGAGTAGGCATGACTGTCCTGCCCCACATGAATGAGGGATGAGCCCTGGACAGTGGATAGCTGGCTATGTATGTGTGACACACGTAATCTGTACACTCCTGGGGCCCAAACATTGTTCCCACCCGCTGCATGGGCGTGTGCCACATACCCCAGGCACATGTGGTGGCTCAGCTCAGCATGTGGACCGCATATCAAAGCAACACGCAGATTACATGTCCGAACACAGGCGTTGTGTGAACAATGGACCCACCCATGATGCCCACAACAGAGTTAGGAAACAGATGCTGTCCCCCACCTTTAGTGAAGCAAACTGCAAGGACACAGTCCCAAGTGACACAATTCCCTGAATGTAAGGGCCACACCTGGGTATCAGATGAGGAGTGGGCAGTGCACAATAGAGGGACATGGCTCCTGGACAACATGACTGCTGCACTGTGGCAGTTGAACCAGGCCAGAGGAGGGCACAAAGCATGTAATACAGAGTTCACAGTGCAGTCTTTGACTCACCCCCTCCTTGCTGCTGTCTGGCCTTCAGCTGCCCATCCAGGTCTGGAAACACCACCGCCAGGATCTGGAGCATGTGGGGGGTCAGGGTCCGTGTTCCGCCCCTCCTGCGAGGAGGCGACAGCTTCAGCTGGACCCGTGCAATCCTCCGGGTCCAGCCCCGAAGGTCCTGCCACCTCTTCTGGCAGTTGCGGATCCGGCGCTTGTAGACCCCCACGGACCGGACAGCCCGGACGATGTCCTTCCAGATCTCCTGCTTCCGATGGGCATTAACCTGTCAGGATGACAAAGTGAAAAGGCCATTACTACACATGCAACATATCCGTGCATGACACAGTTGTATATACATGTCTCAATCACAGGGGCACATGATGTACACCGGCAGTGCAAAGCTGCCCATGGACAGTTTGCCAGACGTCACTACATGGTATCATTGCATGGGAAGTAAAACCTTGTTCAAATGCACTGTCACTGCACCATACCTGTCCAGTGCATGTCACTACACACTATGGGGGTGACAACTACTCAGTGAGCCTGCTAGCCAGTGGCGTGCAGACTTTCAGCCTTGCTAGTCAGACAATATGCACATTCAGAAAGGCAGTGCACAGAACACTCACCTGCTCCCCTGGTGTCCCATACAGCTTGCTGTACTGTGGAAGTAGGCTGTCCAGCAGGGCCTGGTTCTCCTCAAGGCTGAAGGCTGGGGCTCTCTCCACAGTACGTGCCATTGCAGGGTCCAGAGGGGCAGAGACAGCAGCAGTGCAGTGGCAGATGTCGTCCTGGAGCATGTAGTGCAGGCAAGTGAGCTCTCAGGGGAACAGCCAGCAATATATATGTGCTGGAGAGGCAGATACTGTCCCTTGTGTCCAAAGTGATAGGTCCAAGTCGTTTGCATCTTCTGAATCTGGCCAATCCATGGAATAGCAGCACCAATACACGCCCACAGCATCCTTCAAATCTTCAACTTCATGACATACATGATTTTGCAACATTGTTGTGGGTGACCAACTGAATTTCCAGCAACCGACTTGTTCGAAATTCGAAAACGCGTCCGTTGCCAGGCAAGGCCATTGTCAATGGGTGCGCACCGATCGGTCCATTGCGGTACAACGCGTACAGGGGTACAACGCGTACCCGCACACATTGAATGCAATGGGCCGGCCGGGGGCACCGATCGGTCCATTGCAGTACAACGCGTACAGGGGTACAACGAGTACCCGCACACATTGAATGCAATGGGCCGGCCGGGGGCACCGATCGGTCCATTGCAGTACAACGCGTACAGGGGTACAACGCGTACCCGCACACATTGAATGCAATGGGCCGGCCGGGGGCACCGATCGGTCCATTGCAGTACAACGCGTACAGGGGTACAACGCGTACCCGCACACATTGAATGCAATGGGCCGGCCGGAGGCACCGATCGGTCCATTGCAGTACAACGCGTACAGGGGTACAACGCGTACCCGCACACATTGAATGCAATGGGCCGGCCGGGGGCACCGATCGGTCCATTGCTGTTCAACGCATCACTGTACAAGTGACTGGCATATGTCACCATGCCTGTCTCAGATGGACATATGCCAGCCACAGATAGCTCCCAGGGAGTGAGGGGCACACCTACATCACGACAGCCTGTCCAAACTTTATCATAAGGCATGTAAGGCTGCATTTCCTATTGTGTGTATGTTGGTGTACATGTTGTCCTGTGGGTGTCACCTGTGGGCAGCCACCCCCAGGCTGTGCACGTGTTCATGGGGACAGGATCCTGGGTGTTACGTGTACATGACCACTGTGATGTGCAACTGTTCATATCTGTGCATGTGCCATGGTCACATTTCACGGTGGTGTATGTGTATGTCATGTCACATACCCCTTGAGTCCCATGTGGGACGGTATGTTTGAGCCAGGGTGTCCCAGTGGCACAATAGTGATGGTCCTCCACAGTCTGTGTGCATGTAGTTTTTACAATGTCTCTGATTTCATGTGCACAATGGGAGACAGTCTCCACATCCACGTTGTGTGTGCATGGACTTTGATGTTGTGCGTGTGTGTGTCACAGACGTCCATGTCTGTCCTGCCGTGGCAAGTGGGACCACTACCTGTGGGGGTCATGGTTGTTTTGCTATGGTGTATACATGATACTCCATGTAATGCCAGTGTCCATGTGGCAATACAGGGTCCCTGGGAATGTACCTGTCGTTGAGCTGTGGTGCCTGGGGCACATCTGTCCTCACATGTCACTGTGGGGGGTGATTGTGACACGGCAGCAGGAGATGGGAACTGTGACACGGCCTCATGATATCCAATGGGCCAACCTGGGACTAATTGATGCCACTTGTTGGACCGTGTTGACAGATGTTGGCCATGTATGTACCATACATGTCCTTACGGAACTGCACACTTCATGTAGTTGTGCCTCATAATGATGTATGTTGGGATATTGAGTGTGTTCAATGCCGCATATGTGGGGTGACTGACAATCTTGCTTACTTCTCCTCTGCACTGCAGGGCTCCTGCTGTCCATCGACCATTCCCAGACCTGGCAACGATGGTGGAACGGGACAGCATCCGACGGTACCGCTTCACCAGGCAGCTGATTGAGGATTTGGCAGTGCAGTTGTCCTCACATTTGCAGCCTGGCCGGCCGTATCCTACAGCGCTGACCCCCAAGGTGAAGGTGATGGCAGCCCTACACTTCTTTGCCACCGGTACCTTCCAACATACTGTGGCGACTGCTGGTGGGATGTCACAGACCATGTTGAGCCGTGTGCTCCGCGATGTTTTGGCGGCAATGTTGCTATTCCTGAACCGGTACATCTATTTCCCTAGACTGCGACGACTCACTGACGTGAAGAGTGACTTTTATGCCCTGGGGAGGATGCCGCATGTCATTGGCTCCATTGATGGGACACATGTGGCTTTGGTACCACCACAGGCCCAGGAGCAGGCCTACAGGAACCGCAAGCACTACCACTCGGTCAATGCACTGGTGGTGTGTCTTGCAGACATGACCATCACACACGTGTGTGCCCATTTCCCTGGTTCAGCACACAATGCCTTTGTGATGAGGAGTAGTCGCATCCCCAGGATGATGGCACAGATGCAGAACCAGCGTGCCTGGCTTGTCGGTGTGTACTGACTTTGTGCCATTGTGTGTGATCTGATCTGTAGTATTCCGCCCACTTTTCCAAGTCAGCTAATGTGCACTTGTCTGTCCGTAGGTGACTCGGGATACCCCAACATGCCGTGGTTGCTGACACCCCTCAGGAACCCTGTGACACCAGCCCAGATGCGCTACAATGAGGCACATGGTCGAACCAGGAGAGTGATTGAGCGGACATTTGGTCTCCTGAAGAGCCGCTTCCGCTGCCTGGACAAGACCGGAGGGTCCCTCCCATATGCCCCTGCGAAAGTGTGCAAGATTATCATCGTCTGCTGCATGCTCCACAACCTGGCAGTGCGGAAGGAGTTGCCTCTCATCCAGGATGACAATGACCAACATCCGCCACCTGTGGAGGATCCTGGCCTGGACCACGATGCCAGTGACGATGATGATGATGATGATGAGGGTGATGTCCGCACACAGCTCATCACCAACTTCTTTAGCTGAATGTGAGTATCCTGAGGTGTCATGTCAATGATGTGAGTTGGCATGATATGTGTAGGTGGTGCTCTGGTGCTGTTGGAGTGTGTCCATGGGCTACTTGACTGGATGTGTGTTGCGATGTGTGCTTACAGGTGGGCTGTACTCCCCAACAGTGTTGACATGCTAACTTGGTTCTGGGTGGATATCTTGTAACATGTATTGTGCATGAGTTTTGCTGTTCTGTCCTGTACTCCATTGCTTTTGACTGTGTGTCATTTCTGTCCTTCACAGGGTACTTTCAGATTCGTTTGGTCAACTGTGTCCACCGACGACGTGATTGCACTTCCAGGGTGGTAGCTGTTGTGTCCCTACAGGTGATGTGCGCCACACCCATGGACTTCCTTCCATCTACAGTTGTTGACTGTGTGCCCACTGCCAGGTGGGATTACCTTGCATCTGTAGTGGTTACGACATGTTGCAACTGTGTAATAAACCTGTGCTTCACTTTGTGATGTGCGTTGTCTGTGGTCACACATTTGACTGCCATTTGCTTACTGCACCTGTGGGCTACTTGACTACAACTGGGAATGGGTGTGGTGTCTGTGCATTGCACCGTCTTCCCTGGCAACATCAGTGTAGGCAATGAGTCAGATGGCCTAGGTGTGTATGTGTTGTGTAGCCCTGGTGGTGTGTCTCCCTCATATGTGTCACGTTGCCTTTACTCACATGCCTGTGTTGTACTTGCTGTTGCAGTTCGCATACACAGTGTAATTTTGCAGTTCATCATCCCCATAACAGCACCCACGTTGGAATCACAACAGAGGCAAGTATGGTGTATTAGTGTGTTTATTGTGATACATTTGTGTGAATAGTGCATAGGATGGGTAGTGCTGTACATAAATCTTGCAATCAGAAGTTCCTAGGTGAATTGAATGTCCTGGTAGACAGAATCCCCAGTATCGGGCCACAGTTGTCTGAGACATTGGTCCAACTTGTACTCCCCATGCAATGTGTGTGAGTAGTGTTGCCGTCAACAGGGTGAACAGTCTGTGCACAAAGGTGAACATCCAGAACAGGTTCAGGCTTCCTGGGAGTTGCGCTTGGCCATCGGCCTCTCACTTGCCCCTCTTCGGACGACCCCTCTTCTTGGGGGGGCCCTCAAGTACAGGCTGCTGCGGTGCAGGGGACTCTCCGCCAGAGTCATCCTCCCTCCCTGTGGCAGTTGCAGTTTGGGCAGCACCAGATGTTGTTGGCACACAGAGAGGTGTGGACTCGTTGCTGTTCATCTGGCGGAGGCATTGTAAAATGTCCCTGTGCACCGCCGTCATCTCATGCAGTGCATCCCACTTGGACTCCACGCGGGACATGTGTGAGTCCACGCGGGACATGTGTGACTCCACGTGGGACATGTGAGAGTCCAAGCGGGCATGATGGGCAGCCTGCTGCTGTTTCATGTCTCTGAGGAGCCCCACTACCTGGCTGAGGTCTCCGGTGCTGGACTGGTACGCATCAGCTATGCGTACCAGTTGTGGGTCATCATGCACACCAGCAACCTCTGCAAGCAGCGACCTCTGTCTCCCACCCCTCCCACCACCCCTGCTGACATGTGCAGTGCGTGCAGTGGCACGCACAGATGACCCTGGTCCACCTTGGAGGTTGGTGGTGGTGGTGGTGTCCATGGCCCCAGGTTGGTCCAGGGTCCCTGTGCTGGTGTTGCTCCTTGTTCTGTCCATGTCGGCAGGGATGGTATTTGTGTTGACAGTCGTTGGAGGGGTGGGTGCAGGGGTGCAGCTGGTGGTCCTGCTGGTGCTGCAGCTGGTGGTCCTGCTGGTGCTGCATGTAGACTTGCACCGGATGTGCCAGGTTGGTCTTCTTCGTCCGAGGAGGGCAGAGGCTGTACGACACCAGTGAGCTCCGCATCCTCTTGAGCCTGGGACTGGGACTCCTCAGCGTCTGCTGCTGTGTCCCCATCATCACCTGTTTTTGGGAGACACACACAATGTATGTTATGTTTCTGCAGGCATCAATGGTTGACACACCTGACAGTTGTGACTGTGCCTCTGGGTGCGGGCCTGTACATTGCATTGTCCTAAGCCGTCACAGTCAGGGGTTGATATTGGTGTGGCACATTGTCCTGCATTATTTGGGCATTTCTATGTATTTGTTGGGGTGTGAACATGGTCTGCATTGGTTGTGTTTGGTTGACAGCCGGCCCTCCTTCCCACCCACCCAGCCAGTGAGTTATCCCACCATGGACTGTGCTTGCATTGCAGGGAGTGGAAGTTGTCTCTCAGGATGTCAGTCAGTGGTGTCCTGCTGTTTGTTGGTGCACAGTTGCCAGCAGGGCCTTGTGCTCCCCACAGCAGTAGCCAGTGTCAGCCATCTTGTGAGTCCTTCTCCACTCCCTGTGATGTGAGCATGGTTCAGGGTGGTGTTGATGGGCCAGTTGTGAGGGTGACCAATATCTGTGACTGCCACTCCCATCATGCTATTGCCTCCACCCCACTTGCCAGCATTCCCATACTTACTTGCTTTTGTGGGGAGTTCAGTGTGTGTGGGTGTGAGGGCAATGGCAAGATGGCTGACAGTGGTGTCCTGCTGTTGGTTGGTGTGCAGTTGCCAGCAGGGCCTTGTGCTCCCCACAGCAGTAGCCAGTGTCAGCCATCTTGTGAGTCCTTCTCCACTCCCTGTGATGTGAGCATGGTTCAGGGTGGTGTTGATGGGCCAGTTGTGAGGCTGAGCAATATCTGTGCCTACTACTCCCATCATGCTATTGCCTCCACCCCCTTCCCAGCATGCCCATGCTTCCTTCCTTTTGACTCTGCTTCCCTGTGGGGTGGGCTGGCTGTGCTGACAGGATGGCTGGGAGTGTTGTCCTGGCAGTTGTTTGGCTAAAAGTCCCAAGAGTGTCCCTGTGCTTCACACAACATAACCCAGTGTGGTGGTTCTTTGTGGGATCTTGAGTTAGGATGGGAGCATTGCATTCTACCAGGTGGGTTCTGTGGAGTTTGTGTTGAGGGGGGTGTGAGGGGAGGTGCTTGTGACTATGGTCAGTGCTGCAAGTCCTCCTTCCCACCCAGCCAGCCAGATATCCCACCATGGAACGTGCTTGCATTGCAGGGAGTGGAAGTTGTCTCTCAGGATATCAGTCAGTGGTGTCCTGCTGTTTGTTGGTGCACAGTTGCCAGCAGGGCCTTGTGCTCCCCACAGCAGTAGCCAGTGTCAGCCATCTTGTGAGTCCTTCTCCACTCCCTGTGATGTGAGCATGGTTCAGGGTGGTGTTGATGGGCCAGTTGTGAGGGTGACCAATATCTGTGACTGCCACTCCCATCATGCTATTGCCTCCACCCCACTTGCCAGCATTCCCATACTTACTTGCTTTTGTGGGGAGTTCAGTATGTGTGGGTGTGTGAGCAATGGCAAGATGGCTGACAGTGGTGTCCTGCTGTTGGTTGGTGTGCAGTTCCCAGCATGCCCTTGTGCTCCCCACGACACAGCAACAGTGTCAGACATCTTTGATGGGCCTTTCCACTCTCTGTGGGATGTGCATGCGTGAGTGTGAGCTTGCTGGGCCATGTGGTGGGGGATGTAGAGCTGTGACTACGACTCCCATCATGCTATTGCCTCCACCCCCCTTCCCAGCATGCCCATGCTTCCTTCCTTTTGACTCTGCTTCCCTGTGGGGTGGGCTGGCTGTGCTGACAGGATGGCTGGGAGTGTTGTCCTGGCAGTTGTTTGGCTAAAAGTCCCAAGAGTGTCCCTGTGCTTCACACAACATAACCCAGGGTGGTGGTTCTTTGTGGGATCTTGAGTTAGGATGGGAGGCATTGCATTCTACCAGGTGGGTTCTGTGGAGTTTGTGTTGAGGGGGTGTGAGGGGAGGTGCTTGTGACTATGGTCAGTGCTGCAAGTCCTCCTTCCCACCCAGCCAGCCAGATATCCCACCATGGAACGTGCTTGCATTGCAGGGAGTGGAAGTTGTCTCTCAGGATGTCAGTCAGTGGTGTCCTGCTGTTTGTTGGTGCACAGTTCCCAGCAGGGCCTTGTGCTCCCCACAGCAGTTGCCAGTGTCAGCCATCTTGTGAGTCCTTCTCCACTCCCTGTGATGTGCGCATGGTTCATGGTGGTGTTGATGGGACAGTTGTGGGGGGCAATATGTGTGACTGCGACTCCCATGATGCTATTGGCTACACTGACTTGGCCAGCATACACAGAATTCCTTCCTTTGAGTGGTCTTCACTGTGTGTTGGTGTTGTTGTGGTGGCTACATGTCTGGATGTGTTTGTTAGTTCTATTTGTGCCACTGCCTAGCTGTAGTTGTAGTTGTGTTTGTACATGTGATGGCACGGTTGGATGTAACTTTTTTGATGGCATGTGTTGTGTTTATCTGACTGACATACACATTTTGGGATGATTCTGTTCTGGTTGCTGTGTAATTGCTATGAGTGCATGGTTTGACTCTCCCCTTGACAGTGATGTGTGTGTGTTTTGTGGCAGAATATTGTGTACATTTGTTGTGTACTCACCAGGCTCTGGGATGTTCTCTAGTCCATATACGCTCACTGGCGGAAGGATGGCCCGCACCTTCTCCTCCCAGGGCCTGAGGTATATTGGCTTGGCAGGAGGGCCACTGCTGGTGTATTGGCTGATGATGTAGTCTTTCTTGAGCAGGTCCCGTACCCTCCTGCGCACGTCATACCACCTGTTCTGGATGTCGGTCTTTGTGCGCAGACATGGTGATTGTGCGTTCACCCTGTTGATGATCCTCTCCCACATCTTGGTTTTCTGGGAGATGGGGGTCTGTTGGACCAGTGTGCCAAACAGCTGTGGCTCTACCCTGAGGATCTCGTCTACCATGACTTCCAATTCACAATCTAGGAACTTGTGATTCTTCTTGGGGGCATGGTGATGGGTGGTGATGGTGAGTGATGTGTGTGTTGGTGTGCAGGTGAGGGTGTGTGAGTGTGTGTTTTGCTGGGTGTATGTGAGATAGGTATTTGTTGGTGTGCTGATGGTGTGTGGCTTGTGTGAGGGATGAGCTGTGGGTGTGTGGTTGCTGTCTCTTGGGTGCTGGCAGTGGAATGGCATTTGCAAAGGATCATGGTTGTGATTTGTGTCCTTTATATGGGTGGAGTTGTGGGTGTGTCTTTGTTCTCTGTCCCCACCCCCAGTATTTATTGGCTTTGTAATTGCTTGTTTGGCCTTTTTTGTGTGATTTTTCCTTTGTACTGTCTGTGCATGTTGGAAACGTTCTTGTGACCGAGTCGGACCCTGCATTTGTCTCGTACGGTGTTCTCCGTTTCGTTCACGCTGTGTTTGTGCAGTTTTCTATGCTGCGTACGCGTCGGTCGCAGTGTTTTGTGTTGCTTAGGCTCGGTTTTGTATGCGTGTCGGTCGTACGGCTTGTCCTCCGTCCGACTCGGTCGTGGTTTTCGCGCCTTGCATCGTACTTTGCGGTTTGGAGTTCGCGTGTACGTTTCGGTCGGATTTGTTCCTGGTGCGTGTCGGTCGGTTTGATTCGCGTGTTTTTCCGGCCGGATTGCTGTTTTCCGTGCGGCTCGGTCGTTCGGCTTGGGTTCGGTACGTGTCGGTCGGATTTTGCACGCCTTGCATCGTACTTGGCGTGTCGGGCGCCACAGGTACGTGTCAATCGGTATAATTTCCGGCTCCGAGTCGGTCAGTGCTTTTTCCGGCCCGAATCGGAATCGACCCCAAAGTCTATGGTAAATAAAAATATGTTTGAGTTGTATTAGCGGATCTGGAGATTTTATGAATGCGTAACCATATTTTATTCCAAAGTGTAATCTGCCTATTAACCCTTAACTTGCTCTCCCAGAGGCACTCAGTCTTGGACTTGGTTGACATAGGATTTGGAGGTTAAATAAGTTAATAAATGATGGAAACTTTAGGGTAGGATGAGAGAGTTCTGGATAAATCAGAACTGTGTAGTACTGGAGGTAAAATGTCTTGTAAAGTGAATATAACATCTAGGATGGTGTTCATAAGCAATCAATGAAAAATGAGTGTGAAAGAACTGTGGACAATGAAATGTGTGTCTGAGTTGAGGAAAATAAATAGGATCACCCCTCTGACATAACTGTGATACCCAAATAATAACCTTGCATCTGAAAGATCTCCAGAAAATAGGTCTATTATTTATTTTAATAAATGTATCATACCAAATAGGCAGAGTCAAAATAATGTTCTTTGATAAAAACAGGGGGGGAAATGACCTTAATAAGGAACAAGAATGTTTGATGAGGGGAGATACAGTAATAGAAGATTTAGAAAAGAAATAGAGAATAGAGAATCTCCTGAGTAGTAAAGGCTGAATCAACTTCTTCTCAATATCTAACCAAAGAGGATGGAAAGCAGAAGAGGATTCAGGAAGCCAGAATGAAGCTTGACGTAATCCAAATGCTTTATGGTACTGAATAAAAAAATCCAGAAAGTTTATGCATCCTTCTAGTTTAGATGTCTTGAGTAAAGAAATGGATATTCTGGCCTTCTTATTTTTCCATAAGAATGTAGAAAGAATAGAATCTATTTTCTTAAAAGTAAGCTTGGGAACACATACTGGCATTATATAGATGATACACAGAAGAAGGGGAGAAATCATCATTTTGATGGAATCTAAATGGCCCCACCAATACAAAAATAAAGGGTTCCATTGATGATGGTAAAGATTCAACTTTAGTAATACATTCCTTAAACATAATAGGGACAGAATCTTGAACTAAAGGAGTGAACCATATACCTAAATATTTTATTGTAGAAGGGGACCACTGAAAACCAGTGACAGTAAAAGACTGTTTAGTGGTATAGTTATTTAAAGGGAGAATTTCAGACTTACCCATATTAACTTTATAACCTTACATTTCCCAAAAAGAGGTAATTTGAGTAGCACTGGTAGAGACTGCTCAGGGTGAGAAATAAAAAGAAGAACATCATCAGTGTATGCTGCTAACTTCAGATGTTGGTCACCATATTGAAAATCCTATATGGATGAATTATGTCTGATACAAGAGAGGAAAGATTCAAGGGCCAAAAACAAAAAGTAATGGGGAAAGAGGACATCCTTGACGTACACAATTTTGGAGAGGAAAATATGGGGAGATCATACCATTAACCAATACTGAAGCTTTCGGAGATTGATACAATAACTAAATTAATGCTTTAATTTTAAGACCAAAACCATGCCAGGACAAGGATTTCAACATAAATTCTCAGTTAATCCTATCAAAAGCTTTCTCAGCATCAATAGTGATTCCTGCAAGTGGGTATTTAAGAAGAGAGGCTTTACTCAGAACATTAAAAAATAAACAAATGTTATCTGATGCTAACCTCCCTTTTATAAAACCTGATTGTTCCTTACCTATAAGATGTGGAAGATTATAGTCCACATTGACTAGAGAAATGGGTCTATAATTTTTGCAATGAGCAGTATCTTTGCCGTCTTTATGTATAAGACATATTGTGGGCTCTTGAAAAGTACTGGAGGTAAGTCCAGTTGAAGTAAAAAATGGAAACAATTGTAATAAACAGGGTAAAAGAATATTGGAAAAGTGGAAAAGAATTCAACTGTAAAGCCATCCGGACCAGGCAATTTCCCTTTCTTCAATAAATGAAGCGCTTGTGCGATTCTAACAATGAGACATCTGCTTCTATAGAGTTGAAATCCTAATGTGCAGGAATATATTTAAGAATAGATTTCAGGGAAGAATCTAAATAAGGATTTAGAAGTGTCAAAAAAATTATAGAATTGGGTGAATTCTTCTAAAATTTCTTTATCCGTTATCAGTGTAGTTTTCTGCAAATTGAGCAAAGAATCTACCTTCAGACGTTGTTTCTTAATTTTGAGATAGTTAGCTAATAATTCACCAACTCTGTTTCGGCAATAGCAAGCACTTCTTTTCAGCAAGATAGAAGACGTTTAGCTTTGAGGAGATTCTGAAGCTCACTATTTAATTTGGAAGTATAGTATTTCTGTTCTAAAGTTTTTATTGAAGCCAAAATATTGTTATGATCTCTGGCTCGTGCCTTGTTCTTCTTTGATACATATTCAATTACAAAACTGCGAGCAGTCGCCTTAAAGGTATCCCATAAAAGTTGAGGGGTAATATCAGGAGATTCATTAATTAGAAAGAATTCAGAGGCAACCAATACAAAGAACAAGGAGAATTGAGAATCTGTTAATAAGGAATTATTAAACCTCCATCTATGTATATCAGGATGAGATGGGAACCAGGTCCAGATCTGTGATAACCATAGCATGCTCTGAGAACAAAATGGGACCAATGATGGATTGAATAACACAATTGGGATAAGGGTTTAGAAGCAAAAATATGATCTAGTCTAGTGAGTGATCCATGTGTGTTAAAATAAAAGAATATTCTCGTAGAGTGAGATTACAGAGTCCCCATGAGTCAATTAACGAATTTTGAGAAATGGTAGAATGAAATTGTTTATGTATTTTATGAGAAAGAAATATGACCGAAGATTGTCTATCTAGAAAAGGATCCATAAATTGGTTACAATCCCCTCCCAAGATAAAATATGCATCAGTGTATTGTAAACATTTTTATGAAATTGCAGGTCAAAATGTATAATTGTGTTGTGTAGGGGCATATACATTAAAGACTGTTACAGGAATTTTGTGAATGAGTAATTTGACAATAAGCCACCCACCCTCTTTGTCAATTTCCTGTGCTACAACCTTAAAATCTAAGTTTTTCTTACAAAGAATAACACCATTTTTTTTATTAGGGGTGGGAGACACCAACACAGCACCTACCCAACCATGTTTAAGTTTTAATGCTTCAGTATCATTAAGATGAGTTTCTTGTAACAAAGCGAAGTCTGGGTTAAACTTGGCTAAGCGAGATAACACTCTGTTGTTTTATAGGGTTAACCTAGGGAAACCCTTTACATTCTATGAATTTACTCTGAATGTAACATGTAAAGAACAAATGTAAATGACTCAGGAGAACTTTTCTAAAGGTAAAATAATTATAGGATAATAGCAAGAAAATATAATAAAAGAAATACAAAATAGAGAAGAGCATATATCAGATAAGATAAGGAAAAGGAAAAAGGAGGATAAAAACAAAAGGAAGGGAAACGGAGTAGAAGAAGAAAGTAAAGTACATGTCACAAACTGACAACTCATACCTTCATAGATGACTAAAGGAGATTGTGGGGTGGTGACAACACAGATGAAGATGGTACATCTGACAAGGGTCACGCAACTTAAATGGAACAAAATGTAACAGAAGGAGGGAAGATCCTATACTTGGTACATACCTGTAAGGAGAAAAAAGAGAATATTAACATGCTAATATCACCAGAAAAACATATTATCAGTGTAATAAACATTGAGAGTCCAAATAGACGGTATGGGAGTTATTAGTACATGGAGGGGCCAGCTGTATCCATGGTATCAGTCATATGAGAGTTTATAAATCTTCTGAGATCAGACAGATCCTCAAATGTGTTAGTCTTGCCCTGATATGTGACTTTGAAAAGACAGGGATGAAAAAGGCTATAGTGAGCCCCTCAAAGTACACAACGCTGGACGAAGGTTGAGGAAGTCTTCCCTTCTGTTGGCTGTAGCATTTGAAAAGTCCTATGTAATGAAAATCTCCCTGCCAGACCACACAACTTGTCTCTTGGATTTAGCCGCATTGAACACTTTCAAAAAGTCTGCAAACTCCAAGAAGAAGATAATTACTTCTCGAGGCTTGGTATGTGGAGCAGAAGTAGATAGCCATTGACCCTGCCTGTGTGCTAGTTGTATATTTAAGACAGTGGAGGGAGGTAAACCTACTAATTGCGGTAAGAAAGACGCAAAGAAAGAAACTGGATCTTCCTCCAGACCCTCTGGAAGACCATAAATATGCAGATTGTTGCATCTGTTTCTGTTTTCTAAATCTTCCGAGTGCTTTTTTAGTTGAAGGACCTCTTTTTCCAAAGCTTCAGTTTTATTTGTCTCATCCTGCAAATCGCTAACTGGTTGTTCCACCACAGACACCCTCATCTCCATGACAGACCATTTATTGTCAAGATGTTGGATTCACTTATTTGTCTCTTCAACAAAAGAACAAAGGGCCCTAATTTACTCCAATAAAATCTCCATTGAGATAGGAGAGGGTGTCTTTTCAGGAGATGGGGGGTCTTGCTTGAGTCTCTTGTTTGCAGCAGAAGATGTATGCAGGTTTGTTGAGGTGACAGATATAGAAGCAGAACAAGAAGCAGTAGATTGCGCCAGGTCATCAAAAGGAATAGGGTTCTCCATGAAAGGTGTAGTAGATGACAAGCTTAAGGTCGAGGTGGCAGGTGACTGTACTCTGGTGGAGAGTTGGATTTTCTTTAATCTGCCCATGCAAAAAATGCCAAAAGCTCCCAAGCGTATTGTAATATTCTTATGAATTAGGAGGAAACAAGCTTTTAACAATAAGTGAGAGAAGCAACGTTAAAGAACAAGATAAAAGACAAAATCGAAAGCCCTCATATAAAAATGCCCTCTCATAAAAAGGAGCAGCAACAGGCAAAAGCCTGTCTCCAATTGATGTATCCTTAGAAATAAAAGAATAGAGGGAATGCACAGGAAGTAATTAATTGATATATGAAGAGAGCGCGGCCATCCCGACGTCGATAAAAAAATACCTAAAATGGCAGCCATGACGGGGAGAGCATCATTGCCAAGTCAGAATGAGGAGTTTAAGCCTCGCTAAGAAACTTGCAGAGTCGCCGCTCCCGCCCCACCGACATCAATGAGGCATGGCTGTGGTATCCTCCTTGGGGGAGCAGTAAAACCACGTTGCAGGTGAGTAAAGGTTCCGTCAAGGTGCAGAGCTCCTCAATCAGGCGACCATCTTAGGTGGCGCTCAGGCCACGCCATGACAAAGACCGCTTTGACATTGTGTTAGTCATTTGATATTTGGGTTGCAGTATATATATCTCCTATCGAATCGTTGGACCAGTGCATCAGCAATTCAATCTTTAATTGGACAGATACAATCATTTTCTCAAACACCTGTACCTGAGATTCAGTCTTTTTGAAAGTTTGACTTAACTGCTTTTGTGCCACTAGTGGCAGATTATTGCATATGACATACAAGAAGAGACCAAGGGGTTGGCATGTAGAATGGCTTTGTGACTGGCTAAGAGAGGGTTTTTATTCATACATCATGGCTCAAGGGTGGAGTTTTCCTTCCTTGTGTGCTAATGCCGTTTTTGTACTGAGAGAGGGCAATCAGCGGATGCCCTTCTAGCAAAGTAAAAACAAAGAAACTCATGTACAAAGCCATTTTGTGATGGCAAACCCTCTGATTAAAAAAATCTCAGGGTTTGCAACTGCAAAACTGTGTTTCTTTATGTACAAACCCCCTTTTAAATTTTGGGAAATTCTTTCTGTCCTATAAAAGGGGTTTTGCAGCCCTGATTCAATCGAAAATAGGAGTTAGAGAGAAATGTAGCAATGATTTGTGACCGCCCAAAATTGTGACCACAAGCCATTGATGAGATAACAAAACCTCAAAGCTGATGGTATCTGCTTGGCAAAGAGGAAGGGGTCCCCTGCAGACCCCTTCCCCTTTGTGAATCTTGGAAATTGTTTCAGAGAGAGTTGGCAATGGTCCACAGGACCACTGCCACCTTTCAGTTAAAGTTTAAAAAAGAAGAGGTTTTTTAAACACAGTTTTGTTTCCTTTAAGAAAAACAGGTTCCATTAAAAACAATCTTTATAGAAGTACAATCACAGACATGGTGGTCTGCTGACCCTTGCAGGCCACAATCCCTGTGGTTGTGATTAATTGATGGGTTTTGCAAATTGCAACTTGTCTGATGACTATTAGACAAGTCATTGTGCAACCCTCTGCAATTCAGTATTTTGTGATCTGATCTCTTTGCATACACAGGTTGGTTCGCAAAACGTTGGGGCGAAATTTGCAACCACTTTTTGCAAATGTAAACTTTGTATATGAAGCCCAAAGTGCTGTTTGTACAGAGATCACTTTGAGACAGTCATTTGTTGAGGAGCTTTGTGATCCCTAAGCTTTCACAGCAGGAAGCTGCATGTTACAGCTCATCCCTGATTCCACTGATTTACTGGAATGAAGGACATCGTAAAGACCAACATTTTCAGCATAGTGAAATACTATATTGAATGTGTGCAATGTGTTCTTTTCTTTTTCTTCTTTTGTGAAATGCGAAAAAGATACATTTTATTTGTGTGAACACAGGAATATGGATATTTAAATATTTATCTTGCTTTCACGACGTACGCTGGACATACTGTTTTTGGTCCGGGTCTTCCATTTAGTAAATCCATTTGATAGCAAAGTCCACGGCTGGTTACATGGTGTTTGATATAGATGGAGTGATCGGGCAAATGTGTATGAGTTATGTTAGTATTAAAGAAATTAAGGTGCTGGATTTCAGTTTTCCATATGTATATTTACAGCAAAGATCCCAGAAATAGATTGGGCTTACTGAGAGTACTGTATTGTTATGAACAAGTGATCATTCCAAAGTGGGCAATGATTGAATGGTCATGGAGGCTCAAGTATACGATCACCCGCTAGACGTGAATTCTCTCACTAGAGGCAAAGGATTGCTTAGGATCTGACACCAATCTTTACCTTAAATTTGATTTCTTAAGTAAACAGTCAAAAGATCAACTGGACATGAAGCCTATATCCATCCATCCTTTGGTCTGTCCGTGCGAACCACAGAGTAGGCCTGTTTGTGTGTTGGTTTGTTGACATGAGTACATGTCTTTCATAGGCTCACCCATATATGTCTTTAAAAGTCTGTCATATTTCCAAGCTCTCTGTGAGTCCCTGATGCCTCATGCTCTCTGCCCCTTAATTTATACCTGCAACTTTCACCTGCTCCTTCCTTCCTTCTTCTGCAGCGCTGTTACTCCCCTGCTTCCTCATTGCCAACCACTCTTCAGTCACATCCAGCACTTGTGATGACCAAAGAGTGCACACAGGAAACCAACATAACATGTGTCTCTTGCTCTGTGGATGACTGCATCACAGTTGGTCCATGTGCGTGGGCATCTATGGGTCGGTGTGCATGAGTGCCTGTTTGTTGGCGTGTGTACATGCGTGGTTATAGGTGTGTCGGTCAGAGTGTGTGTGGATGTATGTAGGCAGGTTACTCGGCATATTGCAATGAAACATCTTTGTCAGTGTGTTCGTGGATGTTGTGTGTCTTGGTGCATTCATGCATGTGCTGTGCAATGGCAATCCTCTTGGCTTTGTCAGTGTTTGTTTTTTAATATTTGTCTTTCTAGTTCACGAAGGTTGATAATAATAGATAAAAATACATATTGAGCAGTCCACCCATTACAAGGTAATTCAGTGACATGGTTTTAAGACTGTTGCAATTCCTGGCTCGAGCTCTGGCAAGTTATATAACTCGTAGGTTTTTGTGAAGATCATTAGCTTTTTGGGAGGAACAGCAGTATAAAAAATATATATATAAAGTGATGAGCAGTCGGGATATCTTGAATGGTCTGGTAAAAGCATAGTAGACGTCTGTCCACATGCCTTCGGGAATCGTCTTTCCTGAGACCATACCAGCGCTGAGAAAAATAATGTTTTAAACATTATTTTGAAATGAGATTACAAAATCTTGCATGCGACAGGTATTTTTAATACCACTGAAAAATCATCAATCTTCCTGGGTGCGGGCATTACCTTGTTAAAATACTTTAATGATTTGAACATCACACAATTCATCTTGTGTAAGTTCATTCCCCTGTCAACCCTATCGATTTTCTGTTTTCGTTCTTGGCGTTCGAAAATGAAAGATAATTTATCATTTTAAATCCTATAGGTATGAAGTTTAGTATTCCCTAAAGCGAATAAGGCCAGTTTCTAGTTTCTTGCTGAAATTTATTTTTTCTTATGACTTGGCACTTCTTTTTGTCTGAAAAGTTCCCTTGAAATGTGCAAGTTTCAGCAAGCTTTGTCCCTGCACTCCTGTTCCTGCGACCAATCACTGCCATAAAAACAGAATTCTAGTTAATTTGCTAAAGCATTCTAAGTACCATTAGACATTGTGCACATGGGAAATGATGGCGTGCCGTGTACTATACTGCAAAAAAGTCTGTTGTTCTTATTGCAAAGTGTCACATTTGCTTAAGCTATTTTCGCCCACAAACGTCAGGACGCACCAAACGTGCGAACCGGACCCACCAAGGACGGGCGATGGTAGGTTCCATACTTCCGCAGACCCATTGCCAAACAGAGTATACTGCCGTGCAAGTTAGCAGCAGAGCAGAGAAAGAGAAATGGGACGAGAGAGAGATACAAAGACACTGGATATGGTCTCGCTGCCTGGTTGCATAACTGGGCTTAATCTGCACTGCAGGAATGTTGATATCTAAAACAAAGGAGACTTTGAGTATGGTTATAGGGTTGAACATTAACTTCTGGTAAGTTGATATAGTAAATGTAAACAACAGTGTAGTTTTCTATGTGCTGTTTGCAAATGAGAGCTAAGTTATTAAATGACTTCTTGTGGTTCTGTTTAAATTTAATGTAACAAGTAAATAAGTGCAGTATGCGAAGAATTAATTAATATCATATATTTTTTTAAACCCTTGATAATCATATACTTGAAGTTATCAATAGCTACATCCCGTATTTGTCTAATTATAATAAATCTATGCTAACATGATTCCACTGACTTCTTATAGAAGCTTTGCAATAATTATTCATTCTTAACCCAAGCAGATAACTGCTTGTAGAAATGACATAGTGCACGTCGTAGTTCGTAACCGTAAAGGATAACTCCTTATAAAAATGAACACGTGCAATAGAGCGTGTACGCCTAATAAATGACTCCTTCTGGAAAGGAACATACGCAAAAGAGTTTGTAATCCTATTGGATTATTTCTTGTGAAAAGGAACATACGCAAAAGAGTTTGTAATCCTAATGGATTATTTCTTGTGAAAAGGAACATACGCAAAAGAGTTTGTAAACCTAATGGATTATTTCTTGTGAAAAGGAACATGTGCAAAAGAGTTTGCAATCCAAATCCATGAATCTCTGTCGGAAACAATAAATTGCAAGAATATAGTCTTTGAAAGTGTGATGTAACATACTTCTTTAAATTAAACGATGTCTCTCACGACTTCATAGAATTCAGATTTTAAGAAATCTAACAGTAAAGATCCACCTGCAGCAACTATGTATCATGATTGCCTAGCAAGGACACTATCGACCATGAGGAATTTATACTCTAGACATTCAAGATGGCCACCACCATTGGAAGGTCTCATTGGAGCCCTATGGCTCCATGGGCATGCATTCATTCTTGCCATTACTCAGGTGTTTAATGTATAGCATCCCTCTAAGACGCAAGGCTTCTGTCCAGACGGCACCCACACTATCCGCTACATACCACCCTTTTCTGCTCCTGAAGACCTTCAACAGCAAGAGCTTCAGAGAAACGCGAGCCGAGAGGTTGATGGCTTGTATTATTCCCATGCTTCCAGTAAATTGTTTGTTGGTCATTGCATTGCTAAGTGTGTGCTCGGTGCTTGAAATTTCAATAAAGAATTATTGCAAAAAAAAAGAGCTTCAGAGAAGCACATTGTGTGCAGAGATAAGCGCATCGCACAGTGCATCCTCACAACAAGTTGTTATACTCGGCATGTGCTTGCTTCCAAATTTACTATGCCAATACCTTTTTGTGTAAAAATCATGTTTTATATTTTAGGTATGGGTTGATGTTTTTATCATAAACCTTATTGCAATTTCTAAGATTTAAGGTTTTGTTTGATGGGTAGGCCAGATCTGGGTCTCGTACTCTGTGATAGTGCCCGACCTTCACCTCACTGATGAGAGCCAGCAAAGCTAAAAATGGTATAGGGTTTCTTGTGTTCCTGCTGGAGGAGCACCTAGTTAGTTAATCCTGGTGGACTGTTCCAATAGGAGCAGGGCCAAGCCTGGTTTGCATATAGTCAGTCTCTGTTGCGAATGCCATAGTGTGCAAAAAAACAGACTGCAATGTGGATGCTAGGAAACAGACAGGTGTACGCTGCTTTAGTCCAAGTGGATTCCAGTTCATTCACTTTATATTAAGCCAGGCGAGTATGAGTGAGGATATGCCTCCATTACTGTCCACAGCATGCCAGAACGTCTGTCCAAAAGCACTATCAAGCACTGTGTGCACATGGGGAAGGGGAAGAGGAAGAGACTGCACACCTGGCTTCTAATCTTGCAGTCTACGTGCCACTTTCTAGAATGAGGACCGCTTACACTGTTGACTCTCCTGTGCCACCTATAAGGTAACTTAAATTCATATACACACAGGATAATTAATTCATGTTATTTATTTATACTTTTACTTCCTTCTCCTGCTATCACTTGCAGACTTCTAAGAACATTACCTTACCTATCTAGAATTTTGTACAGTAGTTTCTTATCTTTACAGAAGATCAAATGTAGCACATTCGAAAACATTAAAACATCTTTAGTCATCAGCATTCAAGCATCCAGTGTCTAGATGATTTTCTTTCAGTGAATAACCTTAACTACATTGCTAAGCCAGTTTGACTCTTCTGCTGTACTTGATATACACAGAGCCCATTGTCAGACAGAGTCCAAACCCTATTGTCTAACTGAGTCAATACTGAAATGTTGGCATCTATCAGTTAGCCGGTCTTTAACTATGCATATTCAGCTAGTTTTTTGTTACCATGCATGCTTATTAAGACTCTAGTACCTATATCAGGTTTCTTCTCTTGTTTGCTCTTTTTCTGCAGATTCAAAGGTAACTGCTCTGGGGGCAAGTGAACCAAAGATCCTGAGAGGCAGAGAACTGTGGAAATCCCTGTCAAACTACAGCGGAGATCCACCACCCAGCAACGGCATACCTGTCAGGTAAGTTCCGGATCCCGATCGGTTGCACAGCAAGTCATGATCTGCATGAGTGGGGTTTAAATATTCATAGGTTTCAAAATGGCTGCTGATATGAAAAAATCTCGCATGGCAGCAGCTCCATTGTATCGTATGCAACTACAGCTTGCTCAAGTCCTTGTGATGGTTGATACAGCTCAGTGACTAGAGCCAATGCTCCCGATGAGTAAGCGACCACTATCAATCCCTGAAGGTTGATGTGAGGAGCAAACCAAATGGCAACCAGCCACCAGCTCCGTGACCTCCATGCACTCACTCCGTAAGTCCATTGGCTATCAGAACATCGTTTCAGGGAATTCCAATTGGAATTTCCACTAGTGGACATGACAGCGGCCCTGAGTAATTGCCATCAGTTGAGATTAGTTGAAGCATTCTACTCATCACTTTTTGTTTATTTCTATGTAATATGTCTTTAGTGCAGCGGGTATGCATGGAAATAGGTCCCATTCACAATCAGCACATAGGCATGCTTGGAGGGTGCATTATTTGAGCATAATTGGCCCTCTACAGCATATATAAGTTTTTTCAACATGCTATACAACCAATAAATTAAAAATAAACAAGTGCTCAGTTTCAGAATGCTTGATAAATATGGCACCCTTCCTAAAGGAGTTGCAGCAGGAGTTTTATTTGACATCCCAACTCTAATTTTATGCATGAGGTTGAAGGTTTAAAAAACAATCCAATTATTATGTACTTCCTATTTACAATAAATCTTAGTCAAAAATACCCCGTTGGTACTTCAGAGTGACCCATATCAGAATGGGTGCACTGCAAAACAACTTGTACTCAAAATTACTTGTACTGAAATGGTACAGCTGTTTCAGCAAAATTAAGTTATTTATTTTTTGGGTATGCTGGTGAGAAAGAGATGAGAGTTTAGAGTTTGGCAGATGGGTTACTCTGTTACAAGCGTGACGGATATCCCGTCTGCCTTATTACAAGTGTATTATATCCTATGGCACTTGTAATAAGGAGGACAGGATATCCGTCACGTTTGTGACGGAGTTACCCGTCAGCAAAATTCTAAAGCAGGCTATTAGTGTTTATTGTTAATGTTTGAGAGATTTTTGTTTAAATTCAATAATAACAACGAAGTAGGTAAACAATAAGAATGAAAGACAATGAAATAAACTTAGGGCCCGATTCACAAATGCAATCTGAGACAAAAGTTAACTTTACGACTTTTGGTATTCACAGAGGTCATTTACGAGTCGTATCTTTACGTCTGCAGTCGAGCCGGAATCTCCGGCTTGAGCTGTACTCTCCGGCTCGGGCGTAATCTCCGCACCTGGGGAGGACTTTGATATGAGGGGAGCGCATCAACTCATCAGAATGAGGCTCAGAAGAACAAATGGTGTGTTACAAAATACCTTGAGGCTTTTGAAGGAACTCTGACCCTGAAGTTACTGACAGACTGCTGGTACCACCAGGAGTGGGCTTGAACCTCAGTGGTTTTGATTTCTAAACATCTGTGTTGCAAGCTCCCACCAATATACCTTACCTTTTTAACTGAAAGATGGTTGGTGATAGCAAGGAATTATGCAGTTTGAATATTAACAAAAAAAAAGAAAAGTGTTGGGTGGAACACTTACGTTAATCTCAGCAACTCAGGGTTCATTGTTTTTCCATCTCAGAGGGCAGCTGGCCTGCCATTTCGGAATGGGCTGTTCCTATTGGAGTAATACTAGGTTTGAAGTGGAATAGTAGAAAAAACCGATCAATGTAATGAAATGTGGCTTGAGAAATTACCAGTGGCTCAGATTAAGTCAAACATTCCAGCCATCATTTCTTTTTCCTAATTCGAGCACTGACAGTGTTAGGTGCTAGGAACAACATGGGGCGGTTCTTAGACCTGTCATCCTAAGGGTGGTCTTTCACCAGACTTTTTTCTTTTTGCCTCCACATTTTGCTAATTATTTTTGTTGGCATTAGGACTCTGAGCACTTTACCACTGCTAACCAGTGCTATAATGCTTTTGCTTCTCCCCTAAACATGATGACAATGGTCTATACCTGATTGGTATATTTGATGTACTGGTAAGCCCCTTGTAAAGTGGTATACCATATACCCGGGGCTGTACTTCAAATGCTACCAGTAAGCCTGCAGCACTAATTGTGCCACCCACAGAAGGAGCCTTTCAAACCTGTCTCAGGCCTGCCACTGCAGTGCCTGTGTGTGCAAGGTACTGCCACTTTTTCTTGACATTTAAAACTACTGGCCAGGCCTTAACCTCCCCTTTTATAACATATGTCACCCCCTAAGGTAGGCCCTAAGTAACCCTATGGGCAGGGTGTAATGTAATTAAAAGGTAGGGCATGTACTTCTATGTTTGGCATGTCCTGGTAGTGACAAACAGCCAATTTCATTTTTCACTACTGTGGGACCTACCTCTCGCATAGGCCAGCATTGGGAATTCCTTAATACACTTTTAAGCTTAATTTCTGATTAGTGAGGAGTAGCTTTTTCATGTTTCATATCTTAGGAATGGTAATGATAATTCCCCCTTACTGGTGGAGGTGGATTTAACATTACTGTTTTAGAAATGCCACTTTTAGAAAGTGGATATTTCTCTGCACTTACTGCTCTATGTTCCTGAGAGCCTGTCTCCAATACACGTCTGGGGTGGGTGACAGCTTCACTTTGTGCATTCCCTCTAGAGAGCCATAAATACAGGAAGCTGGGGCTCATCTTCATTCTGAGCACTCATCTGCATTCATCTGTATTCTGATGGGTCTTTCTGGGCAAGTGGGAATGGGAGGGGCTGACACTTACACTTCAATAGGTAGTGTCCTGTCCACACTCGAAGCACTGATTTACCCCACACAGATAGCCTGGCAGACAGGACTGGATTGAAAGGGATCCTTGTGCACTTCAGAGAGCTGCTTTGAAGTCACCTCTACATCAAAGGCCCATTTGGGTATATGTACTGAGTCTCTGACCCCCTAAAATCAGACACTTCTGGATCTTGAACTGAACCTCTGTCAGAAAGACTGCTGTGCTGCTTAAAGGACTCAACTGGACTGCTTTTCTGGAGAGACTGCTTTTCTGATTGTTGCCCTGCTGCCTTCTGTTCCCTGACCCTGCTGAAGGAGAGCTGGACTCTGCCTTCCCCCCAAGTGCCCTCCAAGGGCTTGCTGGTTAGCCTCCTGATTTCTGAAGTCTCAAGGTCACAAAAGATTTCCTGCGATTCTGCTGATGCTGCTGGACTCTGCTTTCTGTGATTCCTACCCTTGCCTGAGGTGCCCTCTCTAAGTTCTGGACCTCAGATATGGGTTCTGCCGCTGTTTTACTTCAAAACCGACACATCGTCACCTTTGTGCCGATTGGAACCAACACATCGCCCTTCGATGCAGAGGCTATTCAACGACAGCGGTTCTACAGCTTGCGCGGCCTAACGATGATGCATTGCCTTCCCCTTATCGAAGCTCTGCGATGACGCAGCGACCTGACTGCGTGGAAAAGATTGATGTATCGTACCCTCAGTGTGGACGCTTTGCTCCATCCAAGGTACTTTCTCAGCGGACCCTGCGTGGGTCCTGTAGCTGGCCTGCACTCCATTGCGGTTGGCCTGTACTTTGGCAATGCACCGGTCCCTCGCAACCTCAAGTAACCTTTTGACCACAGTTTTTCCATTTAATCTTTAAAAATTCATATCTCAACTTCTACTGATTGGATGTTTGTCATTTTGGTCTTATTTTGGTCAGATACATATTCTCTAGTTTTCTAAACCTGGTGGGGTCTTTTTTGTGATGTATTCACTGTGTTACTGTGTGAGTGTGTGGTGCACAAATACTTTACACATTGCCTCGTTAGATAAGCCTGACTGCTCTGTTCCAAGCTCTCAGAGGGTGAGCACAGATTATGTTTTACTATGTATCTAGCTTACCCTGATTAGAGTGGTGGTTCTTGCCTGGCCTGGGTGCATACCTCAGCCAACCAGGAATCCCATTTCTAACAGTGGTGTTCAGCGGTGAGGATGGGACTTATGTTTGTGCAATTCCATATAAGAACACACTGTTCACTACAACCCTATACTTAGACCAATTCTAGCCTTTTTTAATTCTCCTCTTCTCATCTTTAGATTTTTCCAGTCTTTTTGCTTGAGTTCCATTTTTTCTGCAATGTCTGTGCTCCTGCCTGTCTATGGAATTTGATTTGGCCAATCTGGAGGCATACACAGTGGCCAGGATAGAGGGGTGGTCCATAAGGAAAGTGCAAAGAAGGAAGAACTTCAAAAAGCCTTAAGAGCATGGGCATCAGCCCACCCAGAAGGAGAAATGGATGAGGGGAAGGGATCTGTGTCTGAGGAAGGATCAGAGTGGGACCTGACAAAGAGTCTTGTCATGCAGCCTACAGGGGGGGGAGCAATTTTCTCCCAGGACTGGCAGTCCACTCTAGGCAAGGCAGCAGTGTGTCCTCAAAGATCCTATTCCCAGAGGAGCTGGCAGACAGGAGAGAGGTGAGAAAACTAAAGCAGGAGCTTGCCAAGATGGAGAAGGACAAGGAACAGACTCTTGCCCTTGCTAAGCTAGAGAAGGAACAAGCTCTACAAGAGAAGAGGGTAGCCATGGAGGAAAGGAAGATGGCCCATTAGCCTAGCCTCAGAGAGCTGGATATTAGAGCCCTCCAAGTGGGGTCCAGCAACAGCAATATTGGTGGCAGCATACCTGCAGTGTCTTCACGTGAGTTTAGGTTACATATTCCAAACGATATGGTGCAAAGCTATGTGGTGGGGGATGACATAATTAAATGGTTGGCAGAATATGAAATGGCTTTGAAAGTGCACAGGGTCCCAGAGGTGTTCCGGGGGGTGGAGGGGGTAGTCTTTGGTGGTACATGCCCACATTGGGGAGGGACACACTCCTTACATTAGAGGCGGGGGACCAGACCAACTACACTGCCATGAAGACCATTTTAGTCAGTAAGTTTGGGTTTACCCCTGAGAAGTACAAGTTTACCCCTGAGAGGGCCAGTCCCAAACTCTCTACACAAATATGGCTGGATTTCTCTGACTTTGCTGGTAAGGCACTGATGGGCTGGGTGAGAGGCAGCAAAGTTAATGATTATGAAAGGTTGTACAACTTGTTTTTGAAGGAGCACTTTCTTGATACTTGTTTTCCAGAGCTGCGTCAACACCTGGTTGCTAGCAAGCTTACTGACTCCAGGAAGCTCACTGAGGAGGCGGACCTCTGAGTCAGAACCAGAGTGTCCAAAAAGGTATCTGGGGGGACTCCCAAAAGGGTGGTCAGGCTTCCCACCAAAAGAAGAAGGGGGGAGATAAAAAGACTGAGTTCTCTAAAGGCCCCCAAAACAACTCACAGAGGAAAGGGTCTGGTTCACATTCCCAAGCTGGCCACCAGAAGAAAACTTACCCTGACAAAGGTCAGCAGCCCAAGTCCATCAAGTGCTATGAGTGCTACAAGTGTGGACACTACAATGGGGATCCCAAGTGTCCAAAAAGAGCACCACCTCCCACTGGAAGAACGATTCAAGGGATGGCTAGCATAATTCTGGGGGAGGAGTTTGTCCCAGTTAATGGGGGGAGTTTGCAGGGGTGACCCTAGTGTCCCTGGGTGACAGTGAGATGATTCCTAAGATCCATGTGCCCTCAAATACTACAAAGTATATGCAACGGGTTACAATCAATGGGCAAGGTGTTGAGGCCCTGAGGGATACAGGTGCAAGTATGACTATGGTAAGGAATCAGATGGTTTCCCCAGAGCAGGTAATTCCTAATTCATTCCACCAGGTAGTAGTGGCAGACAAAAGAGAGAGTCACTATTCAGTGGCCCTTGTTCCATTTGATTGGGGGGGGGGATTAAGGTCTTCTGTAAGTTGCAGTGAATCTTGCCATGCCTGTGGACTGCTTGTTAGGTAATGACCTGGAGCACACTACCTGGAATGAAGTGGAGCTCAAGGCTCATGTGGAGATGTTAGGGTTACCAGAGTGGATCTGTGCCACGACAAGGCTCATGGCGGCCCAGGAAGGGAGTCAAGAAGGGCTGGAGCCTGGAACAATGGGCCAGCCAGCTGCTAAGAGAGGAATGGCAGAGGGCATGGTAAACCAGCCTGGAATGTACCTCCAGTGAGATGGATGGGACACCTATGGTAGCCGCCCTCAAGTCCACTGAGGAGGACATTGCTTCCTTTGGTGACCTGCCTGAGCTTGCTGGATGGCATGTGGAAGGAGGACCCACCAAGGAGGAGTTCTGCAGGGCACAAAGGGAGCGCCCAACCCTTGTGGGCATGAGGCAACAGGTTGAAGCTCAAGCAGCAGGTGATGCCTCTGGTATTCACCACATTTTCTGGGAGGACAACCTCCTGTACAGTGAGCCTAAGGCTCTGGGAATGGGCATCAAGGGCCCTGCTGATCCCCTAATGCTGCACGATTTTCCTACTGGAGCTGGCTCACGAAATTCCCCTGGCAGGATACCTAGGCCAAGACAAGACCTTCGCAAGGCTTCTCCCACACTTCTATTGGCCTAGGATCAAGAATTCCTCAGATGCATTCTGTAGGACTTGTGTGACCTGCCAGGCCAGCGGGAAGACATGGCAGAGGCTTAGAGCCCCCCCTTAATCCCTTAGTTGTTGTTAGCACCCACTTTGAGAGAGTGGGCATCAACATTGTAGGGCCTATGGATCCCCAGACTGTCTCAGGAAACAGGTTCGTCCTGGTTCTGGTGGGTCATGCCACTAGGTACCCAGAGGCAATCCCTCTGAGGACTACTACTGCACACAAAGTGGCAAATGCCCTGATGGGGATTTTTACCCGAGTGGTTTTACCCAAGGAAGTTTTCTCTGGCAGGGGCACAAACTTAATGTCTGGTTATATGCAGTCAATGTGGAAGGATTGTAGGGTAACGTACAGGTTCTCCACCCCTTACCATCCACAAACCAATGGGTTTGTTTGTTGAGAAGTCCAATAAGACCCTGAAAGGCAAGATCAGAGGCCTGCCTGAGGCCTTGAGGAAAAAGTGGGATATTCTCTTACTATGCCTATTGTTCGCTTACAGAGAGGTGCCACAGAGAGGAGTGGGTTTCAGCCCCTTTGAACTGTTGTATGGGCACCCAGTAAGAGGACCTCTGAGTCTGGTGAAAGAAGGGAGGGAGCACGTTCCCAAGATAGTGCCCCAGGATGTAGTGAGCTACATGTTGGCCTTCAGAAGTCAGATGGCTAAGTTATGAAAGCAAGCTTCCAGTAACCTTGAAGCCAGCCAGGAAGTCATGAAGGAGCGGTATGACAAAAGATCTACCACTGTGGAATTTCAACCTGATCAGAAAGTGTGGGTGATGGAGTCAGTAAAGCCTAGAACCCTCCAGGACCGCTGGAATGGGCCTTTTGAGGTGATTGAAAAAAAGGGTGAGGCCACATACTTGGTGGACCTCAAGACCCCTAGCAAGCCCACAGGTTGTTGCATGTAAATCACCTCAAACCGCACTTTGAGAGGTCAGAGCTCACCATGCTGTTGGTGACTGATGGGGAAGAGAAAGAGGAGAGTGAACCTCTCCCTGACCGCTTGTACTCCAAGGAGAAGGATGGGTCTATGGAAGGAGTCATCCTTTCACCCATTCTAACTCCTGAACAACAGAGAGACTGCCACCAAGTGTTGAGGCAACACTCTTCTCTGTTCTCCCTTATCCCTAGGACTACCCACATGTACCCACCTGTGTAACCATGATGTGGCAACTTCCTTGTTAAGACTATATCTTAAAGGTTGTCAGATAAGGTGAGGTCCTGTTACATTCCATATAGGTACCCTATATAGGTGCAGGTAACACTGCAACCTTTCACCTATATCCTTCCCTACATTACATACATAACGGTTCATAGGGACTGACCTTTTACCTAGATACGACACTGCATTCAGAATGCAGGTTTTTCCCTGGTTCGAAACTCATACATTATGCATGAGGCTTCTTGGAAGCACAGCAGGACAAACAGCAGAACGAACATCTCCTGTATAATATCTATGTTAAAGTTCAAGCCCGACGTCATCCTTTAGGCCGACACAGTAACACAGCAAGGTAGGACCCCTGGGGAGACCTGTGGGTATATATACATCATGTCTTGCTTAGACAGACAGAGGAGACCGTGACTTTTCGGCTGACACACTGACCAGAGACGCTGAGGTTCCTGCATGCAGATGCTCCAGCTACCAGTGGTCTAACATCCCTCACGGGGTGTCCAACTCGAGACCAGGACGGGTTCCCACATTCTCTAATTCTCAGGTAATGTGGGTCGACTAGATCCTAGAGGGATTCTTGGCATAACACCTACACAGATGCTAGGTACATTTAGGTACACCTAGATAGGGAGGCATCGCAGGAGTACGCACTTTTAGGTAGCACTTTCTATCAAGTGTTTTATGTACTTGTATATATTCATGACTTCTGCAAGATGGTAGAACTATACCATCCCTTTACTTTTGTAGTATTGCTAATCATATATCTCTGCTACTGTCTAATGGTTGTTGCAGCTCATATATTCTACACTAGAATAACAAGTGTTCAATAAATCCTTTTTGAAACGCCCAGACTGTTTATTCTGTGTATCTCTGAGACAAACTAAGTGAGCACGAGAGACTGAGCGAAAGGTAGTATATTGTTTCCACGATCCTGGGGGATCAGGGTTGTCATGTTCTGAGGTTGCCAAGAACTATTCTCTCCCCGATAAGAGGAGACTCTAGTGGCACTGTGAGGTAGCTGATACAGACAGGCTAACGTATCCGGTGGGGGTGCACAGAATCAGTCTGCCACCAAACCCACAGTTTATGTTATCCAAACGCGCAGATCCGGTATAGGTAATATAGGAACTACACGACATGGCGCCGCCAACGTTGGTTGGGTACTTATTTAACAGTAGACTCTGAGTAGTTCAGTCGTGCTATTCTCAGAGACCCCTACTCACAAAACACCAGAGACGTCTGGAGTGGGTGGGCACAAAACTCCGTCACAGCTGAGTAGGCAAAATCCTATTTATTGGCTGTTGGTTAAATCAAGCTTGAAGGACACAGTGTTCCTAAAATTGTGCATAAAAACCTTATCTTAGTTCCCTTGAGCAAACCTCTTCTTTACAAAATGACTGAGGACAGAGATGACGTAAGAGTAAACCTACAGCTCTCAACAGGAGAAGAGGATACAGATGCAATTCTGATTGCAGAATAATTCAGACATACAGTCACCCTGAAACTGTTAGAGAATGGATTATCAGCTAGGGGTGGCTTAGTAGCTTTCGTGATTGAGGCACATGAATCAAACAAAACAGAGGTATTTTATTAGTGGGTTACATTCCCAGCAGCAGATGCAAGAACACAGACATTTCACTCTTACACAGAAGGAGATGCACCAGTGGAATATTGTCCGATCGAGGACATAGAGGTTCCACTCACGTACCAGGAACACTTATACTGGTTTAAAGGCGCCCTACCCCACATAAGAAGAAGAGTAAGATTAGGCCCGCTCGTAGGAGAAGGGGCAACATGGCCGATATTACAATGCCACAGGCAGACTTACTCATACAACACAAAGATTTAATTAAAATCTATAGAAACATGACGCAATTCGTCATGACGACATTCACTGTCCAACCGGCAATAGTTGCAACAAATGGAACTCAATCTCAGGGTACAGCAACTAAAATCACACCACAAACATTACACGCAGTGATGGGTAAAATGCCCTCTAAACGTGAACAAATGCCATTCTGGGTAGCTCAGAAAATCACACAGCTCGAGGCAGACGTCCCGAATACTACCCCGTATAAAAAACACAGAATGCTAACAATCTGCTTGCCCATGGGGATAACACCACAAGTAGAAAATTGTACCACTTGGGGTACAGTCTTTGCTGCCATTTATACCAGGACTCATGGTATTCCTTCATTAGCAGTGGTACCAGACGTATTAAGACAAATACAAAACGAGTACGGAGCAGAACCTGCTCTGAACTTAGGAATGAAGTTACTAGGTAACTATGACCAGGTATCAGCCATAATACTAGCTAATATTAAAGGGGAAGCAGCTTCAGTGGCAATCTGCCAACGCCTAAGGGAATTCAGTCCGTTAGATCAACAACACGAACTACCCAAAATAATTGAAACTGCATATGCAGAATTAGGCAGAGACAGTTTGGGTGGGAAAACTTTAAAACCACAACTGATGGGCAGTCCTGAAAAGGACACTTCCAAGCAGACATCTGCTTCTTCTAAAAAAAAAGTGGGATAATAAAAAATAACAAAACTTTAAAGGAAACAGATCTCAATCCCGAGGTAGATCTCCCACAGAGGAGCCCTCCGAAAAGAGGTACAACCTTAGGAATAGGGATAATATTAGGAAACCTGACAGGTATCAGGATACTGATACACGTTCCTCTCGTTCCTTTCAGGGTTCATCGAAAAACTCCGAGAGGGAAGGACAGTCAGAAAGACAAGAAGAGCGTACAAAGTCCAGAGACAAGCAACACGCTCAAGATTACACTTCTAAAAAAGAAGAGAAGCCAAAGCAAAAGCCACAGTTCAAAAAGAAGAAAGTTGCAGGTCTAAAGATCAGACATGCCCAGAATTCTGAGGACTCGACTACTGAACGGGGAATGGGCTCTGACGATGCTAGACAGTGCGGCAGAAATAACAATAGCTCGCCAGAACCTGATGGAATTTCTGGTGACAGCGGACTTGAATGATTATATCACGGTGGAAACAGCTGATACTAGAGTAAGTGTCCCACATAAAGTATATGAAATAACGCTCCAGATGGAGGGGGACAAGAGTAGGAAAGTGAGAGGTCTCTTTTGGGAGAACCTAACGTTTGGCTATGACATTTTGTTAGCTGAACAAGATTGGCCGCCAGCATTCGTCATGGATTGTCCTAAAGGGGAAATGGTTATTATGCCGGCATTCTCAGACCATATTCCCAGGCATTTGCAACACACATATGCGCAGGAGTGGGTGGTAGCCTAGGCTCCGGCATTATACAAGAACCATGTTGGATGGGATGAGGATTCAACCCACCACATAATTCCTTTAAAAAATACTCCAACTGCACAGAGGCAGTATCCAATAAAGCAAGAAGCTAAAAAACAGGTCAGGGAGATCTTAGATCAACTTGAATACCAAGGGGTGATTGAAACATGCACCTCTCAAATGAACAATCCTTTGTTTCCTGTCATGAAACCTGACAGTACATATCGTCTAGTTTTAGATTACAGACACTTAAACACTTGTACTAAAACATTTGCAGTTCAGAATGCACACAGTGCCGCATTAATGAATAACATTGTGCGGAAAAAATACAAAACAACACTTGATATCTCAAATGGATTTTTTTGCCAAAATATAGCGCCTGGAAGCAGGTATTTAACAGCATTCTCAGCGCTAGAGTCTCAGCGGCAATTTCGGCGACTCCCCCAAGGGTATAAGAACAGCCCAGGGTTGTTTTCGGCCAGAGTAACCGAGTTACTTCAAAAATTGGATGAAGAGGCATTGTCCTATGTGGATGATATTTATCTGACAGACGATGACCTGGAGGAACACTTGAACAGAGTAAATACCATAATTTTAGGATTTGCATCTGAGGGCTACAAATTCAACTTTAAAAAATCAAAAATTGCCAATCAGTGTCCTGTTTTTAGGATTTGAGCTTTCAAGTGAAGGAAAAAGCTTGGCAGCCAATTTTTTAGAAAAATGTGCGCTGCTCCAACAACCGAAGTCATTGAAAAATTTACAATCAATACTGGGATTCCTAAATTTTGGTCGAACATACATTTTGGATTACACAGAAAGAGTAAAACCTTTCTACGACTTAATTAAACCTGATTTCTCAGCCAGAAATTGGACACACTGATACACTTCATTCCTTACAAGCTGGCATGATAGCTTCAAAACAGACACAGACACGCGTGAACGTACGCAACCTGGTGATCCGTATAATCGCGGGTCAATCAGGGTACACCTATCTAACATATAATGAAGGTGAGACAGTACCAATTGCATACAAGTCACATTTGTACACAAATGCTGAGATACGCTTCGCATCCACTGAAAAGATTCTGACAGCAGTACAGACTGCTGTAGTGAGAGAAAGAGCACTGGCTCAGGTGAAACGAATAATAGTAGTTACTCCGGTTCCAGCCTTAGAGGCTGCGACAAAGGCAAGCGCCCCTAACGCTAAAGCCTTACATCCAAGATGGATACAATGGGCTAATTCTCTCACTGCAACAGATGTAGAATACAGGTACGACCCGAATTTGAAGACACAAGCATTCCTGCAATACGAACAAGAATATCCTCTACCTAATGAAATAATGCCTCTGGATCAGTATGAATATATCATTTACACTGACGGATCTGCTCAACCGGCCATAGGGAGTAAGTAACAATATAGCGCAGCATGTGCAATCGTTAAAGGTCGCATGCGGGATGGAAAGTTCCCTCCCAGTTGCACTAAAACGCAATCTCTAAGAGACTGCACGGCACAGTTGGCAGAATTAAAAGCACTGATACTGGCACTTGTAAATACGGATTGAGAATTCCCCACACTAATTGTGTGCGATTCCTTTTACTGTGTGCAGTCTTACAATGAATACTTGCAATACTGGGTTCAAAACGGGTTCAAAGACGCGAAAGGTGGCACAATTAAGCATAAAATGCTATGGGAACAGGTAGTGAGGTTGAAATCCGAACTACCAAGGACTCACGTGATACACACACTGAGTCATCAGTGTGATGGCATTCACGTTGAAGGGAATTCATTGGCTGATGAAGCTGCAAAGGGGGCTGTACGTACGGCTTCCGTAGCTGCAATCACTCGTTCTAAAACGAGAATAGACGGTGAGATTATGGTGGCTGTTATTGCTTCAAGCAAAAACAGCGGTGCAGTACCAAAAAGATTTCCACTCAAGTACTCCTACAAGGTAGATGCCAATAACATTCCATTTGCTCAGATTCCTGGAGTGGGGGATAGAGTAATTCCAAACATGGATCGTAGGTTAGATTTAATACTAGCAGCACACGAAGGGATAGGTTCTGCTCATGCAGGACTTACGGCGACTGTTTCCTTATTGAAACAACGCTACTGGTGGCCTGGTTTAACAAAGCAGACTAAAGACTATGTCTTGAAATGTGACATCTGTCAGCAGATGAAAGGTTCCACCGTAACCCCTCTAGCGCAAATCCCATTATTAGACAGCATTAGATTGTCTGTTTGGGTGCATCCTGCTTGAGATTCCTATGGGTGTGGCCCCAGCGCTCAGCTGACGCTCGAACTGTTATAAAAGATTTGCAAGTCTTCATAGGGACATACGCAATTGGCACACTACATTCAGACCAGGGCCCTGCGTTTAGCTCTCGGGCTTACAAGGAGGCAATGGGAAGTTTGGGTGTAGCATTGCGGTACTCATCTCCGTACCATCCCGAGGGAAATTCGGTCGTGGAGAGAAAAAACCGAGACTTAAAGCAATCTTTAGCAGCTAGAGTATTAGGCACGGGTGAAAGTTGGGTAAAACATCTTTATGGGGTCCAGCGGGCACTTAACAATATGCCAAGAAGTTCTCTAGAGGGTGTCACTCCATATGAGGTCCTATTTGGGACAAGAATGTGGGTACCTGATCTTGATTGTGAAGGTGCAGTGGCGGATGAAAAGCCTTTTGACATCCATGATCGTTTGGCTGTTTTACAGGAACTAAATGAATCCAGGACAAAACAAAGTAATGTCCACCTGAAATAGACCGCCACTGGAGAAGTCAAATCAGTCACGGCAAGACCTATCTGGATCCCTAAAGTCGGGGATCTGGTCAGAGAGAAAATAGCGGACAAGAAAGAATTTGGACCATCCTACAGAAAGCCTGTACAGGTCCTAGCAGTCGAAGGAACAAGAACTGTACTTCTACCGCCTCTTGCCGGAAAAAAGGAGAAAAGATTTGTCTCAATTGACCTAATCAAACCACACTATGTGGCCGATACTAAGCAGTAGGCCACGTGGACTCCAAAGCAGCAGACGCACTCCTCTCGCTACAATACAAGAAGTTCAAACGGAAAGACTCATCACGTTCGAAGAGTCACCTGTACGGAATGATGGACTATGCAACAATGCCATGGAACTCGTTCCCCTTGAACCTGAAGTTCGACTTCAAAATGAAACTCAAAATAAAGCACAAGTTGCTATTCGACCAAATACAGACGTCTACGTCAACATACCTCGACAAGAGCAAAGAACGATTTCAACAAATCCTGATGCAATTCCAACAATTGATCGAACTGCTTCTGGCTACTTCATAAACTTTGATACGTTTTCTTTGGATCCAAGTGAACCTGAAACGACGCCAGCCCAAAAATCACGCAAGCAGCAAGTTAAAGACTTTATGAACTTTCTTAGAAAGACTTACCTGGAATCACCATGGGTAGAACTATGGGTAACTTCCGGGATTCTTTTCTTTCTTTTCTAGTTAGGCTTAGTTATAGTTTTTAACATGCTTATTAGTGGACAATATATTCGGCAAAGCTCTGCTGCCCAAGAAGTGAACTTAATATTAAAACCACATCAATCATCTCATCGAGAACAAAGATACTTGTCGTCAGTGAACATTTCAGCAGTTCCTATACCTGATGGTATAGTGTGGGACAAGGTTGATTTCGATATATTTGGCCCGACTGAAATTAAAAAAATTCCACATTTATTTAGAATATCATGAAGTGATATCATTACCTCAAGTACATTTTCCGATGATTGGGATTTTGAAACTGTTAATAACATGTTGTCTGATTTGGAAAAATCTGCTGCGTTTTCCAATAGTGAAACATTGGAAGGCACATCAGACTATGAATCAATGTATTGCTATCAGCATTATGGTCATCATTTTTTGCATAAATCTGCTAATCCTAGAAATGTGTTCACATACCACCAGTGGGAACATTGTCCAACACCACCGAAAGGCAGTTCAAAAACATTTGCACAGAAGTTTCCATATTTTTCAGGGTTTAATATGTCTGACCCAGCCTCATATTATTATAAGGTTGCACCAACATCAGCACAGAAAAATATTTTAACAAACACCAAACAGATTTACTCTGCATCCTTTATTGCCCAGTTGTCTGAACAAGGTTACGACTTATGGAAAGACACCATAGACTTAAAATCAGTCTGGGGTACTAGAGAATGGCAGGTGCAGGGGTTAGAAGAATTGTTTAGAGCATGTCTCATCCCTCAGCAGATCATGTTTTTGAATGAGACAGTGCAACAGACGTCTTGCCTTGGACTAGCCAAGAACAAAGACTTGAACACACCTCGAGTGCCGACTCCATCAAACACTGAGGGAAACGAAACATCACAAACAGGAATTACATTAGATGACATCATACAATACAATAGATCAGACCCCGATTGGAAGAAATGGTTGATTTGGCCCACAGACACCAATGGTTGTCAGGAAAGATTCATGGGTAAAACCGAGGGGTTCACAATCCATAGGCCAGATCCGCGTTATGTACAGAGACAACATCCAGGGGTAGTGACATCATAAAGTGTTGGGAAGTTGTGCCTTAATTGGCTAGAAACCTCCAACACTCACAGAGGTGAAACAACACTTATCCTTACTCACACAAGACATGGATCTGAGGGATTTTTTACTAGGTCCCAGGAAACCACGCCAAAAACATTTCATATATGCTGGCATTTATGCTGCCTACAATGAAAATTGGAAAATATCCCAACAGGAGGCCGCGGAAAGAATACGGGAAATAGACCGTATTAACTTAGAGAAATCTCTAGCAGTGGTAGACAATGGGTTAACTACATTGACCTCCAGGATATATTCCTTAGGCAACATTGTATCTTCTGCGATAGACATTCTAGAACAAGATTTGGCCATATTACAACACGGGCAATCTCAGTTACGTTCTATAATGTTATTGAGCTGGACGCTGCAATCTTTGCGTGCAGGCTATGTGCCTTGACGTTTTATCAACAGTATGTCTCTGTTTTCTGAATACAATCTAACAGATAAACAGATAGAAATGGCACAAAGAGGAGCAAAAAATACAATGCTGTGTATCGAAAAACTGGATGGATTACCATTCACAGTGGCAGAATCACCACACACAGAATGGCTATTCCATGGCCACATAACTCTACCGGTCACTACTTTTCAGTTTCAATATTGCCTTGAACAAAAGCAGGCAGGCAAATATGAAAAAATGGGTAAGGAGTACATTAAGGAATCTTGGGAATTACCATACAGATTTCGATGCCCGAGTGGGAATCGCGAAGTGTTTCTCAGTGGTACAAACTGTGAGAGCGCTTTAAGTGGATCGCTCATATGTCAGGACATTCTACTGCACGGGGCTTGTAATGGTTCTGTGGCGAACTTGTCCTGTCATCTGAGGGGTTCCCCAGCATTTGGGATACTTTCGAATGGGAGTTACTTGATGCTAAACAGTCAAGGCTGCTGTGGAATGCTCCCGGGCATCGCATATCTGGTAACCGTGAGCGCCAAGGTTACTTGTTGTATGCAAGTATTGTTTCCACCGACACATACAGTCAGGGAGGCGCCGTTATGGCCTTCACTGAATGTTTCTTTAATACGGTTTGATACTCTAGGCAGAATTAAAGCCATGCTTTTACAGAAGTCTGTGCCCTTAACCTCTGCTCGAGAGACTTTTGAACTCGAGATCGCAAGGTCTTCAGCTGAGATACAGGCGCTTATTAATACAAACTGCCCTTTCCATTTCGTAGAAATGGTGAATCGTATCTTTAATATGTCTGATACGACTGGCATTGTCCACCTATTTAAGACCATAGGTTCTGGACTTCTAAGCACCTTTCAGACGGTACTTGGAGTTATACCAAACTTCATACACTCCGTATTCGGAAGCATCTTTGGAGGACTTCCGCTGATCCTGTTTCTAATAGCAGGTATCCTGATTGTTATTTTTCTGCTACGCAATGGACGTCCCAGTCACCAAGGAGATGGAAAAAGCACTCCTGGAGCGTAAATACCGTGACAGAATGGTACAACATCTAGGGACGCCTCGCCTGAGAGAATTAAGTGCATCTTGGTTCTTGTCATTTTGACCAGTTTGGATGGACTGCATCTTGCCTGTCCTCCGATGCCTGTTTTGCAGAGAAGAATGCGTGTTAGACCTTTGTTTAACACTCCCATCTTGTGCGCAACAGGACGTAAATGCTCTACTGGACCCAATAACGGCCCATGTTCTGCAAAGTCCTCAGGGTATTCCTATGTTGATGGCGGCATTGCTTGAGCCACCGCGGGTAGTAACTCCACCTGTTGGTATGGACACCGGCTCCTCCACTGACACCCAGGCTTTGGACGGCGCACAGACTGCCCCGGCATCGGCTGTGGACAGCGTAGAACATCATCTGTGCTCTATTGACGTACTCTGCAAGGTGTTACAGGGGCCGTCTACTGCGGAAGCAAGCAACAAAAGTGTTGCGTCTACCAGCCAGGACACATAAACAATTGACTCATTTTGGCTCGTCATGTGCTGGAAGAAATTCGCCCTTTTTTAATAACAAGCTCAATTTGGAACTCAGACAAAATTGACATTCCTTTTTCATTTATTTGGGCATGAATGGCTTTCTAATGCTTATAGTGGTTCGGACTATATCAACGGACACTTTTAGAGCTAGGGCCTGCAACAGATTTTCTGTTTACATTCTTTTAAATGTTTTTAGAAGTTTTTTTTAGACGTTTTTAAACATTTTTAGCTAAAGAAATGTTTTTTACCCTTGGTGCATACCAATGTCTAGTTAGAATGGTAGTACACTTATAGGTTACATATGTCGTCCAGTCGGAAGAGGAGTGGGTGTTACATTCCATATAGGTACCCTATATAGGCGCAGGTAACACTGCAACCTTTCACCTATATCCTTCCCTACATTACATACATAAGGGTTCATAGGGACTGACCTTTTACCTAAATACGACACTGCATTCAGAACATGGGTTTTTTCCTGGTTCGAAACTCATACATTATGCATGAGGCTTCTTGGAAGCACAGCAGGACTCACAGCAGGAAGAACATCTCCTGTATAATATCTATGTTAAAGTTCAAGCCCGACGTCATCCTTTAGGCCGACACAGTAACACAGCAAGGTAGGATCCCTGGGGAGACCTGTGGGTATATATACATCATGTCTTGCTTAGACAGACAGAGGAGACCGTGACTTCCCGGCTGACACACTGACCAGAGACGCTGAGGTTCCTGCATGCAGACGCTCCAGCTAGCAGTGGTCTAACATCCCTCGCGGGGTGTCCAACTCGAGACCAGGATGGGGTCCCACATTCTCTAATTCTCAGGTAATGGGGGTCGACTAGATCCTAGAGGGACTCTTGGCATAACACCTACACAGATGCTAGGTACATTTAGGTACATCTAGTTAGGGAGGCATCGGAGGAGTATGCACTTTTAGGTTGCTCTTTTTATCATGTGTTTTTTATGTACTTGTATATATTCATGACTTCTGCAAGATGGCAGAACTATACCATCCCTTTACTTTTGTAGTATTGCTAATCATACATCTCTGCTACTGTCTAATGGTTGTTGCAGCTCATATATTCTACACTAGAATAACAAGTGTTCAATAAATCCTTATTGAAACGCCCAGACTGTTTATTCTGTGTATCTCTGAGACAAACTAAGAAAGCACGAGAGACTGAGCGAAAGGTAGTATATTGTTTCCACAATCCTGGGGGATCAGGGTTGTCATGTTCTGAGGTTGCCAAGAACTATTCTCTCCCCGATAAGAGGAGACTCTAGTGGCACTGTGAGCTAGCTGATACAGACAGGCTAATGTATCCGGTGGGGGTGCACAGAATCAGTCTGCCACCAAACCCACAGTTTATGTTATCCAAACGCACAGATCCTGTATAGGTAATATAGGAACTACACGACAGTCCAGCATTAAGGCTGAAGTGTCATAAATGCTGGAGTTGGGGGTGATAGAACCCTCCAGTAGCCCCTAGTTCAGTCCGGCAGTTCTGGTACCAAAAGCTGCCCCACAGGGCACCACCCCTGAATTGAGGTTCTGTGTGGATTACAGAGAGCTAAATTCTGTGAAAAAGACTGATACTCACCCCATCATCTAGGCTGATGAGCTGATTGAGTGGTTAGAGGCTGAAAGGAGACGCCAGTCCCTCCCCATACCCTACAATGCTCATTTTGTCATCTGAGAGGGAAGTGTGAAAGGAGAGGCCAGTCGTTCTCCCCACACCCTACTACGCACATCCATCATCTAAGAGAGAGGTGCGAAAGGAGAGGCCAGTCCCTCCCCACACCCTACTACGCACACCGATCATCTGAGAGAGAGGTCAAAAAAAGGAGAGGCCAGACCCTCCCTAGACCCTACTAAGCACACCTGTCCTCTGAGAGAGAGGTCAGAAAGGAGAGGCCAGTCCCTCCCCACACCCTACAGGCCAGGCTCTGCAGCACCCCCCCTATGTGTAGCAGGGGGTTGCATTTATATATGGTAATTAAGTATTACTTTACGTTAAAAAAAAGCCTAGAAATTCACTGAAACCTAAGGTTAAAGTAACGTTATAGTTAGGTGTGATTAAAAAATATGGTTTCGTTTTTTAAAAAACCTTAGCAATTCACTGAAAAAAACAAAGGTTAAGGTAACATTATCGTTAGGTGAAATTGCCAGTGACAACATTAACATTTTGAACAAAAAAACCACAGAAATTCACCAGTTATATTTAGCAGCGCTGACTATAATTTGCGGGCCCCTCCATGAACTGCTTATGACCTCACATATGTTATCACTCATGACATGTTCTATGACATAATTTATGGCATCACTGAAGACATCTTAAATGACATCATTGATGCCATGACTCCATGGTTCCACATGACTCCATAGATATGTTTTCTGAGCTGATTTAAAATTGTTACAATCCCAAGGAAGAAAGGGGCAGGATAGGAAGCTGACTGGTCCTTTCCAATTCAAGTACAATCAACTACTTTACAAGATCCACCAAAGAAAAGATGTAGTGGTTTGGCAGGTTGACAAAGGCGGTAATATTGTCCTGTGACAACTGCATATGTATATGCAAGAAGCATTGGGTCATTTGGGAGATACTCAGTGCTACTGCAAAGTTGATAAAGGCGTGGCTCAGAGTATAAAGATTAGTTATCATGCAGATTTGGCTCAGTGGAGAAGGGTAGGGTTCATTACACAAGGGAAATACCTATTTTTGAATACAGATTCTCCAATTTTGCCCATCTTATACCTAATACCAAAGGTTCATAAAAATCTGACCACACCACCGGGCCGGCCAATTATTTCGGCTATAGGCGGCCTGTTCGAGAGCACATCTAATTATATATATCTTTTCTACAGGATTATGTCAAGAGCTTGTCCTCTAATGTGCAGGACGGGTGATTTTTTAAAGAAGGTTTATGATAACAATTGTGAAAATGGCTATCTTTTATCGACTGTTGATGTATTTTCCTTGTATACAAGCATCTCCCATGAAAATGGACTTAGAGCAGTTGAGTATTTTCTCAGCTCAGGACCAATGGCATTGTTTAAGCACATTTCAATGATGCTTACAATGATTTGCCGGTGCTCGCACAAATATATATTCCTGTTTGGCAATGAGATCTATAAGCAGTTGAGGGGAAGGGCCATGGGCACCTGCTTCGCCCCCAGTTATGCAAATTTGCATATGGTCTGGTGAGAGAAGCAGGATGCTGGTCCAAGAGTTCGCACAGGAGTGGGCGGACAATGGGATTTTTTGGTCGTGCTATATTGACGATTTGTTCATCCTATGGTGAGGCACCAAAACTGCGGCTCAGGAATTTGTAGATAAGCTCAACATCAACAATCTTAATCTGCATTTTACGTCACATATTTGCCAAAGGGAAGTGCAATTTTTAGATCTTTAAGTGTATATTGAGCAGGACAAGTTACACACTAAAACTTAAAGGAAATCCACTGTGGGCAATACAGTGTTGCATGCCCTCAGTTTTCATCCCAACAAACTGAAGTTTAGCAAGCCGTATGTGGAGAATCTTCACATGCGTAGAAATTGTAGTAGTAATGTCCAATTGAATCAGGTCCAACATGAGCTAGCTGGCATATTCTGTGCTCGAGGGTATAGTCAGGAGATATTGGATGGGACCAGAATAAAAGCAAATTGCAAGACTAGAGAACAACTGCTCTTTTCTGAGAAGAGTAGAGCAGTTCAAAGTGAACAAGGGATCCACTTGATTACAGGCTTTAGTACCAAACATCAGGAACTTAGGCAAATTTTTCGAAATCATTGGCATCTTGTTCGAAGTGAACCTGTGATAGGATCTGATTTTCCGGATAGGCCCCTTATTGCATTCCACAGAGCTAAGTCCATGAGGGAACAGCTGGTAGTGAGTAGTCCAGTGATGCAAAGACAGGAGACTTGGCTCAGTGTGAGTAGGGGCCTTAAGAAATGCCATAGATGCAAGACCTGTAAACATGGGCTCAATACCACTCAGGTTTGCTTGCCTTTTTTTGACAAACCTCTAATGATTAGGAAATCATTGCATTGCAGGAGTGAATTTGCTGTCTATGCTCTGAAATGTACATGTTCAAAGAAGTATATAGGCAGCACTATTCTTGAAGTACACCTCCACATTTTGCAACACAGCATCAAAAACAAAGATCAGTTTTACCCTGTAGCACGCCATTTTGAAGAGGTCCATGAGAGCAGGATAGAGGATCTTTCGTATTATGTTCTGGATTCAGTCCCCAGTAGGATCAAAGGGGCTTGAATCCATGGACATTCTTAGGCTTAAAACGAAAGCTCCAGCAGGTTTGAATATTGAAGAAGATTTATTTGTACATCTTTGATGGATTTAATAGGTGTAGTGTAGTATGAAAAAACTCGGCCTAACCCATGTAGGAATGTTAGAAGTGTGTATTAAATATGTATGGATTGATTGCATCACCAAAAACACTTGAGTACTTTATAATCTTGCTTTTTTTAAACAAAGTAATTTTTTAACTTTTAGTGCTTTGGGGTGATAGCCATTAGTGTACTTTATGGTGGGGAGCTTTGATATTTTTGCTTCCTTGGAATGTGCACCAGGGGGGGAGCAAGCCCACAGGGGCACATCATTAGTTGTAAGGGGAAGCCATGATTGTGAGCATCGGGATGTGTAGAGTTTGCCCATTAGGGCTGAGCCCCAGTGAATAAGATGGGGGTGGGTTTTTGAGGCAGCCCTCATCTTTTCTGTCATGTAATTCTTGAATTTTAGATTTAGAATTTTAGATTCTGGATTTGAGAGGTTAAGGATTTTTGATGTTTACATGACTTTTTTGCACAGAGCTGTTTTTCACACAACCACATGTTTGCACACAGCACCATATATTTAGATCTTGATATGACTTCTGGCACTTGCCCAGAAATATTCAGCAGAACATTGCACTTTAAGGATTATTATGTTTTAAATATTAGTGGTTTATGATAGCGGTTATATGGTTTTATTATTAATGAATTTTAATACTAGCTTGCTCAATGAATAATGAATTGTCAAATATACAGTATATATCTTGGGCAGATGTGGGATTCACGAGGATTGTGAATCCCTGAGTTTGCATTATCTTTTATTATTTTGCACCTCTCTTTAAAAAACGACTTAAGGAGTGTTTGAAAAAACATGGGGTATCAAAGAGTTAAAAAGGCGACTGTTGAGTGTTGTGAGAAAGGCCGCGTGGACGGCCGAAACGTGTCACCAGAGTTTGCCACGATAAACGAACACGTCTAGTGAACCAGAGTGTGCTGTAGCCTGTGTTGTTTTGTTATTGGGAACGGGCATTGTTGAAATATATATATATATATATATATATATATATTATCTACTGGCGGTCGCCAGTAGATAGTTATAGTTAGGACCTATTTTCCATAGGAAATCTGCACCATTCTATTTGAAATAACTTTGGCGCCGGTTGACGAATCTTCGCGAAATTTTCCAACTTGTTGGGGCGCTCCGGTCCGCTCCTATCCTGAAAGTCTCGGGGTGATTCGGCAAGCGGGGGCTGAGAAAAAAGGGGGGTCCCAAAACGTGTTTTCCACATGCAATTTTCCATAGGAACCTTTAGTCGCAGCTACAGCCCGAACTGCTGAACGGAATTACACCAAATTTGCCAAAAAGGTAGCCCTTGGTTCAGGGTCGTGCCTTTTGCTTAGATGGTGTAAATCCGTTCAGTAGTTCCTGAGAAATTTGAAAAAGAAAACACATATATATCTGGGCGGAGCCTAACCACACATGTCATCGTGAGATCTGATTGGCTGTCAGCACTTCATCCTGGAATTGCTGGCAGCCATCTTGGGACCAATATAAATGATAGTACCCCATTGAAATGCATTGTAGTGAATCGAAGATTTTGAGGGTTACCAAAAGGAGAACTATAAAGGGTGATAACAGACTTTAGTTACATTAGAATTCATTTGTTGATGGTACCATACTAATTTCAGGAATTGTGGTGTGTTCTAAGGTGATTTTACCCTGTGAAAAACCTTCTGCTGGGATATCATGAATCATGTTTGAGAGAAAACTATTTTCACATGCTTGTCCCATACAGTTTTGGAAGGTGCTCCAGAAGCTAAAATGAGAGCATATTTTCTGTAAATTCACATTATCTTTCTCAGTCATGTGAGAATGAAGTCTGACATTCTCAGTAAAACATGTACATCCAACAAGGGCAGAGACTGTCAGTTGATTCCTTTGTGTTCTACTGCAGCTTCCCAGAGTGTTCTAAAGAACAACTAGAGTGCTAACAGCCTTACTTATGACAAAAGTATGGCACACCTGAAGCCATCTTGATTGGAATAAACTGGTAACACTTAAAACATTTAATTTAAAAAGGAACAAAATGATGGGGTTCATTTTGTCATAGAAATTATGGTTAGTGCTGTAGAAAGAAAAATTAGGACATGTTTCAAGTGTGATCTCAAATATCTTCCTGTTATATTTCAACAGGAGCAGCCTGTCAGTTGATGCCTTTGTGTTCTACTGCAGCTTCCCAGAGTGTTCTAAAGAACAACTAGAGCGCTAACAGTCTTACTTATGACAAAATTAAGGCACACCTGAAGCCATCTTGATTGGAATAAAATGGTAACATTTAAAACATTTAATTTAAAAAGGAACAAAATGAGGGGTTCATTTTGCCATAGAAATTATGGTTAGTGCTGTAGAAAGAAAAATTAGGACATGTTTTAAGTGAGATCTCAAATATCTTCCTGTTATATTTCAACAGGAGCAGCCTGTCAGTTGATGCCTTTGTGTTCTACTGCAGCTTCCCAGAGTGTTCTAAAGAACAACTAGAGTGCTAACAGCCTTACTTATGACAAAATTATGGCACACCTGAAGCCATCTTGATTGGAATAAACTGGTAACACTTAAAACATTTAATTTAAAAAGGAACAAAATGATGGGGTTCATTTTGTCATAGAAATTATGGTTAGTGCTGTAGAAAGAAAAATTAGGACATGTTTCAAGTGTGATCTCAAATATCTTCCTGTTATATTTCAACAGGAGCAGCCTGTCAGTTGATGCCTTTGTGTTCTACTGCAGCTTCCCAGAGTGTTCTAAAGAACAACTAGAGCGCTAACAGTCTTACTTATGACAAAATTATGGCACACCTGAAGCCATCTTGATTGGAATAAACTGGTAACTCTTAAAACATTTAATTTAAAAAGGAACAAAATGAGGGGGTTCATTTTGTCATAGAAATTATGGTTAGTGCTGTAGAAAGAAAAATTAGGACATGTTTTAAGTGAGATCTCAAATATCTTCCTGTTATATTTCAACAGGAGCAGCCTGTCAGTTGATGCCTTTGTGTTCTACTGCAGCTTCCCAGAGTGTTCTAAAGAACAACTAGAGCGCTAACAGTCTTACTTATGACAAAAGTATGGCACACCTGAAGCCATCTTGATTGGAATAAACTGGTAACACTTAAAACATTTAATTTAAAAAGGAACAAAATGAGGGGGTTCATTTTGTCATAGAAATTATGGTTAGTGCTGTAGAAAGAAAAATTAGGACATGTTTTAAGTGAGATCTCAAATATCTTCCTGTTATATTTCAACAGGAGCAGCCTGTCAGTTGATGCCTTTGTGTTCTACTGCAGCTTCCCAGAGTGTTCTAAAGAACAACTAGAGCGCTAACAGTCTTACTTATGACAAAAGTATGGCACACCTGAAGCCATCTTGATTGGAATAAACTGGTAACACTTAAAACATTTAATTTAAAAAGGAACACTACCAACAGCATGACCCCCTTCACTACACAAACACCACTGCACTGCCCTAAACCTTAAAACACTACTCCAGCACTACCCCCTACACTACCCAAACACCACTGCACTAACATAAACCCTAAAACACTACCCCCAGCACAACCCCCTACACTACACAAACACCACTGCACTACCCTAAACCCTAAAACACTACCCCCAGCACAACCCCCTTCACTACACAAACACCACTGCACTGCCCTAAACCTTAAAACACTACCCCAGCACTACCCCCTACACTACCCAAACACCACTGCACTAACATAAACCCTAAAACACTACCCCCAGCACAACCCCCTACACTACCCAAACACCACTGCACTACCCTAAACCCTAAATCTACCCCAGCACGACCCCTACACTACCCAAACACCACTGCAGTACCCTAAACCCTAAAACTCTACCCCCAGCATGACCCCCTACACTACACAAACACCACTGCACTACCCTAAACCCTAAAACACTACCACCAGCATGACCCCCTACACTACTGCACTCCCTAAACCCTAAAACACTACCCCCAGCACGACCCCCTACACTACCCAAACACCACTGCACTACCCTAAACCCTAAAACACTACCCCCAGCACGACCCCCTACACCACCCAAACACCACTGCACTACCCTAAACCCTAGAAAAGAAACCCCCACCCCATGCCCAATCCCCCTTACCTCTCACTCCTCATGGTTCCTCTCTCCTCGTGGTTCCTGCTTCACGTCATCTCTGAGGGGCGGTGCACGTCGTTGTGAGGAAACAGAACAGCCTCTGTTTCCTTACAACGACATGGATCGTCTACATGTTTTTTAGAACGCATGGTCATTTACCATACATACCTTTACAACAAAATTCGTTGTAAAGGCATGCGTGGTAAATGACCATGCGTTCTAAAAAAATGCGTAGTAATGACTTTGTGTTGTACAACCCATGCGTGGTAATGCATGCGTTGTAATGGTATCGCAAAGTAAAAGTCATTGTAATGGCTGTTTACCGAGCGAAGCTGGCACCTGTTCTTCAGTGAGACGTTTATTTGATTAATTAGGAGGAAGGAATGTGGTTTTTTTACCGAAAAGTGCATTCCCGGCTGTTGTATTGTAAAAGTGTCCACGTGGCCTGGTTTCACTTCCGGTGAGAGAGTGGAAGAGTCTGTTTGGATCTAAAGGAGTTCTGTTGTTGGACGGGGCCGGCGCGACATGTAATCAGAAAACATAGCTAATGGAAAGCGTCCTCCCTGAAGTGTGGAGCAGTGCCATGAGAGGTCAACGAGTGTGCGTCCCACCGCAGTATGACCGTACCGCGTGACCCATGTGCCGCCTCCAGGGTACGGGAGGCAGAAGCGGCATCGCAGGTCCTCTTGAAGACCGTTGTAGCACTAATTCTACATTTTGGTACTAGGGCATTTTAACTTCGTTGTTCCTGCCAGATACAAAGAGAAGATCCTGTGTTATTCAGTGCCCTTGTTACCTTTTTGTGGGTTGTGGTGCTTGTCACTTCGCTGCCCCGCCGGTGCACACGACTGGGCACCCCACCTCGTGTGCCATCTGCAGGGCCTCTGCCCTCGGATCACTGGTTTCGGTTTCTGGAGTGGCAACATAAACAGTTGCTCCCAAAGGACTAGCCTGAACACTTAGGTGAATATCCCCTGCACCAGCATTCCACGGAAATTCTTTCCTAGCTCTCCCACGTCAACGAGCACGGCTCCGCTCGCGACACCGTATGACGTCATCGGAGCCATAAGAGGACCTCGTCGGCGTGCTGACGTCAGTTCCACCCATTTTTTCCGTGCCACCGAGGCAAACAGGGGACCGAGACATTTTCACATGTATACATAGTATAATGCATATATATATATATTCACTGAAAAAACCATAGGTTTCAGGCACGTTATAGTTAGAAATTAGCATTTAAAAAACCTTAGAAATTCACTGAAAAAACCATAGGTTTCAGGCACGTTATAGTTAGAAATTAGCATTTAAAAACCTTAGAAATTCACTGAAAAAACCATAGGTTTCAGGGGCGTTATAGTTAGTTGGACATTTCACTCGTACAAAACCATAGAAATTCCCCCGTTATAGTTAGTTCAGCTAACTATAACTCGCGCGCCCGCAATGCACTGCTGATGACGTCACATATTACATCACTCATGACATGGTCAGTGACATCACTCATGACATCACTGATGACATCACTGATGACATCATCCAGTGAATGTGTGTTTTTCTGAAAATTAAATATGTTTTATATATGTATATCTCAAGGTCGATGGAAGAATAAATGGGTATATAAGTGACTAAATGGATGATTTTTTTGTAAAATTGATTGTATAACTGACTAAGTGTATCTTAGTGAATACATGGGTTAGTGAGTAATGTTTAAATATGAAAATATCTGTATCAGTCTCTCACTTTGTGTATAAGTGACTGCATGGGTTGGTGAGTAGCTACATGAGTGTCTATATGGGTTATTAGTTGGTTTTTTGAGTATCAGTATGAGTGTCTGAGTGTCTGTATGGTTCGGTGGGGGTATTACTTAGTGCATAGATGCATGAATGAGTGACTCACTGTTTGTATGTGTTGAAGACAGCATGTGTGCAGGACTGTATAGGTGGATGAGTATGTGTATGGGTGTGTTAGTGAGTGAATGACTGTCTCAATAGTGTCTTTATGAGTAACTACATATGTTTTAAACTAGTATATGTGAGTATTGGTGTATATAAGTGAGTATATGTGAGAGTGAGAGATTGGAAGAGTTCCTGTACAAATAAGTAGGTGTTTCTATAAGTGATTGTTTAAGAGAGTAAGTATGTGTAGGTTTCTGTAGAAGTAAGTGTGGTAGTGTGTGTATAACTGTATATGCAAGTAAATGGATGTTTGATACTTTGTTTGCATGTGTGACTATGTGTGTGAGTAACTCTATGGATGAGTGGCGGTGTGTAACAGGATATATAGGTGTATGAGTACATATGATGAGTGAGTACATGTATGAGTGACTGTATAGGGACTGTTGGTGAATGAGTGGATGTGTGTGTAGATCTTGGAATTAATGAATAGGTGTGTTGTAACTGGTATTGGTATGTCCATTGTTTTGAAAATGTTAGTTTGTATTTTTGAGTGTGTGTATCAAAGGTTATATTAGGGTGAGAGGAGGTCTGCCACTCTATCACAAGGATGATGTCATCAGTGATGTCATCAGTGATGTCATTTGAGATGTCATCAGTGATGTCATGAGTAATGTCACTGACCATGTCATGAGTGATGTAATATGTGACGTCATCAGCAGTGCATTGCTGGCGCGCGAGTTATAGTTAGCTGAACTAACTATAACGGGGGAATTTCTATGGTTTTGTACGAGTGAAATGTCCAACTAACTATACCGCCCCTGAAACCTATAGTTTTTTCAGTGAATATATATATATGTATATGTATATATATATATATATAATATACATGTTCATAAACACACACACTCATACATATGTGGCGCCCAACACCTCCCTTTTGGTGCCTACTACTATGTTAAGACAAAGGTAATAGGCCCTGTATATGAGTGTATTACTTAGTCATATGAGAATATTTATACATTTTCTCATAACAACAATCACACCAAACATCATTATTACGAGAGCATCTTCTTATGGATCCCGGAGTGAAGGCCAACAAAAAGGGACTGTCTTTGAACACAGAGGAGTGATCAGACACGAATCATCTTCAATGACAATTAGCAATTGCCCTAGACATAGCCTGGTACAATTTTGAGCTATGTCACAATGGGCTCGCTAAGTTTTGGCATCAGACATGCAGATTCTGTATTTTTCACAGTGGCAAACTTTGTTCCTACTAGTAATCAGTGTTTGGGTATGTAGGTATCAATATTTATACATACTAATTATGCACTTTCTTTATTCTTTATTCTGTACATTTGTATATCATTGTTGCCAATATATTTGTCATTTTAATATACAGTGTGCTAGATATCTTTTGTACAATGTTGGCCTAGCCGTTAGTATACCAATGGATATGTTTCTGTTTTGTGCACTAACCTAGAGGGTAGACCAAGGAAATTGCCAACAGTTTGAACAGTCTCTGGCATGACTTATTTTCTTCCCAAAATTGACCCTCCTTCATGACCACCTGAAGGAGGGGTCATGGGACATCTCTCAGGTTTCTCCACTCCGCCCAGCATGCAGGTATACTGTAAGAAATTGGGTTGTTGGTTGACTCGAGGTGTGAAACCTGGTCAAGCAGCAACCACAGTCCTTGTCAGGATGAGGCACAAGCCAACCCTAAATTAACCTATGCTCAACTCTCTGGTAGCTTGGCACAGAGCAGTCAGGCGTACCTTAGAAGCAATGTATAAAGTATTTGTGCAACACTTCAAACAGTAGTAAAGTGAAAACATCACTCAAAAAGGATCCCACACCAAATTAAAATAGTAGAGTAATGTTTAATAAATAAAACAAGACCAAAGCAATAAAATATAATCAGTAGAACCTGAGATATACAGCTTTAAAGATTTCAGTGAAAATAGCACCAAAAAGCATAAAGCACCAACTGTAGATATCTGGTCGTGCCAGACCGGGACAAAGTCACTGGTTCAGGCTGACTGTAATGGAGCACGGACCAGCTATAGCGATGCGTTGCACAGCCGAAGCGATGCGTCGGTTCTGATGTGCAGCGAGGCTGTGATACGAGGTCCTGCGTCGTTGTCGAATCCCATCGGCGAGGGCTTGCAATGTAAAGTCTGGCATTGAGGATGCATTGCGCAGTCGGGGCGAAGAGTAGGTTCCGAGGAGCTGCCAGGCTGCGATGTGGAGTCCATCACAGTCATCCAGCCTGCGGTTGACGAGGGATGTAAGGGCCTGTACCGAGGCTGCGGCACGGAGCAGTGGGTCAGAGGGGGCAGCGGGCTGCAATGCAATGGGAGTCTTTGCGATGGGGAAGATCCAGACAGCGGCAACAATGTGTCGGTTCTGCTAAGGGTTGCGCCACACAGCAGAGAGGATGACTCTATTCCGCGGGATCCACAGAGGCTGGCAGAGCACCTTAGGCCCACTTCCAAGGGTCCAGGACTGAGGTGGCATCACTTCGCAGGGTAGACTCACAGATGGCAGAGTCCAGGTGCTGGGGTTGAGGATGCTGGAGCCTTCTTTCCCTGAGGCTCAAGGCAGGAGGCCAGCCACCTAGCCCTTGGAGTCACTCTGGGTTCCTGGTAATCAACAGATTAAGGCTGGGCAGAGCTCGCGGAGTTCCACAGAAAAACTCAGTGGAATTCCGCGGAGTTCCATGTGGTGGCGGAGTATATTATTAGATTGCTCTGCCACTCCTAAACACATCTTAATAATGTTCCTCCAGGACAACTGTACAGAACCCTCCCAAACCCAGCTGAAGGATCCAGTTCTTGGGTCTTACCTCTCAGAAGTTTGCCAACGTGACTTCCACTCTGTGATAGCGCACAGCCCGCGCAAGAGCACGCCTCTCAAAGTCAAAATCAGGCGAGTCCACTGCACTCCTTAGTATCTCCCTCTCTCCCTTGACCACCGTGACTGGTACAGGGCAGACCTCATTGCTCTCGGGTGTCCGCAGTATGCACTTCCGGGTGGTGCAGCTGGGATTTCTGGGAGTTGTATGACTCCCACACCAGATCGCCAGCTAATGAGTTTTTTTTTTTCGAACTTCATGCTCAAAGCGGAGTAAGGAGTGCCCAAAACTCAGCAAACACCGCCGGCAGAGTGGAGTTTGCTGCCCACACTTGCAACAGATACAGGTCCAGTTCTTCTCACCCGAACAAGAGGGCAGGAGGAGGCAGGTCAGTACATCAGGGCAGCAGTCCTTCAGGGCAGCAGTCCAGCAGAGTGGCAGTCCTTTCAGCAGCACAGCAGTCCTTCTTCCTGGCAGAGTATCCACAGATCCAGAAGTGTACAGAAGAGTTGGTGGTGGTGGTTCATTATTTATACCCAGTTCTTCCTTTGAAGTGGGAGAGGTTTCTAGAGGCATGCCTTTGAAGTGCACAGGTGCCCTGCCTTCCTTGCCCTGGCTCCAGACTAACTACAGGGGGCATGTAACCCTTTGTGTGGAGGCAAGACACAGCCAATTGAAGCATAAAAGGGGCTGTGCCCAACTCCTCCCTTCCATCAGTGATGGCCTATCAAGGCATACCTAAGCTCCCTACTGTGTGTGACTGTCTAGGAGCAATACACAAAGCTTAACTGTCACCTACACCCAGTTATGTGACCCAGAGACAGGATGCATGCACCAAATGGCTAAGGCAGGAATATGCCAACTTTCTAAAAGCAGCTTTTTTTAAATTGCAATTTAAAATCAGACTTCACCATAAGTTAGGATGTTTCATTACAATTCCAAAGACACCAAACATGAACGAGTACCTATTCCCATTTGGAAGTTACAACTTATTAAATGTAATAACTTTATCCTACCGGAGAGGTAGGCCTTCCAGTAGTGAAAATGAATTTAAGAGTTTTTCACTATGAGGATATGTAAAACTTAAAAGTACATGTCCTACCTTTTAAATACATTGCACCCTGCCCCCTGGGCTGTCCAGGGCCTACTCTAGAGGTGACTTATTTGTTTTAAAAAGGAAGGTTTGGGACAGGCAAAAGGTTTATTTTGACAGGTTGAAATGTCAGTTTAACACTGCCCACACACGATGCAATAGAAGGTCTGAGACATGTACAAAGTGCTACTTAAGTGGGCGGCACAATCAGTGCTGCAGGCCCACTAGTAGCATTTAATTTACAGGCCCTGGTCACAAGTAGTGCCACTTTACTAGGGACTTACAGGTAAACTAAGTATGTCAATTGAGTATGAGCCAATTCTACATTGTTTTAAGGAGAGAGCAAAAGCACTTTAGCACTCATTAGCAGTGGTAAAGTGTGCGAATCCTAAAGCCAGCAGAAATTAATTCAGCAAACAGGAGGGTTGAAGGCAAAACGTTAGGGTGAAAACCATGCCAAGGATGCCAGGTCTAACATATACCATCACTTCCTGGGGGCCAAGAGGAATCTACCAAGTGTGACCAAAATCTTTCGCACACAATAGGAGAATGTATGGAAAACAAGATCTGGTGGATGGCAGGTGTCAATAGATAAGTGCTCCGCCCTATTATTTGATGCAACAATAGATTCATGGAAGCACATACAATAAGCACACCGCAAAGATACGGAGAGTATATTTGGGGAAAGGCCTCAAAAGCTGTGGGTTAATCCTTTTCCCATGTATGTCCTATTACAATAACTTTGGTCTTTTTGGCACTTGAGCACCATTCAGGCCAAACCTAATGACAGATAAAACCCAGCAGCAATCCAAAGATAGAGCAAATATATGATGTACTATACATTATCACATATCATCCTTGAGTTCCTTGAGGTTAGATACACCAAGGTAACCCATTCATGCAAGTAATCCAATCCCACTTCAGCTATTACTCATCAATAAGCCTGAAATCAACACAAATACACACACACCTCTGTTTCATTGCCTTTTCCTAGTTACATATCTACACATACTCACTCCATGGAACTTGCGCTTATCATCTCCCTTCAACCTCATCATCATTACAGAACACATCTCTGGGGGAATGTGACAGCTTTCCTCACTGGGCTAGCCCATTCTACCTCGTGGTCATGAAGAGAAAAGGGGGGAGCATTTACTATCATATCCAAGAGAATTTTAATTGCAAACTAATTCTTGCATGAAAACACGCTTCTTTTGATTGCCTAGTGGTATGTCTCAATGAAACTGAAACCATCCCCCAGTCTCAGAAAGATGGCACATTGTTGCATTGTTCAAGTGATGCTTTACAGTGACCACATAACCACCAAAGTGGTAAATTCCAATAGTCAAATAGTACCGGGCGTTTTCATTTTCAAACATCAAACCTCATCATTTCAGGAAGCCCTTGCACACCCTGCAGCAATGAACCCTTTCGTGTGGAGATACCTTGTTTCAGAAACCAAGACAAACTACAACAAGCCTTCTCTGGATGCGCTCACTTGGAGTACAATCTCAACAGTCATCTTCAGGAGTTATCACACCAAAATTATGAAATGGTTTGTCTATCTTGTTTTTTTACATCATTTGGTCTGATGTACAAATAATCAGGCATACATGTGAAAATCTAAGAATAGTAGTTTTCTCCTATGGTTCGTATAGAAGTCTACGGATTTCACAAAATTCCCCAGGTGTTTAAATGAAGGAGATTTAGAGATGCATTCAATGGCCCACTCAAGAGCGTAATCCAGTGTATAACAGAAATATCAGAGGATGGAAGCAATGACCAGCCAAGGGTTTCAAAGCTTTGTAAACCCGCAGATGACTCTGAGTAGCACTGATATGGAATCAAATGGCAAGGAATGAAATATTTTAGCTGTCTGTTGGAAAAAAGTGGTGCCTTCCATTCTCACCTGTCGAATTCTGAGAAGAGTCAATAGACTGGCAGAGGCTAAGCGTAAAAGATGTACAGTAATGTATTTTGTAAATTGGATAGGAACAGAGGCCTAGTGCCAGGTGATGGTTTGTGACATATGCATTCCCAAGCACTTGAATAGGATGGAATTGTATCCTGGAAGCTAATGGAGTTACGTACACGTGTAGTTATGTGTTGTCTATTTGAAAAGTGCAGAGCCAAATGAGCAACCATGTTATCCATGACCGGAAATTGCAGAATTAGATTCTGAGGGAGATCTCAGTAAATGTCATTGGTGTGGCCCACGCAAGAGGTAATAAGTACTTGTATGATAGTTTTACTGCATCCCAAAGCAGTAGATGAAGAGATCTTGGTATCACAAAACGGAGAGGAAGTCAGTTTGGCCTGCTCAGGATTATGGAAAAGTTGATGATTGAATTTGATCTCAACTTTACCTGCGTGGTTGAAAAGAATGGGCGAAGTACCAACTGAAAAAACTGAAAAAAGTCACCAGGCATCTAACCAGTGCAATCTAGATCTTCCAAGCATCGGTATTTTGTTTCACCTGATTGGCTGCATCCGGTTGAAGATGTCAGCTAAACAGTTCCAAAATTGACAATGCAAGTGGGTGGCATCTACTTGATGGATGAGCCACAAAATAAGCTCTGCATAGGAAAAACATTGAAATCCAAGGGCTCTAAAGAGGCATGCCTAAGGCACTACGTATAGCTTTAAGATGGTCAAGCTCAGGAAGCTGCCCTACAGGAATATCACTAGAAACTTCCCAAGATGAAGACTAGCAAGGAGACAGGGAAATAGCCTGCTGTCTGTTAGGGAGAAACAGTGGCAGCCATCCTAGAGCAGACTCAGCCACTATCACCTCAGATAGTCAGGAAAGGAAAATGCAATGGGAAACCATGGTGGCAAATGCGGCAAGAGAGTCGAAGAGGACCAGTGATGTGGGCCCTCCAGAATCAAGCCTAACATGGAGATTGTTAACTGCAGTAATTAAAGAGGATTTATTTCCATGAGCAGGACAAAAGCCTTCTTGGGCAGAATTAAGAGTTAAATGCTGTTCTAAGTAAGCAAACAAATGAAAGTTAACTGTCAATTTCGAGTTTCTTTAATATAAAAGGAACCAGAGATACGAGCCTGTGATTTATTTTTTTTGCAGTTTTATATAGCGCAAACTCAACCCGAAGGTGTCAGAGCGCTTTACATGAGCACCAAGGGCGTATTACACAAAGTGCCCCGGGGGAACAAAGGGTGTTTGCGCCCGCTTTGCACGCCACCAGGGCACTTTGGCATTACAGAAATGGCCGCAGGCGCTTGTAATACCTATAGCGCTGGGCTTATCTTCAGGGGGGGGCGTTCCCTCTTTGGCACGCCCCATGCAAATGAGGGAATCCCTGTGCCTCTGCGCCCACGCCATATTACAGACACAGGTGCAGAAGCAAGGAACCTCCCAGACATCCTCTTTAAAAGTGCAGACGGGTTGCCACCTGCAATGTGAAAACACGGAGCGACTTCAAAGCAGCCGCTCCGTTTTTCATATGAATGAGTTACGGCTGCCCTGAGGGCAGCTCATTCATCATAATACAGCACATTTTCCTTTATTGTGTTGGGCACACATTTTAAAAGGTGCGGCCAGTGCAATGAAGGAAAATGCGCCACATGTATAGTGCTGCCCCAGTTGCGTTACAAACGGACATTAGGCACGGGGAGATTAAGTGATTTGCCCAGAATTACAGGATGTTTGAGCCTCCCGCCAGACTCGAAGCTGGTTCCACAGCTTCAAAGTCGGCAACTCTAGCTGTTAAGCCACATCCTCTGCACAAAAAGCCAGTAGCAGAGGTAAAGGGAAGATTACAAATATCTGTGACTTGCAGAGCATTTATATGCACTACCAATTTGATGAGTTCTATGGAGGAGTGTACAGAGGGAACCCCAACCGTAGGGTTGCGATTTTAGAGCTGGTAACTTTTATTGGCACTGGAGCGAAGTCAGAAAAAGTGGTACACAGTGAGGGCAAGAAAAGAGAGATAGACAGGCAGGACAAATGGGAACGACTTGAGAAATAGCAACATTTTAACTCACTATTATCAGAGAGGAATCGTCCTGGCTCCTCCAACATGGTTTTGGAGGCAGGAGTAGTGGCACTTCAACATCAAAGGTTCAACATTCATTAGAGTATGGTACCAGATTATTGCGTTTCAAATTTTTTGCTACAAAAATATTGTAGCAAAAATATAGAGAACCAAAATATCAACAAGGTAAGTCTGTATAGGTATGTATGGGTTTACAATACTTAACTCCACATATATGCACCTTCAGTCAATCAATCAATCAGGGTTGGTAAAGCGCAACTACTCGACCATGATGGTCTCAAGGCGCTGGGGGGAGGGGAGCGGCTCCGTTGAGTGCTGGGGTCATCCGAAGAGCCAGTTCCTGAGGTCCTTTCTGAACTGGGGAATGAGGGAGATTGCCGGAGGTGGAGGGTGACGGTGTTCCAGACTTTGGCTGCGCGGTAGGAAAAGGACTTTCCTCCCGATCTGGTCTTGTTGATACGTGGGATGGTGGCCAGAGAGAGCTGGGCTGATCGAAGGTGTCTTTTGTGTGCATGGAAGGAGAGGGGGCTGTTCAGGTATGCAGGTCTGGTGTTGTGAAGGACTGTGCATGCGTGGGTGAGGAGTATGAAGGTTATTCTACTTTTGACTGGAAGCCAGTGGAGATTGCAGAGGTTCTGAGTGATGTGACTGTGACGGGGGATGTTGAGGATCATTCTGGCTGTGGCGTTCTGGACAGAGTTTGCGAAGAAGTTTCTTGTTGATTCCGGCATAGAGAGCATTGCTGTAGTCCAGTCTTCTGCTGATGAGTGCATGTGTGACAGTTTTTCTGGATTTGGTTGGGATCCATCTGAAAGTCTTTTGAAGCATGCAGAGGGTGTTGAAGCAGGTCGAGGATACGGAGTTCATCTGGCGGTTCATTGTGAGTGATGAGTCTAGTATGATGCAGAGATTTCGTGCGTGATCTGTCGGGGTAGGGGGAATTCCGAGGGCAGAGGGCCACCAGGAGTCGTTCCATACGAAGGGGGTGGAGCCAAGGATGAGGACTTCTGTCTTTTCTGAGTTGAGTTTCAGGCAGCTGTTCTTCATCCAGGTGGCGGCGGCTTTCATCCCTTCTTGAAAGTTGTGTTTGATGATGTTGGGTTCGTTGGTGAGGGAGAGGATCAGCTGGGTGTCATCGGCGCAAGAGACGATTTTGAGCCCATGGTTCCTGACAGTGGTTGCGAGGGGGCCATGCAAACATTGAAGAGGGTGGGGCTGAGGGAGGAGCCCTGGGGCACTCCACAGTTGGTCTCTGTCCGTTCCGAGAGGTAGGGAGGTAGTCTGACCCTCTGAGTTCTGCCGGTGAGGAAGAAGCGTATCCAGTCGAGGTCCTTGCTGCGGATGCTGACGTCGTGGAGTCTGGTGGCAAGGGTGTGGTGGGAGACGGTGTTGAATGCAGCCGAGAGGTCCAGGAGGATGAGGGCTGCTGTTTCGCCCTGGTCAAGGAGGGAGCGGATGTCGTCGGTGGCAGCGAGTAGGGCAGTCTCGGTGCTGTGGTTGCTTTGGAATCTGGATTGGGAGCTGTCCTGTATGTTGTTAGCTGCAATGAAGTTTGCTAGCTGGGTGTTGATGGGCTTTTCGATGACCTTGGCTGCGAATGGAAGCAGGGAGATGGGCCTGACGTTCTTGAGGTTTGTCGGGTCCGCGGAGGGTTTCTTCAGGAGGGGGTTGACTTTGGAGTGTTTCCAGTCATCGGGGAAGGTGGCAGTCTTGAAAGAGCAGTTGATCGTCCGACGTAGTTCGGGTGTGATGGCAGAGGCGGGTCTGTGGAAGATGTGGTGTGGGCAGGAGTCTGAGGGTGCTCCGAAGTGGATGTTTTTCATGGTCTTCAAGGTGTTTTCTGTCATAAGCGGGATCCATTTGAGGAGGGTCTGTTGGATGGCATCGCATGAGGGGGGAGCTGGAGTGGTGAGGTGGTCTTGGTTGTCTAAGTTGTCGTAGATCATCCTTAATCTTGTGGTAGAAGAAGGTGCTGAGTCTGTTACAGAGGTCTTGGGAGGGTGGAACGTCTGTTGTTTCACTGCAGGGTTTGGAGAATTCCTTGATGATGGAGAAGAGCTCTTTGATGTTGTGTGCGTTGGTGAAGATTCTGTCTTGGAGGGATTTCTTCCTTGTGGATTTGATGAGTTGCTGTTTTGTAGGCGGCGCGTGTTTCCGGGGTTTTGTTGTTCCTCCGTGTCTTTTTGAGTCGTCTCCAGGAGCGACTGGATTCTTGGAGTGCAGGGGTGAACCAGCTTGCTTTCTTGATGTGTCTTCCAGTGGCTTTCTTGATGGGGCGAGTGTGTCGGCGCAGTTCGTGATCCAGTGGTGGAAGTTGCATGCTGCGGTGTTTATGTCTGACGTAGTTGGTGGTGGTGTGCTGATGAGGGCGAAGGTGAGCTGGTCTTCGGTGACTTTGTTCCAGCTTCTGCGGGGGAGCCGGTGGGCGTGCTTGTGTATGGTGAGTTTTTTTAAGGAGAAGTGGATGCAGTGGTGATCTATCCAGAGGAGTTCTGTGGTGTGGCTGAGGAGACGCTGTTTCCTCTGGTTAAGACGGGGTCGAGTGTGTGTCCCGCTGTGTGCGTGGGGGCGGTGACTAGTTGTTTCAGCCCTATGTTGGCGAGGTTCTCTAGGAGGGAGGCAGTGCTTGAGTAGTCGTGGTTATCCAGGGGAAAGTTTAGGTCTCCGAGTAGGATGTAGTCTGTGGATGCAAGGGCGTGGGGTGCTATGAGGTCGGTGATGGCATTGGTAAAGGGAGCATGGGGCTGTGCAGCCTGTAGATGAGGGTTCCGTGGAGAATCGTTTTGGGGTTGGTCTGGATCTGGAAGTCGAAGTGGAGGTGCTCTATGAGGGTCGTTGTGTCGTCTGGGAGGGTGGTCATGCGGAAGGTGCTTTTGTGGACGACGGCGATGCCTCCGCGTGGATGGATGGGGAAGTCCTTGCGCAAAATCTTGTGTCCGTTGGGAATGGCGGTTGCGATGTTGGGCGCAGAGTTGGCTTTTGTCCAGGTTTCCGTGAGGAAGGTAACATCGGGCGAGTAGGTGTTGAGGAGGTCCCAGATTTCTATGGCGTGTTTGTGTAGGGAATGCACGTTGAGGATGCAGTTGAGGGATTTGTGAGCGGTGATGTCCGGTAGGCTGGGAGATGATGCTGGGGTACGGAGGTGGGTGAAGGTGAGGCAGCAGTGTAGACAGGAGAGAGGGCCGTGGGTGTTGGTCGGCGTAGAGAGCTGGCAGATGTTGTTGCGTCTGGTGTTGAGATCGTGGAGGGTGCTGGAGTTGTAGCCGAGGCGGGTCAGAGGACCCGGTCCCTGGCACTGGTCACGCTCCGGTCAAGGACCGGCGCAGACAGGCTTGCCTGTGGCGTGCCTTCGGCGCGCCCGCTGCGCGTGTTCACTGCTTTAAATGCTTCTATATATTGAAGGTACATAGATGTGGAGTCAACACAATTAGTACATCTCCATGATATTTTGGATGTTAATAATTTAGCTAGGTTATACTTAAAGCAAGATATTTCTGTAGTCAAGATTCAGAAATTCAATCTTCCTAACACTACATTAAATGCTTCTTTAGTTGCATTGAAAGCATTGGATTTTACAGGCTCAAAAATAACTTGAGTGTGCTTCATATATAGCCAATGTATAGATACTGAAAATGTAATACATCTATTTATGAAAATTGCACAATATGATTCGCCAACACACTCAGCATTTTTGCAAAGATGTTTTGACCTACTAAATTCTACTTACTATGCCGGAACAGTGGGAACGTTGACCGATTATCAGTAATTAAACTTGCACTTCAGTAAATCACTTTGGAGATTAAAGATGCCTTTCACTGGGTTGGAAGAAAGTAGAGGTGATGGCGCAAGTGATATTGGAAGCCAGGATATTGGAAGTTGTTACTTTCCCCCAGGTACTTGGTATAAAGGGGCAGAAGAAGAGCTCAGGGCAGAGGGGGCTTGTCTGACAGAGACTGAATGGGATTAGAACATGGTCAGACAATGGGAAAAAAAGTTGTGTGGCTGATAGAGAGGAGGATTCAATAGACTAAATCTAGGCAAATCATAGATTTCCATATATATGCCCGGCTCTAATGCAATGACTGTTATACAGGCACAAAATAAATTCCTGGGGCCCTCTCATGATGGCTGAGTGCAGAACACAGAGCCGTTATTTTGCGTTTGAGGTGTTTATAGTTCAATCATAAAACTCGGAATTTCTCTGAGTTACTGAATTAACTTTAAACAGAATAAGTCGGAAACAGTGAGCAGAGATTGCCTCTCTCTGTTTCCGCTTTGTTCTGTCCAAAGTTCACCCATTTACTTAGAGAAATTCCGAATGTTGTGTTTGAACTTTAGACACTTCACATGCAAAAAAAAAACCACACAAGCGCTTGGCTCTGCGCAGCTCCATCATTACACCCCCCCATCAGTTTAAATGCTCCTTGGTTTTCACTGATCCCTGCGTTGTTAGCACGACGAATAGATGCCCAAAAATTGGATGTATAAACCATTGGAAAGATGTGTGAATAATACAAAGTTCCAACTTTGTCGCTGCCCATTGCCCCCCAGTGGCCACCCTAGCTCATCTCCTGTGGACCACCATGTGGCCACTCCTAACTTCAACTTACAATATCGAAAAATATATCATACTAGCAGTTTTACCCCAATAATCAATTCCATTTTTTGACATAGATTTACATTAATTGTAAATCCTTAAATCGGTATGTGTAATTTACAATCATAATAGATTTTTTTGCACACGCGAGCAGCACTTGAGTGCTCAAATACGTTTGGAAAACAAGACCCTGCCTCTAAAGCAGGGGTGGACTGTGGAACCAAAAGGGGCCCTGACAAAATGTTCAAACCAGCTGCTGTCCCTTCATCCCCTCGCACTGTCTCTCTATTTCCATCCATCCATTCTCGCTCTCCTTCTTCCCTCGCTTGCTTCTCCCTTTCTAATCACTTTCTCTCTACTTCCCACCAGGAACTTCTTAAGGATTTCGGGGGCCCTGGACCAAAGGTATTTTATGGGCCCCTGTTCATAACAGCTTTGAATTTATGATCTACTTTCTTCTCTTTCATGCACTCTTTGGCCAGGTCACTGGCAGTGCTCAGGCACACTGGTCCAAATAATAAATGTATTTATATCTGATGTTCAGGGATAGTGAGGTGTGCTTTCATTATAATACAACAGCTCACTAATATTATTACAAATAATCTTTGTGACACGCTCCCATTTCTCCTATGTGAGGTCCTGTTTTGATCTAAAAGAGACTGTTTTAATGGATATTGCATGGTATTGAAAAACAAATATTTCTCTGCAAAATGTCTCTAATAGACTCCCATACAACACCCACATTAAAAATAAATTAAAGGAAACTGGTATTTAAAACAATCTGTTAAGAGTTATTCAAGGTCGTCAAGGCAAGACTCTATGTAGAACACAGCTGACTCTATCAGGGGGCCCCCTGAAAGGCTGGGGCCCTGGGCAAGGGCACACTTTGCCCATGCCTTAAAACATCTCTTCTTTCCCCCCATCCTCTCTCTCCCTTTCTCTTGAAGCCTCCCCTGCCTGTTGCAATTAACCTCCATTAGCCAGGGAAAGTGACAGAGCCACCAAGAGCAACCCCATGCTCCAACCTGCTGAGGAAATGCCCGGTGGAATGAAAGACCTGACCAGCCCTCCTCTAATGTCTACTGTTCTCCAGTTTCTGGCTGAGACAGAAAATAGCCCGGGCCCTACAATATAAGTGGCCACCATTAGTGAATCAGATAGCTAAAAAAGCAGACCCACAGTAACCAGTAAGACACACGGTATAGGTGTTTTAAAAGGTATGGATGACAGTAGTCATTAGTGCTTGCTGCAGGCAATGTCTGTGGTAAAATCAGGGAAATCAACTGTGAAAATCAACCCATCAGAAACGGGCTCACAAAAGGCAAAAAAAACGGCCCATACACAGACTTATCGGATCAGAACTTCTATCACTGCCAGATTTGCCTATAGGCCAGATTACACTTCTCAGAAAACAGAGGCCATTTCTACAGTTACTATACATGTAAAAAACGAAGATAGATAATCTACCTCGGGCAAGGGACAACATGGCAGCTGCTAGATAGAGTGGGCGGAAGCCGCTTCTCTTCGTTGGGATTGTTACTGATTTTTGAGGAGTGGTTTATATGTTTTCCATAGTATTTTACCCTTTTAAAGTCATCAACCCTTTTTAGGTCTCGCCTACGCAGCGCGCATGCGCTGCTATAGGAAAAAAGACCTTTTGCCATCGCTTCGGCTTTTCAGCCACAAACGTGCACGCGTTCCATTGCCTTCAATGGCAACGCGTGCACGTTTGGCGATTCACTTGCGGGAGCGAGCGGCGCCATATGGTAGCAATTATCGCTCCTGGCGCTGCTCGCTCCCGCAAGTGAAACGCTTTCACTTTTTTTTCTTTTTGCGCGCGCGCACACAACTCGCGGCCGCACGTCTTGCTTGTTGCGCGGCCAATGCTTGTTTAAGTAGTTAATCACTTCCTGCTTTGGCTCCCTCCAGGCTGAGCTCTCGCGCCTCCCCGAGCCTTATTTACTCTCTCCTCCTCGCTGAGGCGCACCGTGGCTGCTTACGGTGCTCGTCGGTAAAGAACCTTCCTCCAATAAAAGTGGCGCCGCTCGTCCCCGGTGGGGGATGTTGGTAATAACTCACGGTCCCGTGGGGTCGGATGCAGCTAAGTGACTGTAATTAACAACACCGCTCCATCTGTTCGCACCAGTGTTCTGGTATTAGTCTTTCGCGGCATCCTTACCAGCTAAAGAATGTTATGCGAAATAATTAGGCTTACGCTGGTACTACATTTATCTGTGCAAAACGTTGCAGTTGGCATCCTTATCTCCTTTCCTCTACCTCAGTAAGATGCTTTCTCGTTCTCCTTGCCTGTTTCTCCTCTGTTTGCCTCTGTTTCTCTGCCTGTCCTGCTCACGATTCACTTATTTCCATTCTCTTTCACGCATTTGTTGTTATTATTGTTGTCTGCTATTTGACTTTTTTCTCTGCCTGTTTATGACCGTCTTTCTCGTCCTCTATCTTTCTCTTGCCTGTCTCTGTCTCTCGCTCTCACTCTGCTGCTCGCCTCTTTCTTTGTACATCGCCTGTCTCTCCCCCTCATAAAGTTGGTATTAAAAATAGATTTGTAGACCAGCCAGCAGGCTTGCAGTCACAGTCTTTGGTTTATGATGCAATTAGACTGGAAATTGTCGTTTTCGTGTTTTAGACATTATCTGCCACGAAACAACAATCCTAGGGGGGTAAGGCTGGTGACAGGGGTAGAGTTTAACATATTTGGCTCGAAACAGCAGAAGCTTTGGTTTTTCAGTTACTAGTATTGTAGTTTGCCTTCCATCGTGCAGTTAATGGTGCATTTCTTTCTACTGGCCGCTCTGAATTCTTCGTCGGCTGTGGTCACCTGACCTGGGTGAAAGGGCTGGCTGCACCTGCTCTTCTCCTGGGAAAGAGGCTGGACTCACTCTTGCATTATATCTTACTTTTGTTGGGAACCGAAGCCCCCCCTTCCATGCTCCCCCGTGCCTGTTCCCCCACCCTACCTCCACCACTCTCTCCAGGGACCCAGCGCTCTGAAGAGCTGGCTCCTATTCAGTCAGGCGCTATCTGAAAGTGAGCCAGAGGGCTTCACTGAGCCGTATGAAAGCTGCTGGCATACACAGACTAGGCACCAGTTGGGCGAGGCCTAAAGTGTGGGCAGAAAAGCTACTAATTAAGGTCTAATCCCAAAATAATAGTTTGTCTTGGGTTAACCGTTCATTAAATCAAATTCAGCTCAAATCAAGGCCGGCGACGCTGAAGGTGACCTCCTATATCTAGGGTCTGGGCAGATCAATGTCTGAAGCACCTCGCCCTGGAGGCTAAGCTGGGAGATGCCAGATGGATGTCAGCTGAAACCTAGGGACTACCTACTCGCTACCTGAATCCACTAGAATAAAGCATCATGGCGCAGTAGATTCTGAATGGTTGGGAGCATTAAACAGCTGATCTAAAAAGACATCAAGGGGACCATGGGGGAAGAAAACAGATTAAGTTCGAGCATAAGAAGCAAACTGATGGGCTTGGAATTTTTATACAAGTGTACTTATACCTAGTATAGAAGCTTTTCATGATGTGCAACTTCGGGAGTCGCAAGTGATGAATTAATAGTAGGCAGAAATGCCCTTCATATAGTTGAAGAGTGCTGTTAGGTGTGTGACTCGTCCGCCCCATGTCTGATTTGTGTGATGTTCGATCTAATGTGTTCTCTGTGTTTGCGATGCCTGGATGTGCAAGATATTCTTCCTTATGTGTTCTTTTATTGATTTGTGCATGATGTTACCAGGTGGCAGGGGCTGTTGGACTCCTTCATCATAGTCCATCATTCTGTAGTTTGTGAAAGCCTGGAGTTTATTTAACGTTTTCTGTTAGATGCATGTGTGTGGTGAATCGTGGTAATAGCCATATATTAGGAATATCCATGCTGGGCTGAACATAGGGAAGTTTATAGAAAATTAATGTATTCTGTTTAACACGTGCTGGTGGATATTCTGTAAGAACAATGCACTGAAGATAAACCTCACATTACCTACATGCACAGATTAGCAGAGACCCATAATTGAATATGTATAGTAAATAACTTACTCGCCCTATTCATGGAGAAATGGCAGATGTGATGAGGCTTTGGTGCTGGTGTCTACAAATGTTCTAAGGCCATTTCTATAGAAGACTGCTGCAAAGTTTGTGTTATGGTGAGAAAGATCTGGGAAATTGAAAGGTCGATTGCAACGCAATAGGCATATGTCCTTGGTTTTGCACTCCATGGCGAGTGACAGAAGCTGAATGGCCCTAGAAAGTTTGACAAGCATATATGGGTAAAAGGGAGACTGTGGGGCATTTTAAGAGTGAGGTGGGAGAGGGGGAATATGAGCACATAGATGGATCAGAGTTGTGTGGTGTCTAAAAGCCACAGTCACCCTAGTCCCCTCTGAAAGATTAAAAAGTTCACATCAGCTGCGAATGCTACATCTCAACAGAGCAAACCCATTCAGCATATAGCTTCATCTAAACTCCACACCACAACAAAGAACTCTGTCAGAACAATACAGCCCTTCTGGGTGAAGAGGGCACAACGAGGTTCCACACGGGCAACCCTCTCTCCCAGCACTGTCATGCCAGAGGCTACAGAACATGTTATCCCATTCTAAACCAGACAAGAAGCAAGCGAGTCTGGAGGGGCAATGCTGATTGTGACCCAAAATCACTAAGAGACCAGAATGTAACTCTGGGGATGGTAGACTTCCTCACGAAGTGGAGCACACCACCCCACAAGAACACAGGGCAGGCGCAGGTCCACTCGCCGCAAGATGCTGGCCTCCAGTGGAAGAAAGCATGGCACAAAGGTGAGATATGTACACAGAAAAACCGGAATACCGGATACGGAACCTAGCTAAGGTGGTGTTTGACCCCAAGTCAAGTTGAGTTGGAAGGTCTAGTTTCAGACAAGAAAGATCAATTGCTTTCTTGAGTCCCCTCACTCACCAGGGTTTCCCACTGGTGACATGCTTCATCATTGGGGTCCTCTCAATCCGCTGCGGATTGAGGCGTGCTTCGACTTTCGAGATTACGTAGGAGCACTAATAAGAGACTATGTGTAGTGCAGTGTTAGTGGAGTGGATGGAAATGTAAAAATACCTAGCTAGTGGGCGAAATATTTTATTCTAGCTCCTAGTCGGTATATTAAAAGCAGGGGTACAAGAGAACAATGTAACCATAATGAGTTAAAAGTCTCTATTGTTGGTCAACATGTTTCGAGTCTCCCCACGGGTCTTCCTTAGGACCACACAGGGGCATATGCGGTCTCCAGGGGTACGAGTAGGTGAATCACCACCAAGGCGTGCTCAACTCAAAGTGTGACTACGAGCCCCTCACCCCCTCCAGACCATGGGGCTATTCTGAACCTCATTTAAAAATACTACGATCCATTGAGTTAAAATCGTATGTATTATAGTGCACACACAGTAGGTGTGGCAGATCACTTACCACTAATCATTTATTTATCTCACTTTTTAGGTCACTTAGGAGTGGAACGCACAGGGCTGGCCCCTGTGTGGTCCTGAGGAAGAGCCGTGGGGAGGCTCGAAACATGTTGACCAACACTAGAGACTTTTAACTCATTATGGTTACATCGTTCTCTTGTACCCCTGCTTTTAATATACCGACTAGGAGCTAGAATAAAATATTTCGCCCAGTGGCTAGGTATTTTTAAATTTCCACCCACTCCACTAACACTGCACTACACATAGTCTCTTATTAGTGCTCCTACGTAATCTCGCAAGTCGAAGCACGCCTCAATCCGCAGCGGATTGAGAGGACCCCAATGATGAAGCATGTCACCAGTGGGAAACCCTGGTGAGTGAGGGGACTCAAGAAAGCAATTGATCTTTCTTGTCTGAAACTAGACCTTCCAACTCAACTTGACTTGGGGTCAAACACCACCTTAGCTAGGTTCCGTATCCGGTATTCCGATTTTTCTGTGTACATGATTAAAAGGAGGGTGGACCTAGCTTAATACCCTCTACCTCCCCCTGTTTTTGAAGTTTGACAAAGGTGAGATATTCAGTTGTAAAATCTGGGGCTTGGAGGGTTGGGTGGTCTTGGAAGGAGGAGGATTTTCTCAGTATTGCATTACTTTTGAAATGGCGTCATTTGCTTGTCGGCTATCTCAATAGACACTGCTCCCTTTTCCCGTTCAGTGCAGTAATGCACGTTATCAATGGACATAAAACAATGGCAAAGGTGGAGGTCACTTTAAAAGGAAAACCAAACAAAGTAGTAAATAAATAACTCAAGGAAACACTGGACACTCAATCCGTACGTTTCAGATGCTGTACTCTAAAGTACAGAAGGCTAACCACAGCCCAATAGTCTTGTGGCAGAACCACTGAATGTGGGGTATAGGCGTCGGAGTACTCCAGGATGTGTAGATCCAAAGGTCTTAATAAAACATCTCCTTTGGAAGTTGCTAGTGAACCTCTGCAGTGAGTAGAAACGAGTTGATTAGCAAGCAAGCACAACTTGCCTCAACAAGGTGCTTAAAAGGAAGGAAAATATGAACTTTAACCGAAGCCGCTCTTTAATTGATTACATTTTACAGTTGTTTAATATGTTTGGATGTCGGTTGGCAAGGCTGGAAATAACCAATGGCCCCTGACCAACTTTACCTTCCATAGTCACATCATTTGACTAGTGTACATTGTTGACATACAATTCAAAAAGAAAGAGCTTACCACCTCATCTACCACAATGGACCCTAAGCTAAAGATAGACTCCATATGCTCTCATTCAGGAAACTCCCATCACCAAGCCAAGGTGGATCACAAACTCCTCCTGGGGTCCTTTGTAAATGTGGGTGATAAGAGTTACCTGGGCTTGGCAGGCTCTCAGGAAGAGGGCCCACTTCACTACTTCACTGTTCTGCTTGACACAGTTTAGTTGTAGTGTTGCATTAAATCTAAATGCAAAATATTCTAATGGAGGGACAAACATACACCTAAGTTCTCCCCCCTCTCCCCCCAAAGACTTGCCCTCCCTTCACCAGTCTAGCACGGCTGTACCCTCCATCCAACAAGCTCCTTCCCCTTGCACCATCATCCACTGGTATCCAGAATCTCGAAGGCAGTGAGAAGCCAAAACGAGTCTACGGTCAGCAAAGGAGCTCCTGACCCAAAAGGGCCCCTTATTCCACCTGGAACCTAGATTCTCATTTTAGCTCCCTCAACCTCTAGTGCAGATCGAAACGAACAAGCCAGACTCCCATGATGATCTAGATTGGTGTTAAGGCCGCACCACCTTCCCCATACCACTGCTGCCAGGGAGGCCCCTCTGCCTTCTTCCTACCTGATACAAAAGCAAACCCAGCTAATGATAACAACCCTACCTCTGCCAACATTTGGCGCGCCCTTGCTCCTTAACCCACCTGCTAAAAATATGAGGCCCTTATCAAGTATCAAAAGAGCTGGCATACGGCCTCTTATTGTAGCGACCATCAGCAAAGCCGAAAAAAGAGGCTGTGCTGGGATGCCGGGCTAGAATAAAGTGGAAGGATGGAGACACCATTGCTACCCTGCAGCGCTCTTGAGTATAAAACCACTGCAGTAAGAGTCCCACTCTTAGTATTGCAATGAATCCCCCACTATCTTTCTCCCTTACATCCAGCTTCCCAAACACGAAATTACAAAACTGTCGCTACACAATGCCAGTCCATTTAAGGCGTGGCCCATTTGGTCTTACTACCCCAATGCTATTTATGGTGTTATGGTCGACATGCTCACCATTTCGAAACCGTATTGTCAGGACAGCTGGTTATGATCACTTATGGATTTAGGTTTAATTGCAAGATTAACCAGATTTGGAATTCCATTTGTTGACAGTATAATATGATCTATAATGGTATTTGCTCCCCTACCTATAAACATGTGATAACGAGACTTGACACTAACTTAGTCTTCCAGAACGATAAGCAGAGGACAATCATTTTTAACAGAACTGAGAAGAAATTGGGAGATGGAGTAACGGTCTTAATAATTTCCACTGGAAGCAATATAGAGAGAAAATACTTAAACCACCACTAGTCCTCCCAGAACTGGAAGGTGTCACTGTGGTGGCCACTGGAACAAAACCCTTAATGTGAACTTCGTCCACAGCCCAAGTTTCTTGCATGCAGATTATCTGAGCAGATGTCACTAAGGTTTCCCAGTCAAAGGACTGTAACTTACTCCTGAGACCAACCATATTCCATGAAATAATTTGAATATGATTAGTCACATCAGGGTTATTGTCACAGACCAGGGCGCTGATATTGTTTACTTTGGGGCTATTATGGCAAGAAGAAGCTGAGGACGTTTAGTGTTGACTGGTGGAACCAGGCAAGGGGGGAATCAGGCCAACCTGGGGATTTTCTTAGACCTGTGAGGATCGCAGCAGAAACCAGTGTCAAATTTTGTCCAGTCAAATACTTGCTTTTATGGAAAAAGGAGTATTTATATACCAACACACAGTAAAATATAACATTCACAAACAATACAGACAATGTTGCACGAAATGCATTGGAATGATTTTCCACTATCGAATTATGAGGAATTCTGAACCTCAGTGTCTGAGTAAAGCCAATTTAGCACTTGTTGAACCTTTGTAAAAATGTCAAGCATGAAATCGTCTGGGTGTAAAGACATGGATTACTATTTGATTACATTTGGAATAAAATGGATAACAAATGGATGAAAATGTTTCAACGTAATTGAAGCGTTTGAATACACATGTTATGTTAGGGGATTTTGAAAGCGCGCATATACCCAAGGGTGTCTTGGCGATATCTGAGAAAGAGCAGGCTAGAATAAAGTGTTTTAAATATTAAATAGCCAAGTTTTGATCTCCTTCGTAAATGCTAGCATAGAAGGAATGGCTCTAATATGTGACGGCAGGCTATTCCACAGCTTGGCTGTACCATAGATGATGCTTCTGCCACCCCAGTGTCCTTTTTAGGTCTCGGCCTGCACCAGCGCTTGCGCTGGTCTGGCCGAGAGTTTTAGTAAGCGGGTTTTGGAAGTGCAAACACTGGCTTTCGGCTGTCGACCAGCTTGAGTTCACGATGGCGTGCACGCGCAGCTGGCATCTGGGTTTCTTCCTCATTTCCTCGTCATGGCTCATTAACTCTCTGGACTCTGATGTTTCAATCGCAGCAGCAGCTCACATTACCAACTCAGGGCCCTGGACTACAGTCACATGATAAACAACAGCGATTAGCATTGAAATGCAAGCTTTTTTTTGTCTAGTTAGAAATATTGCTTCGGTGGGTTGATTTCACCTTATATCGCTATTTGTTTTATATTGGGAGTCACAGCCTAATTACCAGTATTTTTGTCTCTCACTGTTTTTTTTTTTTTATATTTATTCGCGCAAAGCACAAAGCTATATTTAAGGTTACTTTTTCCGCGTCACTTCTTCACTCTATTTAAACTCCACACCCCCACTCTTATTGTCTCTCTCCTTCTCTCTCTCTCCCCTCTCTAATTCTCTCTCTACTTAATTAACTCTCCCACTCTATCTTTTTTAGCCTTTCATTCTCTCTCACCCCTTTATCTGTTTCTCTTTCAAACTCCTTCATTCACTCTCTCTCCCCTTCTTTCTCTCTCTCTCTATCCCGCTCCACTCTTTATTCTATGTACACCCTTTCTCTCTTTTTCTCTCTCACCACCCTCTCTAATTGGGCATTATATCTTCACTCTATCTCTCACTCGGCAACATCACAGCATCACTCAGTGCAACCACAGCATCAATCAGAGCCAGCACAGCATCAATCAGAGCCAGCACAGCATCACTCAGCACCAACACAACATCTCTCAACGCCATCACAGCATCACTCAGCGCCACCACAGCATCACTCAGCGCCACCACAGCATCACTCAGCGCCACCACAGCATCACTCAGCGCCACCACGGCATCGCTCAGCGCCACCACAGCATCGCTCAGCGCCACCACAGCATCGCTCAGCGCCACCACAGCATCGTTCAGCGCCACCACAGCATCGCTCAGCGCCACCACAGCATCGCTCAGCGCCACCACAGCATCGCTCAGCACCGCCACAGCATCGCTCAGCACCGCCACAGCATCGCTCAGCACCGCCATTGCATCGCTCAGCGCCGCCACAGCATCGCTCAGCGCCGCCACAGCATCACTCAGCGCCAAGACAATATCACTCAGCACCACCACAGCATCACTCAGCGCCAAGACAATATCACTCAGCACCACCACAGCATCACTCAGCACCACAGCAGTATCACTCAGCAACACCTGAGTATCATTCAGCATCACCTCAGCATCGTCTCCGCAACAGTCACCACCACCACCACTACCACCTCAGCATCACTCAGCACCACCTCAGCCTGCTCTCGGAATCTGGCATCTGTTGATTCTCCCCTAGCGTCTGGCCGCTGCTAGTGTTATAATACAGGTACTAGTTCCCAACCTTCACCCGCCGATTGTTTATGCCCCCTCAAAAAAGAAAGCTTTAACAAACAACCATTGCAATAGGCAGAAACAAGTTGCCAGCATTGCAAGGACAAAAGAAAACTGAGGAAATTTTTTATTGTAAATACTTTTTTTAATATGGTCGTTCAGTTTTACATAATGCCTTCTTGGTCATATATAAAGTAACAAAAATGCTTCTGACACTTTTTTATTATAACTTTTCAGCATGCCGCACAGCAGCCACACTTCTCTACAGCACAGCTTGAAGACATTGGCAAAGTCAATAGCTCTGGCTAAACACTTATAAGGCCCCAAAGGCGAGACCTATTGGCTATGCCAATGCTTGTTGCTTCTGTCAGGGACATAGAAACACTTAATTTGCTTATCTTGTTTGGTGAGGAATCCATGGGATTTTTGGACGCCGTAGTCAAGCCACAGCTGGGCATGCAAGGAGGAGTATGACACTCAGCATGTTCAGCGGTTTATGTTTGCCTGCGCTGTGAATGCCGAGGCAAGGAAAGATGGTGGCAGCATTCCACAGCCTTGGAAGACTGTTGATTCATGGATCAATTTGTCTTGCAATGTGTGTAAGAACAGATTGTCAGAGGATCACTGTCAGAATTCAGCCTGCTAGACCCCTGCATCGAGCCGTTGGTCACAGGTGAGAGAGGTGCGACATATAGAGGTGAGGGAAGCCACAGAAGCGAAATGGCTAAAGATCTTCGAGCTGCTGGCGCCATGCAAGTCCCAAGAATTCTTGCAATATTTAAATATCTTACTTCATGGGACTTCCAGTAGAGAGAACTCAGTCGACCCAGATACCTGGGTAGTTCACGTGAAATATCTGTACTCTGTCGACCAGAAAGCCACCTCTTTAAACGGACCTACCATACCACGGAGGAGGGCGGATAACATCAGTGCAGAGCCCCTCGGGGCACCGGCGGATCTAACACTCCCAGGCGAGCAGTTGTTCGTACCATCCTAAAAAAGATTCGGCAGAATGGAGCGCCCCGCCCTAATGGGCTGCCCGGCTCCCTTTTCAGGGAGGACATAGATTTCTGGTCCTCTAAACTTTAACAGCTATATGCAGAATGTAGGCTTCCGGAGGACGTCCTAGATTCCTGGAGGGGCTCACTCTTGCAACCAATCTTCAAAAAAGGGTCAAATACCGACCCTAAGAATTACCGGATGATTGCCCTGCTGGACATCCAGGGTAAGGCATATGCGAGCACACTCTTGCAGGAATTAGCAGATTGGGTTCACACTGAAGGTCTCCTGCCATTTTACCAGATACGGGGTTCAGACCAGGGGGCTCAACTGTAGACAACATTACAGTCCTGTCATACTTAGCCCAACAAGCGGTGGCCCATCGTCCTCCTCCGCTCTTCGCCTGTTTCATCGACTACTCCACAGCCTTCAACGGGGTAGTCCGCAGCAGCCTTTGGCAAAAAATGGCACGGTGGAACATCTGTCCGACATTACTATGAGCAATAAGATCTCTGTACTCTCGAACCTGGGTAAGGGTCAAACTTTCCAGAAAATCTGCCACGGAGAAATTTGCCACAGATCGGGGGCTAAAGCAAGGATGCGTCCTGGCACCGATGCTTTTTAATCTGTACACCGCCGACCTGGGCCAAGCACTGCACAGAGCATCTCTAGCTACTCCTAAGATTGGCTACACAAAGATCCATCTGATGCAGTATGCCGATGACCTCGTTCTTTTGGACCACACCAAAATAGACCTCCAAAAAGCTCTCATCGTCTTGTCGGAATATAACGCCAAAAACGAGCTGGTAGCCAATGCAAGTAAGTTCAAAATAGTGATTTTTGGCCGCCACCCGAAGAAAAAACTTGCTAAGTGGCGGCTGGGCCCCCTGATTTTGGACTGTGTACAAAGTTACAACTACCTCGGGGCCTGGCTCAGTGAGACGGGCCGCCCATGGGTCCACCTACAAAAACTGCGGCAGAAAGGGAAAATGGTCACACATGCTCTCTGCAAATTATATGCCATCTTAGACAGCCCTACAACAACGGCAATTCAAAGGGTATTGAGGGCCAAATTATTACCGTCACTCAATTATGCGCAACAGGCATTTCCAGGAATGTTCGCACAGGACATGGAAAAAATGCATTGCACAGCGTACAAAAAGATATTTCACTTACCAGCCTGTACAAGAAACACGTTGATTAGCCTCGAATTCGACCTCAACCAACAAAAAGTAAAAGAGCTGGCCGCCTTGAGAAAATACTTCTACTTAACAACTTCGGAGCTTGATAATTCTATGAAGGCCCTCATAAAATCCATCTTTTTAAAACCGAGTAATCCCTGGTCTGCCAGTCTTACCATAGCCAAAGATCTTCTTCAATTAGCGACAGAGAATTGGGATCTCAATGTAATCAACTACGCTACCATTAAAACAACAATAAAAAGGCAACTACGCCCCCGCATTTTGGACATGGAATCCTTGGCAGCCAGAGACTTTCATGAAACCCTATGTCTCCCTCAAATTTTGCTTACTCATAAGCCCCACCTCACGCAGACCGTGGGGAGACAGTCAGGCATTATAGAGTGTCGTCTTTGCAATTATAAAAGAGAGTCCCTGGCACACATCTTATTATGCTGCACAGCATGGAGGCAAGCCCGCAGAATTTACCTTACATCTATTCTTTTTCAACTGGGCACCCGCACAGCAAAGGAGGCCGTCCGTCAGCTCTATACTTTGGACATTGTGAAGAACATGGCCAACTTTGGCAAATTTGTACACCACACTTGCACACTTTTGAAGGACAAGTCTGCACAAGCAGAGTCTGACGAACAGCCCGGGTGCTCCACAATATCAGGGTCACCCACCCGGAAGTCTGTCCACCCCTGAACAATTGATTTATCATGGGGTCCTTCGAGCTCTAATCCTGTCTCGATATTCTTTTTTAAACACTATGACTATACCGCCTGTGCACATATCACTTTGACGGTCCGGTCTTAAATACTGAGTTTCTCTTTTTAAAATCAGATTTTAATAATGACTTGCACTTTCCTTTTGCTACAAGATTTAATGTTGTGTACTGTACTGGTTTTACGTAACTACACAATAAAGTTATTCACTCACTCACATAGAGGAGAGGGTGCGGAAGAAGTCCTGGGTGAGGGTCTGTCTATCCGACTCTAGAGGCTGTGAGTGGAGAACAGACAAGAAACCAGCTAGATATGGACAGGTATGGGAAGTATAGAGAAATGGTTACCAGTGCGCTCAATGTACCGCTTATGTCTGAAACCCTGGTGTCAGGAAAACGGATACTGAGTAGTCTGACTATTTGGCAGCTAAGAAATATAATTTTAGACCTGGCTCTAGGAACCACTGTGAGTGTTGTGCAAAGAAAATCAGCCTACAGTCAAGACAGTTGCTTAACGCAGGCCCCTGCGCACTCGGAGGGGGGCATCTCTGCATGAAGCCCCCAACTATTCAAGGGGGACCCATTGTGCCCAACACCAAAGAATATCTATGAGGTATGGGAGATTCTAGGACCCCTCATCACATTCTGCAGGGGGTCCCAATCACTTTGGGGTACGCCACTGAGCAAAGACAGTGACACGTATAATCATAGAGTGTACATTAAACTCAAGTTCCTCCAAAAATTAGGATAACGAGGTGCAGCAGAACCAGGGAATAGGGAGAGGCAAAGTAGAGGGTACACCATCAGCCTGATTATTGTTTTAGGTTCAAAACAACTTCATCTGAAAAATTCTGGTCTTCTTGTCAATTGCCAGGCTGCATCCTATTCTCACTCTATCTCCCAGAACTCTCTTAACAAGCATTTGCAATGCAATAGGTCTCGCATTGACAGTAGTTTGAGCTATTGCCATTGTAAATGACATTGTCTTTTATTTGTGCTTTTATTTGTAAAATATAAATAAAAGGCAGTGTTATTTGCTATGCCAACATTTTAAACTCTTGTAAATGGGAGACATATTGCATTGCATTTATGCGAGTTTGAGTTATTGTCATTGTTAATGATAATGCCCTTTATTAATGGTTTCTTTTTCAAACAACAGTTTTGTATGCTTCCAGTGAACTAATTAGAACAACTACTAACACAACTAAAATGAAGTATTTGTGACTGGAAATTTAAGGAGTAGATTGTTGTCTGTAATAATGTGCAGTATAGTGATGAATGTAAGCACACAACATATATAGAAGGTGAAGTTATGTAATTAAAAGTGTGTGTATATCAAGGCCTCTCTGGCAGCCTCCTCCTGCTAGTTGCAGACAGAGGCGCGCGAGCTGTGCCCAAATTTTCGATATTTATTACAATTTGTCAATGTGCGTACCGGCAAACACCGGCTTAAATTAAGGCCTGTTATCTGCAAGGCTGGGGGAGGGGTAATCAACAGCACACCGACCAGAGCTCAGCGGTCGAGGTAGAGCGCCAGGCAGCAGCCTAACGTTATTGTAAACAAGCTGGAAAAAAATGCTTCGACTGTGCTGCTGCTAGGCGCGGTGTCCCTGAACTGTGCGCCGCGCTCGGTATTACATTATAATACAAAATAAATAAATAAATTAGCGCTGTCCATGGGCCTGATGAAAATAGGCGGCTCTGGATATAAGCAGCGTGCTAATTTGGGTGCAAACAAAATAATGAGGATGATGCTTTTTTGATAGACATGTTTATTCTCTCACACATATAAAAAGCACACATACGTATGTATATTGGATTAATCATAGGCCTGAGATAACAGCGATTCTAACTGTTGCCACAGTGTTAATGGAGGTGCAATGAGAAGTTGATACGGGCGAAAAGGCGCAACGTTAACTTGCTCATTTCTAGAAAAAACATCAATTTATAAAAACTTTAATGACTAAAATTTACTTGTAAAACAGATACGTTATAACTTGTACAGTGCTCCCTTCAATCTGCAACATAAAAAAATGTGGCAGATGATGCAGGTACAAAAATACTACTAGCACAATACGGGCTGCGCCAACTTTAGAACTGACCCCTTGCCTCGGTGGGTCGCACTCATACAGGCTCTCTGCAAGCCTCCTCCTGCTGGTTGAAGACACAGGCGCGCGAGCTGTGCCCTGCTCCGGACGCTCCTAGAAAAGCCTCTATGTGCACAAAACAACAAGCTGCTAAGGCTGCCGTAATGTTTAACAAGCTCTTACTTCCCAAAAAATAAAAATAAAAGTTCGTACCCTGTACTTAAAGGAGAGCTTCTAACGCCGCCAAATGTCGTTCGGGTCCGGATGGGCGGAGCCAAAAAGGAGACAGGGTGGTAAAAAAAAGCCTAATTGCAAATCACAACACAGCGTTTACCATAAACTATGACGCGAGCCAATCAGAAAGATGGGCGGGGCCTCAACTCCACTTCCAAAATCTCCTCTACCACAATATGTGTTGCAGAGCGAGCAGCGCATGCGCCTTGCAACGCTAGGCGAGACCTAAAAAAGGGCAAAAAAAGTCAAGGAACCATTACACAATAAAGCACCTATGATGTCCCTGACAATAACACAGATATATCTATTAACCCGAATGTGATACCTATGAGTAGGTTGAATAAAGAAAGGATGAGGCACAAAAAAACAGGCAGTAGTTATCAAAAATAGCAAAGCACAGGACATTGGTGCTAAACCAAGAAAATGAAAGATAGTCCCAGAAACAATTTAGTGGTTACCCACTCAATCCTGATATCTAACTTTTTTGCTCTCTTAGAGATAGGAGATTACAAGGAAGGCGTTTAAGAGGCAGATGCCAATGGGAAGTTGCACAGCCCACCGAATGAATAAAGAGCTAGGGACAGATGTAGTAATAGAAGGAGGGTTGGAAGGAATTATAAATGCAATGAGAGCAGAAATTCTGAGTAAGTTTGAAAAATCTAAACATTACTACTAGGAGACACAAACAGCATGAAACAAGTCTGGCAAACAGCTTGATGATTCACATAACAGGACACGACGTTTAGAAACGGTTTCTAAAGAAATGACAGAAAAGGTCCATGGGAGTGTGCAGTCTATTAGCAAGTTTGAGGCAAGTGGACTTCTTTGGTTCATGGGCCTGAAGCTCTGGAAAACCAAACTAGGTGAAATAACAATCTAATACATGATATAACCAAACATTCAGAGATTTTGGACTTAAGTTCTTTCTCATTCAATTGCTAAAAAAATCAGTGTTAAAAGGTAGTGAGGAAATCAGCAGAGATATACAAGGGCACAATGTGGCCTGCTTACATTAACTCCTGCTAGAACCAAACCTAGGAAGATTTTAGCGAATTTTCTGAGTTATACACTCAAGGAGCAAGCTTTAGCTATGTCTCTTCCATTTCAGACACTTATGGGTAATGACATGAAATATACTATTCAATCTTAGCTCTTTAAGGTAAAAGACGACAAAAGATGGGAAATGGGCAAAAAGATGGAGGTCTTCAAATATCTGGGGCAACATTACAATTGACATTTCCAGTCCTTCTTTTAGTTAGGTGGAATAGTATATGATGTATAACATCTGAACCATTGGAAAAGCAGATGAATTATTGATTCAACTGCAGGAGCACAACACAAAGTGGTACAGTATCACAGTTGAATGTCACACCAATTGAGAGTTGGAGGCACATGAAAGTGGTCTGAACTACTGTTTTTCTTTTTAATAATCACACACTGAACAGTATAGTGGAAAGGCACACAATAGGTTTGAGTAATGATTTAAATATCCCGGACCTGGAGATTAGTCTCTAGCTTAAGATGGGAGTGGCAAGCTGGTTCTAGTCTAGTATCTTCTAGTCTTACCCACTCTAGTCTCACTCTGCAGGTGTGGAGGTGTGTTTCTGGTTCAAAGTTTCCAAAACTCAATCCTTTAATATTGGAGGGTTCTCTGGGGATTGGAGTAGAGGGAGGGAGAAGGGCTGGGATGGAGTTGGAGCTTTAAAGAAAAGTTACAGTCTTCGTAATACACAACCAGAGTGAGCCAAGGATGGGCATATAATGAGTCATGACAGAGAAGATACCCCTCAGTTTAGAGTTCAGACTCGGAATTTTTAATTTTGCACTAGAAGTTCTATTTTTATTCTTCATGTTTGCAAACATGCTCTCTTTCATATGATTAAGCTACACAACTAGGTTTTAAGTGGTTTGTGGCAAAGGTGATGGTGTGAGCATGTATTATATGGGATAAAGTACCCCCTACTGTACATTATAAGGACATTGTAAGTCGCTTCGTACTTCCATAACTTTATAAAGGAACTCCGCCTTTGGCCTCATTCTCCTTTATTGTTATGGAACTCCTCTGTGATTTGCAGTATCCTTATAATGAACAGCAGAGGGTACTTTATCCTTTATATAGCACTACGATTGTAAATGCTTACTAAATATGAGTGCATTCTTTAATGAATGGTTGATGAAAACTACGTTAATGCCTTAAAACAATCTATCAATGAATTTCATAGTACATTCCCAATGGCAAATTACCCCAGCCTCTCACTACAGAAACGTAATCATTATAAGTCACAAGGAATTGTCTTAAGCACGAACAATTAAAAAATGAAACTGTGTTTCTTAACAAAGTTGAAACTAGTCATTGTTAAAATTCCAATCAGTTGTAAGTGCCCACAACCAAACCAGCATCAGTGCACTCTCTCAAGTACCGCATTTACAAACTTGACTGCATGGCTCTCTAGCTGCAAATCACTACTGTTGAATGAATGCCTGATTCACACCTTCAAAACAAGATCGTAAACTCATCGCGGAGGAGATGGAAAAAAACAATGTGCGTTCCATGTCAAGAATGTTTTCTCTATGGCTGCTTATTATTGCACCGGGGTAGCATTACCTATGCGAAACAACTCCCGTTTGTGATTCATGGAATCCAGTGTTGCCAGTTTGCTTTCTGAGGATTTGTCAACGGCCGTGCCATGAGAATCAGCCGCGCACCCAGCATGCTTACACACAAGTACAAAGAGAAAGTAAGCACATCAGATGATGCCGACCAATCAGAATGGGCGAGAGATTCATACCACTTCCTCTGCAACGATACTTGATTTCACATTCATTGTTCGTCGCTCAGCTAATTCGTTGCTACATTTGGTCACAAGTTTCGGCATTAACTAAAGAAGATCGCTATCCTGGTGCAATTTATAGCATATGTATATCATAGCTTTCCTATATAAAATACCCGAAATCCGGTGCGGGAAGGTCATATGCAAATGATAGTCCTCTGAAGATGCCTAATTTGCACAAGATCTGACACAGCAGCATTCCCCGGGCGCATTTAATTATGCATGATCAATTATGTACGCCTAATTATGGATGGCCGTCAGCAGATAGATGCCCCTTTCCTCCTCCATGCCATAATGTCAATGATTTACTGCAGAACTACATCAAGCTGTCAATTACTATGTAGGTTCAAAATGTGCAAGCAACTATGTCTGACCTACATCACAGTACATACCCTTGAGTCCTGGGCGCAAAAAAACATACCCATATATTCCAGTGCAAACTATAAATTATATTTACAGTCTCATGTGCCGTATACAATGTACTGTTTTAAATATGGACCTCTAGATTAATGCTTCGTTTGCTCAATATGTGACTACATTTTCACTATCAATGCTCAATATGTGAACATGTTCGAGGTATAGGGCCTATATACTCTTAATCGAATTGTATGCTCAAGTCCTGCATTATATATATATATATATATATATATATATATATATATATATATATATATATATACAAGACATTTCTCCGCTTATATTTTGTTAAAATGTACCAATTGGGTTTTGAATATTTGCAGACTTACAACATTTCAATTTACGTGCAGCGTTAATAGTGCACACATTAGGCTTTAATGTCGGTGGGGCATGAGAAGTGTATAAATGTCTGCACATTTCCTGACAGGTACTGCTCGCACGGTAAAATGGAAACAGACAGATGGTTGTTTAGTCCTGTTTGTAAAAGATTGAATAGCGGGGGAAGTACCATTTCTTTGTCCATGATTGGAGGGGTTTTTAAAGCTGTCAATTACATGGTGATTTACTGATTGAGAAAGGCTGTGCGCAGCCGAAACGCGTCTCAGTTGTTTGTTTGTGCCGGGTCCAGAGTGACCTTACCTCAATAAATTAGCCATTATGTGGATCCTCGTGTACGTGCTCCCTTTGCTTTGTTGAAGGTGGGAAGTTTGGTTTGATATATATATATATATATATATATATATATCAGAAAAGAGTTACTCCATCGAAGATAGTAGCCCTTAGAGGGGTGGCGCGATACCGGCGGAGTGGGCCGGTATATTTCAATGTGCCAAACGAACGAAGTTCCAATCGCGCTCTCAGAGCAAAACAATCACCAGATCCAGGTTACATCCAAGAGGGGTTTATTACTTCATAAACCCGCCGTGACGCGTTTCACCCTCAGGGGGCTTGTTCACACAACGGGCACAACACAGGTAAAGGCTTTACATACATTTTTGAATCATGTGCATAGAAAGTGGACTGGTATTCTACAAAACCGGTCATTGGCCAAAACATTGTGCCAGCGCCATTTTGAAGAGTGCAAAATCATCAAAGCCGGTCTGTTTGCGCAATACTTGCATTTATAAAGTTTGCATCATTTAAATTGAGACGCTACATGTTTGAGCCTAACAAATGTATATGTACACCCCGTGTTGAAAATAGCACTTGCTGTCACGTGTGGTGCGACCTTATATAAGTAGCGTCGCCTGTCTCGCTTTCCCTCAGGGTGTATCCCACATGTTGAACCCCTTAGTGGGAGGTACCTATGTGTGGAAAGCTGCAATCTCCGACAAGACGTTATGACCCTGGAGACTTGTTGCTATGTGAACAAATCATGGTATCTGAACCGGAATGGTCAGAAAGACACCAGTTTCATAATAACTGTGTCCCCAAAGCACAAGTCATGTCATGTGGTAAAAACATGAGTGTTGCTGTTAAGGATACTTAATAATGCCCGTCAGTCTTCTAATGAAGTGTACCATGTGCAGAGCACATCCTCTCATGTGGTGTCCGTCAAATCATGTCATGTTTGTAAAGGCATAAGTGACAAAAAAGGTTCTCGGATTAGGTGTCTGCACCATAGTGGTGTTAAGGATACTTGATCATACCTGTTGATGGATGTCTAGGGCCATGAAGAGAAGTCGGATTTGCCTGTTGTTACAATGTAATCAGAGTGTGGTATGCCAACTGTGGCACGTGTCTTGGCTGTAAGGTTTTGATGTACGCTTCACCCTATGTGTAGTGTCCCCTGTCACCCAACGACCCTAAATGACATTATAAAATCAATTGTGATACATTCAAAATGCTAAAATTTGAGTGAGATCTTATCTGTGATTGGGACGCAGTTGAAGAAAAGGGTAGGGATCCTTGTACCACTTGTCTCAGACATGGTCCCTTCCTTTCCTCCTGTGGAAGATAAAAAACAGTGTGAGCTATTTACAATGAGACGGAATTCGCACATGGCAGCTATGCACATAGAACATATGCTAAATCATTGTCAACCACAGTTACAAATTTGTCAAGAGTCTCGTGTTACTGCTATCTACATGTTATGCAAGTGCACAGCCATTTCTTCATCAATATTGTGCCCATTGGGCTGACGGGTCACCATTCCTATAATGTGTCTTGATTCCCTTTGTCTTAATTTCAGTATCCGGTTGCCTCCCCTTCTAATGTTAGTGACCTGTTCTATTGCATAGTATGACAATTTCTTGGAATCAGAGAAATGCTCAGTCTCAAAGTGTCGTGCAACGGTATACTGCTGGTCCCTGTTGGTTATTGCCCTCATGTGTTCAAGGACTCTTTTTTTTGCCATATGTGTCGTGCTTCCCACATATCGTAAATTACACGGGCATTCTAAGACGTAAACTACAAATGTACTGCTACAGGTGAGAAATTGTTTAATGCTAACCATCTTATTGGTGCTTGTGTTCCAGAATTCCTTGCGCATACGACTGTTCCCGCAGGCCTTACAATGGCCACAGGGGAAGAAACCTTGTAGGTCAATTCCCCTTTCCCCTGTGTAGTCGGGTAGATCACTGTGCACTAATAGATCTTTGAGGTTGCGTCCTCTCCTGTAAGTAATTGTGGGACGTGGTGATAATGTGTTCCATATTACTGGGTCGCATCTGAGTAAACTCTAATTGCATGTTATACTCTTGCGAATTTGTTCCGAGTTCCCGTTATATGTCAGTATCAGCCATGTCTCTGTATTGGTACCCTCATCTTCCGCTACCTGTGGGTTCCCCAGACTCGCATCCCTGTTAACCAATCCGGTTCTCTCTATTGCTTTCTTGAGAACCCATGTGGGGTATCCCCTGTCCTTGAATCTCTCAATCATAGTTGTTTGTTCTCTGAGAAAACCTGCTCCTGTGCTGCAATTTCTTTTCGCACTGAGTAATACCCCATAGGGGATACTCCACTTCAATGTTTCAGGATGGCTACTTAGAGCGTGCAATAGTGTGTTCCCTGCTGTACTTTTGCGAAAAAGGCTTGTCACCACTTTGTTATTAACTATCTCTACCCTCGTGTCCAAATACTCTACCTGGTGTTTACTGATGGTACTTGTGAAAGTGAGATTCTTGGTGTTGTGGTTAAGTCTCTCGAGAAAGATTTGGGCTTCCTGTTTGTTGCCTTGCCAGACAACAAACAGGTCGTCAATGTATCTAAGCCAGAGCTTGACCCTGGTAAGGTAGTTGGTCATGTTGGTATCTGCCCTGATGTCCTCCTCCCATGCTCCCATAAAGAGGTTCGCAAAACTGGGAGCGAAGCTCGTACCCATCGCAGTACCAAGGGATTGTTTAAAGATGTCACCGTGAAACATGAAAAAATTGTTAGTCAGACAATATCTGATGATATCTAAAATCATCTGTGAATGATCCCAACATTTTATATGTTTCCGTTTAAGGAACCTAGTGCAAGCTTCCACTCCCTGATCATGGTTAATCACTGTATACAGCGAATTAACGTCCATTGTTATAAGGAGAAAGTCTGGTTCCCATGGTAAATTGTTGATTTTACCCAAAAGTCCTTGGTGTCCCTCACATAGGAGGGCAAGGCGATTACAAATTCCCTTAGGAAATGATCTGCGTATCATGAAAGGTTTTCTAGTACACTTCCCCTAGAGGAAATAATGGGTCTGCCTGGGGATTGGTTCTACTTTTATGTATCTTAGGAAGCAGATACAGTACAGGTAGAATGGGAAAATCCTTTTTCAAATAGCAGTATTCCTCCCATTCAATTAACCCCTTATCTTTCCATTCGCTTAGTCTTTCCCAAATCCTGGTAATACTGTTGTTGTACTCTACTCTGTCAGATCTAGTGTAGGTATTAGTGTCACTCAGTTGTCTTGTGGCTTCATCAATATACATCTCCCTGGATAAAATGACAATATTTCCCCCTTTGTCGGCGGGCCTAATCACAATACTATTATCATTTGCCAGTTCTTGTATAGCTTTTTTTGGGGTCAAAGTTAAATTGAATTTAAATTTCCTCATTTTCTTTGGCCAGTTCTTTTGCCTGAATTCCAAAAGTTCCTTCCCCATTTGTTCCTGAAAGGTATCTATATTATCATGATTCATAGTAGGCAGGAAAGTAGACTTGGGTTTGAAATCAGAACAAGCAGCTGTATCGTGTCTGATTTCCATCTCATCTAAAATGCGATGAGCATCTATGCTTAAGCTGGTTCCTTCAGGGTCATTTTGTAATTCGTGTAATACCATAAGTGTGTCAATATCACCTATGGTCAGTCCATCATCTGTTTCTGTTCTCATGTTCTGATGTATTCCTCTACTTCTTGTGGGTTTGAGTTTGTGCCCCTTTTTTAATTTCAATTTTCTGCAAAATTTGAGTATATCAATCTTGTCATCTACGAAATTCATGGGTGTAGTCGGACAGAAAGAAAGCCCAAGGCATAGAGTTCTTTTGTCCTTGTTGCTGATTTGCCTAGAAGATAGATTTATAATGGTTTGCTTTACCATACTGTCGTCCATCATTGTGTCTTCTTGGAGCGTGTCTGTTTTCTTCCCACTTGCTCCGATGCGTTCTCTCTTCCTTCTCCTCTGCCTCCACCTCTTCCGCCTCTTCCTCTGGTGCCCTTTGCTCTGCCTCTTCCCCTTCCTTTTGTCATTGGAGAGTCCTCCCTCTGACTCATGTTGGATGTTGCCCGTGTTGTTTGTCGGCTCCTTTTCAAGAGCCGATATTCGTCTAAAAAAGTTTTCGGGCGGACTATCTCGTCCCCTTTTGATGCTGAGCTTTCCGAGGTGGCTGTTTGTTCAGATTCTTCTGTGTTGATGTCACTCAGGCAGGCTACCTCTTCATCCCTGTCGTTTATTGTTAATGAGGCTTTCTTGGCTTTTGTTCGTTCAGTGTCATAAAGGTGGTCATATTTCTTGCTATAGGTTAGAATCCTGCCCAACTCATAATCCCCGCAGTCTCGGTGGAGTTTGCGTTGCTTTCTTGCTTTTATGTCTTCCTCCACTAGTTTCAGCCGCTTCCTCATTTCGTCTAGAAACTTGGTGACTACTTCTTGGTCTTCAAGTGAGTGTAATTCTTCCTTGATCCGCCCAATTTCTTTTTTGATATTTTCTCTATCGGACCAGGCGTACTTCACCAAAATAGCCAACATGTTTCTCGAACTGATAGCCGAGTTAGCCGACCATTCCTCCAGCATATGGGGATCTGGTGAATCATATGAGGGAGTTATATATATTCTTAGTCCCCGGGGCACCATTTGCTTATCAATGTAATCTTGAAGTGATGTGGCCTCCCACCATTTTGACATCTCTTGTTTCAGCAATTTCTCATATTTTTAAAGTTTTTCCATAGTAGTGGTTTCTGTTTGATTTGTCATCAATGCACTACGCCCCACACCAGCTGCTCTTGCAAATAGCATCTGTGCAGCTGCTCTGCGCTCCTCGTCGTCTTCCATGCTTGAATTCTCTTAAATCCCAATGACATTCACCTGGAAGTGAGTAATGTTTGCTCCCCCTGTTCGCAATACAGAGTTCCCCTTGCCAACACCATGCGAGGTCTCCTGTCACCGTGGTTCTCCCTAGTTGTGGTTCAGACAGAGATGTACTTATGTTAATTCGAATTAGCGGTGCCTGCCATGCGCTATTAAACTTCTTTGCATTCGCACTGGGGGCTGAAAAGTACAATCCCTTCCCGTCATTAAACCTCCCTCTCGCTCCAGACCTCCGATGTCCTTACCTTCATGGTGTATCCCGATCCTGGGATAGCGTGAGGCGGAATCCTGCTGGGGTCCTGTTGCAGGATATCGAGGGTTGCGAAATGCTGCATAAGTTGCTTCCTGAACCCGGAAGATCTCTTCGTGTGGCCGGCCGTCAGTCTCCACAATCGACACCAGAAACGAGTTACTCCATCGAAGATAGTAGCCCTTAGAGGGGTGGCGCGATACCGGCGGAGGGGCCGGTATATTTCAATGTGCCAAACGAACGAAGTTCCAATCGCGCTCTCAGAGCAAAACAATCACCAGATCCAGGTTACATCCAAGAGGGGTTTATTACTTCATAAACCCGCCGTGACGCGTTTCACCCTCAGGGGGCTTGTTCACACAACGGGCACAACACAGGTAAAGGCTTTACATACATTTTTGAATCATGTGCATAGAAAGTGGACTGGTATCCTACAAAACCGGTCATTGGCCTGAGGGTGAAACGCGTCACGGCGGGTTTATGAAGTAATAAACCCCTCTTGGATGTAACCTGGATCTGGTGATTGTTTTGCTCTGAGAGCGCGATTGGAACTTCGTTCGTTTGGCACATTGAAATATACCGGCCCACTCCGCCGGTATCGCGCCACCCCTCTAAGGGCTACTATCTTCGATGGAGTAACTCGTTTCTGGTGTCAATTGTGGAGACTGACGGCCGGCCACACGAAGAGATCTTCCGGGTTCAGGAAGCAACTTATGCAGCATTTCGCAACCCTCGATATCCTGCAACAGGACCCCAGCAGGATTCCGCCTCACGCTATCCCAGGATCGGGATACACCATGAAGGTAAGGACATCGGAGGTCTGGAGCGAGAGGGAGGTTTAATGACGGGAAGGGATTGTACTTTTCAGCCCCCAGTGCGAATGCATATATATATATATATATGTTTTTTGCAGTTTTATATAGCGCGAACTCGACCTGAAGTATCAGAGCGCTTTACATGACCACCAGTTCCATTACAGACAGACTCATTTATTTTTATGCACGTGAGATTATGTGATTTGTCCAGAATCACAGGATGCTTGATGCTCCCACCAGACTCGAACCTGGTTCCCCAGCTTCAAAGTCGGCTGCTCTAGCCGTTAAGGGGTGTGTGTGTGTGCGCGTGCATGTGTGTGTGTGTATTCGCTTAAAAAAAAAAAAGGTTAAAGTAACGTTGTAGTTAGGTGAAATATTCAGTTACAACGTAAAGTTTTAAACTCTAAAAACCACAGAAATTCACCAAAGTTAGAGTTCTCTCAAGAAATTATAACTCGTGCCCTAAGGTAACTATAACTTGCTCTCCCGCCATGCACGGATTTCTCATCAACAATTTCACTGCAAATGGTGCAGTGATATTATCAATGATGTGATAAAACATGTCATGAGTGATGTAGTATGTGAGGTAATTAGCAGTGCATGGCGAGGGTATGAGTTATAGTTACCTTAGGGCACAAGTTATAGTTACTTGAGATAACTATAACTATAACTGGTGAATTTCTTTGGTTTTGTGTGTGTAAAATCTAAACCTAACTATAACATCCCTCTAACCTTTGTTTTTTTTATTACACTTCTAAGGTTTTTTTTAATTGCATTTCCTATCTATAACATCCCTGTAACCTTTGTTTTTTTCAGTGAATTTCTATGGTTTTTAATGCTATTTCCTAACTATAATTCCCTGTAACCTGGTTGGTGAGAGGGTGTATGAGTGGTTGTGTGGGTGTATGAGTATGTGGTGGGTTTGTCAGTACATCTGTGACTGAATGTGTGGGTCTGTGAGTGGGTGTGTGAGTGGCTGTGTGGATCTGTGAGTGGGTGTGTGAGTGGCTGTATGGGTGTGTACATGGGTGTGTGAGTGTGTTAGTGGGTGTGCAAGTGCCTCTGTGGGTCTATGAGTTGGTATGTGAGTGGTTCTCTGGGTCTCTGAGTGGGTGTTTGAATGGCTGTATGTGTGTGTAAGTACGTGTGTGAGTGTTTTTTGGGTCTCCGGGTGGGTGTGTGAGTGTGTGTGGGTGTGTAAGTGGGTGTGTGAATGTATGAGAGTGTGAGTGAGTGCATGTGTGACTGGCTGTGTGGGTCTGTGAGTGGGAGTGTGGGTGTTTTTTCTGGGTCTCTGAGTGGGTGTGTGAGTGGCTGTACAGGTGTGTGAGTGGGTGTGTGAGTGGTTGTGTGGATGTGTACATGGGTGTTAGATCTGACATCCTTGGTGTGGTTTCACTTGACTTTTTTGCTTTCTGACCTCCTGTTTTGATATCTTCATTTTTGCTGGCTTTAGGATTCAAGGGCACTTTACCACTGCTGACTAGTGCTAAAGTGCAGGTGCTTTGTCCCAAAAACAGGGTAACATTTGCTTATCCACAATTGGCATATTAAATTTACTTATAAGTCCCTAGTAAAGTGCACAGTGTGTGACCAGGGCCTGTAAATTAAGTGCTACTAGTGGGCCTGAAGCACTGATTGTGCCATCCACTTCAGTAACCCTTTAAACATGTCTCAGGTCTGCCATTGCAGAGCCTGTGTGTGCAGTTTTAAACTGCCATGTCGACCTGGCAAGATAGCCCACTTGCAAAGGCCCAAATATTCCTTTTTAATACACATAAGTCACCCCTAAGGTAGGCTCTAGACAGCCCCAAGGGCAGGATGCAGTGTGGTTAAAAGGTTGGACATGTCCTTTTAAGTTTTACCTTTCTAGGTAGTGAAACACTCTTAAATTCGTTTTCACTACTGCAAGGCCTATGTTGCCCATAGGTTACCATTGGGATGAACTTGTCCCCTCTTATAAGCATAATGTCCAATTGGTACAAGATAGAAATTATGAGTTTGGTGTCTCTGGGCTCACAATTTATGGTGAAGTTGGATTTTAAGTTGCAAGTCTGAAACTGCCACTTTTAGAAAGTTGCCATTTTCTTACTTAAACTATTTTGTGCCTCTGCCTGTCTCTAAATACATGTCTGAGGTGGGTGACAGCTGGGCTTTGTACATTCCCTCTGGACAGTAACACACAAAGGAAGCTGATGTGTGGCATTCACATCCTAATGGCCCTTCACCAGGCTGATGGGTCTTCCTGGGCTAGGTGGGAGGGGGAGTTGACACTTGCACCTGAATAGGGATGGGCCTGTACCCACACAAAGAGCTGCATACCCCCCTGTAGAGAGTTTGGAGCCAGGGCAGGAAGGGCAGGGACCTGGTGTACTTCAAAGGCCTCTTTGAAGTCTTGGCCACTTCAAAAGCACAGCAGGGTATAAGTACTGGATCCCTGACACCACCAATTCAGTACACTCTGGACATGAGGGCACTCAGCCAGGAAGAAGCGCTGCTGTGCTGCTGAAAGGACTGACACTCTGCCGGATTTGCTGGACTCCTGCTCTGCTGTGCCTGCCCTGCTGCCCCTTGCCTGGTGGTGAGAAGGATTGAACCTGAATATCTAATTCCCAATAAACAAGTGACTCCAAGGGCTTGCTGGCTTGCCAACAGTTCAGGGACATTAAAGACTTTTTTAAACTATGCTTCAGCTGCAGAACTCTGCAGAGTTGCCAATCCAGTCCTGGGCCTTGAAAGGGGGTTCTACAGCTGTTTTCAGCAAAACTCCACACATCGCCTACTTTGCGCTGGTCGGAACCAACGCATTCGCCTGCGACACCGACGCAGTGCCGCTCTGGAGACTCCACCGTGTCGACAGCGCGGCTCGACGACAACGCAGCACCTTCATCCTAAGGGGTTCTTCGACGATGTAGGACCCGACTGCGAGGTTCAACGAGGACACAGTGTCTTCTTCATAAGGGGTTCGATGGCGACGCAGGACCCGACTGCGAGTCTCGACGATGAAGCAGTGTCTTCATTGTAACCGATTCAACGATGTTGCGGGAACCAACTGCGTGACTCAGAACCAACAGAGCTGCTACCCGATGTAGACGCATCCTCCAGAACGGTACTGTTTTCAGCGGGGCCTGCGTGGCTTCTGTATCCGACCCATGCTCCATCGTGGTCAGCTTGAATTTCCAGAATTGGCCCGGTCCAGCACGACCAGATAGCCCCGGTTGGCGCTTTATGACTCAAAGCAGTATAATTGAATATATTCTTTAAAAATTCATAACTCCGGTACTACTTATTGGATATTTGCTGTTTTGGTCTTGTTTTGTTTAGTAAGTTAAGCTCTATGTTTCTGACATTTTTTGGACTTCTTTGTGTGGTGTTGTCACTTTTTCACTGTATTAAGTGTTGCACAAATACTTTACACATTGACTGCTCTGTGCCAAGATACCAGAGGGTAAGCACAGTTTAATTTAGAGTGTGTATCTGACTTACCCTGACTAGAGTGGCTGTCCCTGCGTGGACAGGGTGCATACCTCTGCCAACTAGAGACCCCATTTCTAACATTGGTGATTAGTGGTGAGGATAGGACTTGTGTTTGTGCAGTGCCTTACAGTAATTTGGCATACACTACAATCCACATATAAGACCAATTTAAATCAATTATCATTATTTATGTATTTATTTACTTATTCAGAGTTTTATATAGCGCGAACATGACCCAAGGGTATCAGAGCGCTTTACAGATACACGTCGAAAATCGTTTAGAGTACAACAGAAATATCAGTAGTATTAAAACATAAAGTTCCGATGCGTACCTTTCTAGGACCCATAATTGTAGTAGTGTACAGTCTGAGTGCATTCATAGTGATCTGGAGAGTTTACCCTTACAAACGTTATTGTCCTGTTCACGGCAAACTCCTATATCCGATCTAATTGGTACCACCTCTTTGCTCGATGGTGAGGAGTGATATGGTGTCTCTGTGACCTCTCATGGATAGGATGCATCCATACCTAAGAGGATTAGGCAGCACCTCGCAATCACGATGCAGATGATGATCAGTTGTTGTTTAGGATAGGAATTTGCTCATTAGGAAGATCTTCGCTTCCCTCTTGAAGGTTGACGTGTTTGGAATTCTTCTAATGTTTGGAGGGGGTGAGTTCCAGATTCTGGGTGCAGCTCCGGAGAATGCTCTGTCATACGTTTTCTTCTTCTTAAAGATGGGGGTTTCAGCATCAGGTCTCTGGCACTCCAGGATGGTCTGCCTCCACCTGATAACTCAATTTTCTGTGCTAAGTACATTGGTGTTTTGTGGTGGAGCGCTTTGTGGGTAATACATGCTAGTTTAAGCTCAATTCTGGCTTCATATGGTAGCCAGTTTAACGCCTTCAAGTGTAGGGAAATGTGGTCGTATTTTCTTGAACCTGTAATGAGTCTTGCGGCCGCATTGAGACAGGCTTTTAGTGGTGCTGTGGAGATCTTAGGTAGTCCTGCTAATGTTGTACAGCCATATTCAATCCTTGATATGACTAAGGACTGAACTGCCAATTTGAGGTCTGACGTAGTAATGAGTGGTTTCAATTTTCTAAGGAAGTTCAGGTGAAAACGGGCACTTTTCGCCATTGATTTGATGTGGGCTTGCATGTCTAGGTTCTTATCGAGCGTGATTCCTAGTGATATGGTCGAATCAACTAGGACAGGGGTGCAATTTAGCGCTGTGATTAGTTTGGTCCACTTCCTCACATCTGAGGTGTTTTTTGGGGGGGAAATTAATAGGAATTCCCTTTTTTGCGCATTTAGTTTCAGATGGTTGCTAGTTAACCAATGTAATGACACCTTTAAGGCATTATTCATTGTCTTGATCTCCTCCAGCGAAGAGATCTTTATGTAGATCTGAGTGTCATCTGCATACATGTGATAGGAGATGTTGGCGAGCTGGAGAATTTCTGTGAGGGGTTCGACATATAGGTTGAATAGAGATTGGGATAAAGTAGATCCTTGTGCAACTCCAATCGAATTTGGGGATGGCGGCGACAGTGCCTGGTTGACCATGAATCTTTGCGTTCTGTCCTGTAGGAATGATTTAAACCATTTCAGCACATTTCCAGATAATACCATCCTGTCTTCAAGCCGGGCTAGTATTTTTTCATGGTTTACCGTGTCAAAAGCAGAAGACATGTCAAGAAGAACTAGTAGACATGTTTCATTGTGATCCAGTGCCTGTAGAGCATCATCCACTATATGTAGGATTGCTGTTTCCGTACTGTGGCCTGGTCTGAGTCCAGATTGGCAGTCGTCCAACAGGCTGAATTTAGTGATGTGGTGGCTCAGTTGTTGTTGCACGCATTTTTCAAGTAGTTTGGCTAGTAATGGAATATTGGTCACTGGACGAAAGTTGTTTGGGTCTGCCGGGTCCCCCGTAGGTTTTTTAATGGTGGGGAGGACTTGACCTGTTTTTAGGCAGTCTGGTAGAGTGCCTTGAGTCAGTGAGGCATTGATTATTGTTGTCCATATGGGGACGACGATGTGGTTGACTCTTTTCAAGCATTTTGTGGGTCATTGTAATGGTTATTCGGTTTTATAGCTGAGAGAGTTTTGGCAATGGTATCCTGGTCATATAATTTGAAGGTCGACCATTTTGCTTTATTTTTCGTCATAGCTTGAGTGGTGTGCATGGTAGCATCTTTCTGTGATGCCACTGGGTTATAGAGGTTGTCTGCTGCCACCCTGAGTTCCCTTTCTAGAGAGTTGGATTTGTCTGTAAAGAAGGCTGAGAATTCCTCACAGCTCAGTTGGGTTTTTATAGACTCCTGTGCAGATTTGGCCAATTTATTGGATTGTTGTTTTAACATCTCGAAGAGTTTCCTTGGTCTGTATTTAGCATTGTCCAGTTCAGATCTAAAGAATTCCTTTTTGGATATGAGAATGCTTTTGTTGTAGTCGTTTCTAGTCTTCCTTAGAGTTTTTAGCTGGGGGGATGATTGGTGCTGTCTCCATTTCCTTTCTGCTAGTCTCAGCCTACGCCTTTCTTCATTTAGTGTCCCATTAAACCAGGGGTTTTTATCTTTCTCTGGAATTCTTTTCAGTCTTAGCGGCATGGTGGAGTTGATTATATTCATCATTGTTGCGTTGTAGTGATCCGTGAGTTCGCTTACGTTGATCATGTTGTTAGGCGGGTTTAGATCTTTCTCACATTGTGCTACTAATTGCTCAACATTTGGGTCTCTAGTATCCCGTATCCACTGTTTAAGTTTGACAGGTTGCGTGGTCTTATTCTTTTTTATGGTAGATATATGGAAGGTTATGGCATGATGATCTGACCAATTGCATGGAACAATTGAGTGAATTGCTATTTCCTTATCTCTAGAGATAACCCAGTCTAGCGTTGACCCTTTCGAGTGTGTTGACACTGTGCAGGCTTGAGTAAGGTTTAGGTCTGCTAAGGAATCTTTGAGTACGTTGACCTGTTTGTCATTACTATCATCCCAATGTAAATTAAAGTCACCTAGGACTATATCATTAGTGTGAATGTTGGAATTAGCCATGATGATCTCCATTAACTGGTCTATGAAAGGGCCATTGTTACCTGGTGGATGGTAGAACGCATGCAGTTTGCAACTTTGATTATCTGCAGTTCTTATAGCAAGACCGAGGTATTCACAAGACTCAAGGGGGTCAGACTGTAGTTGGGTTACAGAGAGATCAGAGCGGTGTATGCAAGCAATACCACCCCCTGCTTTCTTTAGTCTGTCTAGCCTCACAATGTTATATTTGGGAGGCACCAATAGATCCATGTAAGGGGAAGAGGACTCAGTGAGCCATGATTCGGTTAAGATTGTCACGTCGACTGCCTGACTAATGATGAGGGCAGCAATGTCTGAGGCATGTTTTACTGCTGAACGACAGTTGAGCAGTAGGCATAGAAGTGGTTTCCCTGATTTACCAGGGTTTATCTCTTGATTACTGGTGGTTAACTGTACTTGTTTTAGATTATTAAGATTGAGTTTTCTGTTATTAGGCAAGGAAGTTCTGTTTGTATCGATCGGGACTGATCTAATTTCCTCACCTCTGCTAATGGATGTAGACTCATAGGAAAGGAGTAGAGCATGGGTTTCCTCATCCGATAGATATTTAAGATTTTTGTAGGGCCGATTCTGTCTATTTGAAAATGGCATGGCTACCCATTTACGCTTTCCTTGAAGTTCATGCACTGATTCTTGAATGAGCTTGACTTTGGAATGAGTATTTATGGTGATTTCTAATATTTTCTTCATTGCTTGTAGTGCATTTAGAATGTCCTGTGACATACTGTCAGCTTGTATTTTGAGAGTTTCGATTTCCCTTTGTGGAGGAGGAGATATACTAGAAGTGAGCATATGCTTATTTCGTATTTTGTTTGAGGGACTAGTGTCCTGAAGGTTCTGATCCAGTGTCTTCTCCAACGGTCCTATTTTTCTCATTTGGTATTGTGCTTGGGCCTCCCCTGGGGATGATATGCGAAGGGCTCCATTTGTCCTGTGATCTTATTTTCGATCCAGGAGGATATGACTTTCGTGAGGAAGCAAATGCAATTGGTACTGTCGTAGTGAGGGGTTTGGCAGGAGGATTAATCTCCCTACCCTTTATTATTGCTGGAAGCAGGGCCGGTCCTAGAACTTCTGGGGCCCCGGGCGAAAGTCAAGATGTGGGCCCCTCTAATTTGCATGTAACATCACAAGAAGTGACATCACAGAAAGTGACATCGCAGGACTATTAATCTTATTTGGCATCAATGAAGACACCTAATGTGGATATCAGTAACATGGACAAAAAGATAAATATACAAATGAAATAATTCCATATATTTTAAAAGTGTATTAAATGGATTACATTTGTCACATTGGATGGAAAAGCTAGGTGCAGGTCTCACAAAGATGCATATTTTTTACTCCATGTTAACTGATTGTTTCCAGATGAGTGCATGATAAAAATTCCAGTTCTGTCTCATAAAGGGGAGAGATCCAGTTGAGGTAATGAGGGGCGGGATCATTCAAAATATAAAATTGAACAAGAGAAAACCCCTCACACCATGGATATAATCTCAAATTTCAAAAGGCTCTGTTATCTTTCCGTGCCATTATTGTGCCACCTTAGGATGACATTAATACTTAGTACTTTGTTTTAACGTAAATCCTCTCACCAGTATTCCACACGCACATGCTAAGAGTCGTAGGACAATCTTTTTTGTGTGTGGGCTCTTTACTCACCAGAATTATGTTAAGTGCAGAAACACAACACATATAATACAAAAATACAAGACACCACTGCAAACAAATAAAGATTGTACATAAATAAAAAAAGACTTAGAACAACGGAGACTACTACTAAATCATACATTGACTTGAAGGTATGCTGCAGATTCAAGAGGTTTTCAAATCAACATTTCTGATTTGGTGTTAGAACTGTAGGAAGTGGTAGTGACCGGCTTTAGCGCTGGTGGAGTCCTGTGCGACAATGTTTGTTGGTGCCCCCAATGACTCTCGCTGCCATGGATTCCCTCATTACCACCCTTTAACAGTGCCCCTCGAGTCTCCATAACTACACTCTCTCTCAGATGCATTTAATTTGATTTACAGCGCCGCTCATACCAGTGTAGGGTGTCAGAGCACTTTATATCACACACATTACAAAAAGACAATCAATCATACGTGTGTAAATCACTGTATAGGAAATGTTACATAAGACAAAGGACTGCAATGTGTAGGAGTCACATGACAATCATACTAGTAGGCAGTATAGTTTAATAGTAATTGGTCTGGAGAAACACAAACTCTGAATTTAGAACGTAATACCATGGTTGGGGGTTCTCTTTAATAACCTGAATTGATTTTTATCTAAAAGAACCCTTTTTGCAGCATTAGGATAATCAAAGACTGGGGAAAAAACATAATGCTCTAATTTATACCTTGCAGTTTGCATGCAGCTCTAAGATGACAGTTAATAGCTCACTGTTCAATGTTAGGATTTTGACTTATAAACTGCAAGTAACAAAAGGATCTCACTGACAAAATCAGTAACCCACTTACCTATTTACATTATGTGCACTTTGTCATCTGCATGGTACACGTCCTTTGCAGCAGGCACATTAACCCTCTACGCTACCTTTCCACAAGTCAAAACTTCCACCTGACAAACTCCATCTCTTTCTAGGAAGAACATCAATCACCGGAGTTATCATGACATTTTTAGGTTTGTCGAAAATTGCTGGAGGCCAGGAAGGAGGCAACAAGTGCTTTTAAAAACATAATATACTTGCAAACATGACGCCTCCACCCGAAGTCAGCGCTCGGTGCGATCTCACCAGTCGCACCGCCCTAGAGCCTCCCTGTTCAAGGGTCCTGTGACCTCAGTTACAGAGTCACTGTTGCTCTAGGGTGTGCTGCTTCATAGGCCTGCCCGCAAGACTGTAGCTGAACTTCAGTATGGATTGTGGTGGATAGGCCTTCAAGGTTAACCCACACTTGCCACCGTTAGGGTCCACCTGCCAGTGCTAAGACACCAGGGCTTCTAAGGTCTTGCAGGGCCTTCTAAGGTCTAGCTCGGGAATGTGCTCCCTCAAGAGAGTGGTCTGGTGGGGTGGTCATGAAGGCTGATCCTGGTTCCCCAGTCCCAAATTCGTCAGCTCTGACGATAGTGACACATCCTTCTGAGAGAAACTTGCACTGCCTTCAAATACAACCCAATTGTGCCCCGCTATAAACACCTGGATGGGACTCCGTTCAAATTACGCACTAGACAAGAGTAATATGCTGCCTAAAAAAAAAAGTAACAACATCCTGGAAAAAGCAAACACTCAAGGGAATGCAAGATTAAGTAACGCATGTTAAATGTTAAAAGGAACAAGATGGTTACTTTAAAGCTTTTTCACTTATTATTCAGAAATCAGTGAGTGCTTTTGCCTGAAAAGTTAATGACTTGACTACAGGGCCCAGAAGGGACCCGTTTCAATGTCCATTACTTATATCCTTACAAAACGTAAGCAGTATGGTTTAAAAAGACCACATTCGTGAACACAGAGCCACGGTACGCCTTTTATTTTCCAATCCATCCATCAACCAAGTATTGCAGTACATCCAGGAATGGTGCACTTCCCCACCCGGTGAAAACAATGTTGTTCAAAGAAAGACGAGAAAACAAAAGTAGCGCTTCACTGGCAAACTCTGTAAAGTGTCCCTAATGTGTTTTGGGTGTGAATAAAATCAATCTGGCCACTTTGCGACCCACTCTGTCTTGCTTTATTTAGTTATTTTTATTTCTCTCCATCCCGAGGCTGCACTTTGGAATAGAAAAATGTCTACAAATGACATTTCCAGCAAAAGTGTTTTTCTTTTTTGGATCCATTTCACGGAGGAACAAATAAACGAAAGGAGAGGAAAGAGGGAGTAATGGCTACAAGGCCCAGGGAAGGGGCCCACCACACCTGGACCTTGCAGCTTGCTCCAGTGCTTCGAGGCCCAGGGAAGGGGGACCCCTCCCCTGGGCCTTTAGCAAAACACTGCCCTACCACCGGCAGTTCTACATACATTTGAAATGCACTTTCACATCGAAAAAATCTTTGCCATGGGGGATGCAAAGGTTAATAAAAGCCAGTTGATCTGGCTGCTCCCTCCACCCCTCACCCACCTCTCCTTGCCTGTGTCCGGTTGACACTGGAAACAAAGGGTCCTTCTGTCACCTATCAACAAAATGCAGAAAGGGGGCCTTGAATGGCCGGTACTTAACAGAGGTGCTGCCCTGCCCCTGACTGTACCAGCCCCAGTTTGTTACTTCCTCCCACCCCTGCACCCCCAGGAATGCCACTACGCCCTGACCAGCAAGGTCAAGACATCTCGCATTTGTAATGCGATTGTGTGGGGCAGGGGGCCCTGGAGGAGCAGGTGGGCTAACTGTGAAAGTGTGGCCTTTCACAGTGAAGCGGCCCCTTGTTTTTTAGCAGAGCGTGAGGCCCTGGGCAGCTGCCCACACTGCCCATGCCTAGCGCCGGCCCTGGCTGGAAGGGGGCTCCCATTAAGTGGACTATGTGTGGGAGTAATCATGTCCTGGGGAAGAGGTATGGACCTTTCTTGATGTAATAGCGTAGGGATGATGTTAGCATCTTGTAGTGATTCGTCTTCTAGACCTTCTAGACCTGTGAGGCTAATGTCAAGGGTGTCACTGGGCCTAGTTGTATGGTGTGGCTGTTGGGGTTCTTCTGATATTCTGATGTATATGGTGGTTGAGTTGGTGGTAGACTGGGCGTCAGCTTGTGTGATCAGGTGTTGTTGGGAATTTGTGTTATCTACACAATCTTTTAGGGTTGCAAAAAAGTCGTCAAATTTCTTCAACTCTTTATTGGCTGCTTGTATAAGCATGATACCATTTTTGTAGATAGTTATGCATAATTCAGCTCTTAATCTGAGTGAAGGGACGATCGAGAACTTAGTACCATGTGGGATATTACTTATTTTTGTATGTTGAGCATCTTCGTCATGGCAGAGCGCCATTTCGCTGTCTTTTTGGTGAAAAATATCAGGTCATTTACAATAATGCCTTTTTTAGATTGAAGGATGGGTCAGAGATCAGGGTATCTGGGTTTTTTCTAATTAATTTGTGTTTGAAGTTTTTGGCCACGTTCTTAGATAGGTTAGAAGGGTACCTTATGGTGTAGGAATTACTGCCTGCTGATTTCAGATTAATTCCGGACATAATTAAAGTTAGCAATATACCACACTCCGGGGTGGTCCTGCAGTAGTGTCACCCACTTTGATGTATCCTTTGTTCCACAGCCTTTTTCATCAATATCTACTAGCCTTGCTGTAGTCCCTATTGGCGTCTTCACTAGTTGTCAAAAAATGTCTAGGGCGTATAGATAATGAGTACGTTTCCTGTACTTATTCCAAAGCCTTGAAATCTTGCATTGAAAACTATAGTTGGTCAAGCCACTCCAAGATGGCCGCCACTTGGTCGAGTCTGGCTCACCTTGTAGATGTAGTCCTTTGTTTGTTTCCAGTGTGTAGTCCTCTTTCAATTGCCTGTTGCTAACAGGGTGATCAGCCATTTTGTAGGGAGTGGAGAGGTAATGGTCTCAATATGGGGGGAGAAGCACTGTGAACAATATGGCTGGGGCAATAAATTTGCCATTCAGCTAGCCACTACAGTCTCCAGTCACAGGCATAGCCACAGTCCACAACACTTCACTTCACTTCATAGGCTTACCCAGGCTCCTCTTAGGTCTTTGAAATGGGCAGCACCACATTCCCAGCCTGCAGCCTCTCCTCATAGACCGGCACCCTGCTTAGGCAGAAATAATCGGTTGCAGGGGCGGCGGTCTCTGGGCATCATCACGATCCTGCACCGAGGAGTCTCCTTTGATCTGTGCTCCAGGCAGCAGCAGGGCAGTCCGCCCTCACTCGGGAGACGCGAGTCGCTGGGTCTGCCTCTCCTGTCCCTGCCGCGATCCCCGTTAGGTCAGTCTCCGCGCTAATCCCCAATATGCAAAAACAATTTTTTAAATATTTTTCCTTGCATCCTGTTTGCCGGTGCACGACGTGCTGCTGTCATGCTCTGGCCGAATCCACCCGAATCTCCTCCTGGTTGCCGAGGCGAGCTCGGCTACCAGTCCCGAGTCCGAGACTCGCTCACGGTGCGGGGATCCACCCCGATCTAGGTCGGCTCCTTAATTCCTCTGCTTCTTCCGTGGCTGATGTCGATGTGGATGTGCGGTGGGCGTCTGGGCTAACAAGGGATTTCTGCAATATTTGCAATCCCCAACCCCGGAGCTCCTTCTTGAGCTCCTCACCGTCCGGCAGCCATCTTCTTCAGATTTGATCCTCTTTGGCATTTTCTTTCCCTACTCTCTCTGATTGGCATTTTTAATATTTCAATTCTCCCTAATTGGCATTTGTGCTTTTTCCTAAAATCATGTCTCCAACTGGATGTTCTACATCTGCATCTGTACCTGCACAAAATGGAGTTTGAGCTGGCCAAACTGGAGGGTTACATAGTAACACAGCTCAAGAATTTCTGCAAGGACTTTAGGTTTCCTGTGAAGAGCACCACCAGGAAGGTGGAGCTGCACAAGGCATTGGTAGCCTGGTCTGAAGACTGTGCTGCATTGAGTGAGACCCCAAAGGAGGATGATAATGAGGAGGAGCTGGATGTGGATGGGGATGTGGAGGATGATTTGGACCAGGGCCCAGGAGAGGGTCTCCGACTGCTACCTGTGGAGGAGGGGGGCAGCCTACTTCCATGATTGGTGATTCCCGCCAGGGCAGGGAGCAGTGTTTCATCTAGAGGCCTGACCCCAGAGGAGCTGAAGGACAGGAGGGAGGAGAGAAAGTTCAGATTGGAGATGGCCAAGCTCAAATTTGAAGAAAAGCAAAAGCAGCAGGAATTAGAGGAGGAGGAGAAAAAGAAAAGGTTGTCCTTGAAGGAGAAGAAAATGATGATGGCTCAGTAACTGAACTTGAGAAAGCTGGACATCAAAATCAGAAAGGCTAAGTCCAGCCAAGATTGTGGCAGTGTTTCGTTTGTGTCCTTTGACAGGAGGGTCCACATTCCCAAGGATTTGGAGTCTGATTTTGTGGTGTGAGATGACATATATAGATGGTTTGAGGCCTATGAGATTGCTCTGCAGATGCACAATGTCCCTGAGGAGGACTGGGGAGCTAGTCAGGGGAGGCACATTCCTAGTGAGGGGAGGGACAACCTACTGGCCCAAGAGGGGGTGACAGAATGAGGTATTTTCTCATGAAGGAGGCCCTAATCAGGAAGTTTGGTCTGACCCCAGAGAAATACAGACCGAAATTCAGGGATAGTCAGAAGCTTTCCCAGCAGACCTTGGTGGATTTTGTGGTTTCCTTTTGCAAGGCACTGGATGGTTGGGTGAGGGCAGTGAGGTAAAAGATTATCAGACGTTGTACAATTTGATTTCACAAGAGCACCTGTTCAGTCTTTGTTTTCCAGATCTGTGCCACCACCTTGTTGATAGTAGGCTCCCTGACTTCAGAGAGCTTGTTAAGGAGGTTTAACACTGGGTCAGCACTAGGGTCCATAAGAATGTATCTGGGAGGGATCACCATAAGGGTGGGCAGGGTCCTCACCAGAAGAAGGAAGGGGGACAAAAATAAAAACAAGGAGTTCTCTAGAGGGCCACAAACTAGTTCTGTGGGTCAGGGCTCTCATCCCCCTACTTAGAAGAAGAAGTGGTTCCCTGACAGCAAGTCTGCAGGGAATGGGCCCCTGAAGTGCTTTGAGTGTCAGCAGGAAGGGTACTTGTTATAATAAAGGTACTACGCCTGACGTATGTAATGTGAAAAGCACAGGTTAAAGTCAATAGGCGTTTAAGTGTGTATTGTTTTTACGCTATATTGAAGCCTACAGATAGGTATTGCAATCTCGCAGATTACCACAGAAGGGAATGGTTTTGGAGTTGGTACCCTGATTGACAAAACACAGGTGTAGAAGGTTGGCTCTGTGAAAATCCTTGTTTTGCCCTCTTTGTTACGGTAGTATTTTGCTTAGCCAGCTGTAATTTGGTATAGCTTTCTAATTTTAGGACTGTGTGTTGGTTCCCTTGTGGGAACATTTATGCTCAAAACAGCAGGCCTTATGTGGTTATGGTGACAAGCTATAGGCCTGATTTGTGCACTGGGAAACATTGTGTCCAATACCAATGGTGATGACAAAGACAGTTGGCCTAGCTTACTAATTGGGTAAAGTATTTGTTAAAGCCAGTAATCCTTTAACAGTTAGTTGGTATCATAGTGAATGAAATAAGCTTTATTTCGGCACAAAGCCATAAAAGCAATATAAAACATGAATAAACATATATAGCACATAAAAACAATAAAACAATGCCCAAAAGAATCAAGTCCCCTATAACAGTGCAAATACAGATAGTGAAATTTCCCCTACCCCTTAGGGTCTCGTTACAAAGTTAAAACCACCATAAAATTTCAGTTTAAAACAATTCAAGACATAAAAAATCTGAAATTCTTAGAGGGACCGACCCTAAAGCCCTCATACAGGTAGAACATCACTAAATCATAGGCACTAACCAAGCTCACTGCTGTGTTACACGGTACAGACAGGTATTTTGTTACATATAATCTCACAAATTCAAATTACTATAGTAGGTAAGGGTTATGACATTGGCCACCCACTCTGTCAAATCCTGGGGATTTTCACTGTGATGATTCTGTTTAGGCCCTGTCAAAAGGTATTGTTTTGCAAGCTGTATTTTTCTATATATTTGAAATTTTACAACTATATACATGATTGGTGGCAGTTTATGTGCTCTTTAATGGGCTGGTGTTGGATAAGGTGTAAAACACATGGTAAAGGGTAAAGGCTTTATTGGTGTTTTGGGACTAGTCATGCCAGATTTCATAAATTTGATCTTTTTGTTGTAAAGCATTATGACAAAGCCAGAAGGTCTGACCTACTTATTGTGAAAAGCGTGTGTAAAGACAATATGCTTTTAAGAATGGATTGTTTATACATTTCTACTTTTATGACTGTATGCTTGATGGCTTCCTTGTGGAAATTTTACACTCAGTACAGTAGTCTTGAGTTAGTTATGATAACAAGCAGATGATAAAGGCTATAGGCCTAATTGTTTATTATAAAAATGTATGATAAATGTAGTAGGGCTGGCTTATAGATTGTGAAAAGCCCATGTTGAAGTCATTAGCAAGAATGTATTGTTATTAATTGGAATTAGAGTCTACAGGTTTTTCGTGACATGGAACCTTACAGATTACCTTATTAGGCAAGTGTTTTGGGGTTGGTTATCTACTCTGACAAACCATGAGTATAGAAGATTTGCACTTTCAGAATCCTTGTTAAGCCCTATTAGGAGAGAGAGTATTTTGCTTTGCCAACTGTAATTATGTAGACATTTGCAATTGTATGACTGTATGCTTAATAGTTACCTTGTGGAAATGCTCACACTCAGTAGAGTAGGCCTGAGTATGGTGACAAGCCATTGATAAAGGTTGTAGCAAGTTTTGTTTACAATGAAAAATTACAATAAAGGCAATAGGCCTGCCATATTGATTATGAAAAAATCAATAGGCATTTAAGGGTAGATTGTTATTACTATATTTTGAATTACATTTGTTGGGAAGGATTTTGGTGTCAGTTATCACCTCTGACGAACCCTAAGGGAAGAAGATTTGCACCATAATAATTCTCGCTAGACTCTCTTCTTAGCTGTCTGTCAGGATCTTGTAATATTAAAATTATTAAATAATACAGACATCCATATCAATCAATCAATCAATCTTTATTTGGATGTAAAAATCCATAAATAAGACAAATAACTTCAAATAAATCAATAATTGAAAAGCAAGTACATCATAGAAAATATTTCATTAAAAACAGCCACACAATTTGTCATAAATACTTTATAATCGCATTTTACTAGATAAATATATGCAGTTAATCAATCTCGAACTGTAGATTTCGTAAATGAGTATGTTTTCCTGCATTTTATAGCATATGTAATATATCTAGAAACTGTGAAGCAGACTTCTATAGTATTTAAAGTACAAAAAAAGTTAAAAGCATCATTAAAACACATCAATCTATTAGCAATAAATAATGACTTTAAAAATATTTTCCTGATATCCTGATAAAAGTTGCAAAAGAGAATAAAGTGTTGGGTAGACTGTGCACATTTACCCTTGCAAGGGCAGTTTGGTAGTTTCTTTGTCCACAACCCCATCTGTGGAATTGCAACTATAAAATGAAAAGTGCACAACCGAAGCCTGGTTAGGTAAAACTGTCCTGTATACTGGTTACAGCTAATAGATAACTCTGAATACTACTGGGCACATAACAGTTAAAATAACGTTTAACAGATGGGTTAATACACTTGCAGGTTTCCCTCATAGCCTCTCCTTGGCCCATTAGAATTATCTTTAACTCTTTTTTTACTATAATATAAAATACTACATGGGTCATCCAATGTAAAATTAGTATCTATAACTTTTAGGAGATTTTTCACATGGGCAAACCAGGGGATTTTATCTCTACCATCCAAAGCCAAACAATCCCTAATGATTTCTTTCGTAAACTTTGTTCCAGTTTTGAACCGAATTCCATGGCACGTCAAAAGTGCACTAGTATAAATACTGTCTTCTAAAAAGGGGATTGAAAGTTCTTTGTGGAGAATATATGCTGATGTAGAACAGGGTACTGCAAAAAGCCTACATGAAAAAGTATTCTTCTTTATTTGAAATGCTTTTATTGTTGACAACCTCCACAGTGCAGCCCCATAGTTAACGCTACTAATGCATTTACTTTTATATAATTGTAAAATTTCAAGTATGGGCTCAATCCCAATTTTAGCTGCAAATCTAAAAATTGCTGCTATAGTTCTAGTAAATTTCATATTTGCAATTTTCAGGCATGAGTTCCATACATTCTTAATCGAAAAATGGAGGCCCAGGTTTGAAAAATTATCAACTTCTGCTATTTACTGCACTTTTAATCAATGGGTTTTCTTATGTTACCTGAACCGCAAACCATCACAAAGGTTTTTGTTAGGTTTAATTTCATATCCCTTTCCTCCATTAATGTTTTAAAACCTTCAATCAAATATTGTAAGTGGTTCGCGGTCTGCAATAGCAAAACCTCGTCATCAGCGTACTGTAGGATTGGGACTAAATGTTTTCCTGTTTTGGGGGGGTCACCAGCTATTTGTTGTAGGAATGCATCCGCCCCATTAATATATAAAGAGAACCGGAGTGTTCTGAGAATGCACCCCTGTCGAATACCTCTCGTAATCTGGAAGCCAGGGGTACATTCTCCGTTAACCCCATAACGTACACACGGGCAGTCAGACTACTATATAGTTGTGAGAGAAAGGATATTATGTCTAATGTGGCGCCCAAATCTACCAATACCTTCCACAGCTTACAATGGCTAATAAGGTTGAAGACACTGCTCAGATCGGCGAAACATAAATGTAGGCTGCCCTTTTTCACCATTGTATATTTATTCACGATCAAACTTAAATTAATACATTGTTCTCACGTGCCAACCTCGCGTCTAAAGCCAAATTGTGTATCCGTAAATATGTTATTGTCCTCTGCCCATGTCTCAAGTCTCTTCAGCAATATCCTGACCAGCAACTTAACCGAGGTTTCGAGCCGGGAGATCGGTCTACAACATTTTGCATCCCCTCATTTCCCTTTTTAAAAATTGGAACAATTATACTTTCAACATATGTGGCCAGTATATAACCCTTTGTTGCAGCTATGTATACTTGAGTTAATATGGGTTCCCAAAGTGTGTGGCTTGATTTATAAGCATCTACGGGGACCCCATCAGGTCCTAGAGCCTTCTTATTTGCACATTTCCCTGAGGCCAGGCTTACTTCATCAACAGAAATCGAAGTTAAAAAGGGGGATCGAGCAAGAGAATCTTATCACTAGCAGGACTCGCAATTATATTTTCTGGATTAAAAATCTCACCAAAATGGGCTAGCCAATCAGATGAGTGCACGAGTCACAATTTAGGGGGCAGATATATCCCTGAGGAACGGCTGTTTAATTGTTTTCCAGAGCAGTGAACAGTCCCTCAGTATAGCTGCCTGCTCCAGATCTTCCCATGCCTTCTCTCGAAGAAAGGTTTTCCTTTTCTCTTTTCTTGAATTTGTATTTATAAAACAACTGTAGATCTTTCACCACTTCCCTATTCATGGGTCACACTTATAAGGATAATTTTAGTTTTTGGTTCGCCTGTGTACAGTGATGATCAAACCATCCTGGCTTATTAGTTTTATTAGCTTTGGTCCTAACTTTTAAATTATCTGCAATAGTGGCAGTCACCTTATGTAAGGCTATAAGGATTTTGTGTGGACAGTTATGCCATTCTGTGCATTCAATAAATTCATCCCTATTTTCCTTGGTTATCTTTTTCAGCAGATTAGATTCATTTATGCCAGCCCATCTTAGGCAAACCCCATTTTTACCTTCTATTTCAAGACGGGTCGCTATCTGATCCCCTTACATATAATCAGTCTAAATGTTATAGGCCAGGGAGAGTGGTTGGTGATCACTAAAAGAGGTGGGAACTTCCCTAAACGAGTCAAACATTGTAAGGCTATGCTTAGAAATCAAAATGGGATCAAAAATCGAGAAGGGCCCACCTCCCTGATAAGTCGGTAGCACAACTTTTCTTAATTCTGTGTTGTGCACCATCAATTCTAGGTCATGCTTATTCATTAATTTGTATAATGTGTCCCCATACTCATTATGCATAAAATGGGGTTGGCCATTTCCAAGGTCATTCAAATGCCCACAAGCCTTGTCTATTACAATTTGACATTCATTGATATCAAAATCCCCCACCTAAATAATAGTGTATGTAGTCGTATTACCCCTCAAAAACAATTCCAATTCCTTCTGAAGTGAGTAAACCACTGTGCTCTTAGTGGCAACAAACCTATTATTGTAATAATTAATCAGCACAAGACTCAGCTCATTATATAGTTGAAAATACAAAATCTGAAAGCATGGGGAGCTTGTGTATGACTTAATCAACCTATATGGAATTAGGATGGAAATCAGTATTGCCAACCCTCCTTTTGCTCTCCTACTAGGTGATGGGTCAGCTGCCATAATAACAGAGGAAAATCCATCTATATAAAATTGATCCTTATGTCACGTCTCTTGAAGACAAATTATATGTGAGGGTTTTAGAAAAGCCAGACATTCATTGTTATCTAACTTATTTTTTACACCAGCAATATTCCACATTCTAAATAGTGCTTTCTTTCTCTCCGAAACAGAGTCCAAATTCTCACAAATGGTGGGAGGTGTTACTGTATGGACAAAACTAGTGTCAACTATAGGATTTTCCGCCAAATCAGTTAATGTGTTCGTATCAAGTGAAGGGTATAGCTGTCAATATAAATCCTTACAATCACTGAGGGGCGCAAATCTATTTGTACATTCCCATGGATTGCTTCTAGTTTGTTCATTGATGACAATTTTCGGGTGATGGGACATTTCTTCATCAGTTCTCCTTTTTGGTTTATAGAAATAACCCAGAGGTACAGCAGAAATGTCTTCCCCTATAGCAATAAACCTACTCTGTTGCCTATGATAGAGATCAGCAAGAAGCAATTTAACCAATGGTGGACTCTGGAAATTTATCACAATACAGTCACCTATATATTGTTTCTTGAAATGTCCAATCCATGTCACTCGTCGTACCATGATGATATCCTGGCTTAACACATTGGGTGCACATATGTCATCTGACATCCAATGTATCACTTTGTTACGGAGTTCTGCCCATGGTTTGAGTGTACCAGATTTTAATTTTGGCACATTTTTTAAGATGATCACGTAAGGGATTGCCTCTGGGGGCAGATGTAAGGGGATTCCGTGCGATTTGACCACTTAGTATTTCCATGATTGTGCTATCTTACGTGGTCAGTTTCTTGCTGTACATGTGACAAAAGGGTAGAAGCAAGAGAGGGTGCAACCATCTTTTGTGATGATATTTTATTATTTTGTTGTATATTCAAGGACCCCCCCCCCCTCTTACATGTACCACATCCGACTTAGGTGAAGAACTTGTCACAACGTGCCCCACTCTGGTGTTGGTTGGTAGAGGGCAAGCAGGGGCATTATATCTCCCCATAAAACCACTGATCGATTGTTTGATTGAAGTCACACATTCTTTTATCTCCATGCTTCTGATAGAAGCTTTTGTTTGATGTTGTAAATTTTATTGTGTAATCTTTTTAGCAGTAGCTCTAAGTTCTTTGTTATAGGAGAGTCCTTAATGCAATCTATAGCATGATGGATTGTGCCACTTCCCCTCGGGTTGGGAGTTTTCTTCACCTTCAATTTAACTTGTTTCGCTATCTTTACATGGGACTCTTTCACTGACCGTGTTTTAGTTATTACGAGCACAATAAGCTTTTCAGGGGTTTGGAACTCTGTTTTAACCTGTGGGCCGGTTGAGACGGACGGTGTAAATGTGGTGTTAGATTTTAGGCCTGATATTTCTTGGTTATCTATACTAAGCGACGGTAAACCATAAGTCCGATTTCTGGGCTCAACAACATTAACTTCAGCTGTTACCTCTTGTAACACACTTTTGGTAGCCACAAGCCTTGCCTCAGCACTAACAATTTTCTCATTCAGCCTGCCCATAGCATTCGTTAGATAATTAGTTACAACGTTGGAAGCTTTTGCGGCCTTCTTTGTTACCCATAGGTTTTTGTGTCTGTTTGCGCTTCCCCATGATTCCATCCAAACCAAAGTTTACGTTACAGTCTTTGTGCAAATACGTATGTTTAGATTGTTAAAAATTGTCTCACTGTAACCACCTGGATCTAAAAACTAAGAGGAGGGGCTGAGCCTCTGCCAGCCGTGGCTGGGCACAGATGGGCCCGCCCTTGGCCCGGGCTTCACCAGGGCAGGGCCCGAGTGCATCCCACACTGCAGGACTCGTTGGTGCTCTAAGTAGCATGTTGCGTAATGGCCACGCCCAGCAACAGCCAGGAGTCTGGGGGACGAAGTCCCACCCCAGACAATGGCCACCAAAACAAAGTATGGGTTTGCGGGCAGGGAAACTGCTTCAGGAACCCGCTCTGAGGGACTCATTGGTGCTCTAAGTAGTGCGTCACCTCCTGGCCCCACCCAGCAACAGTGAGGAGACTGGGGGACGAAGTCCCACCCCAGACAATGGCCAGCAAAATAAAGTATGGATGTGCAGGCAGGGAAACGTCTTCAGGAACATTAATATATATAAATATATATCCATATAGATATATGGACGGCTCAGGGTCAGCTCGGTTCTGCCATTGGTCTGCCTGAGAGTCATTTACACTCTGCTTTCATCCATGACAGATACTGCATGGGAAAATGACTATGTACACATAAAAATTGGCTCTCTTGCTCTGTGAATACCAGCCTTTCCTGATCGCATGTGTACAACCACCGGAAACTAAGTCTGCTTCAGTTTCATGGCTGGTCAGACAATCCTTTAGTTTTCAATTTCCTCTATCTGTAGTTCCCCTGAAATAAGCACGGCAGCCTGGTTACATACGTTGAAGTAATTTATTGTAATGGTACCACCCACTACATGAAGCGACCTCCTGGCCCGGTGATCGGACAGCAACTGACAAGATGCCATTCGAACCCTGGTCAGTGACCACTCCATGCGCGGGGCATATTCAAGTATATACAAACACATGCGGTTCACGCGTGTGTAGCACGCGATACACTAATAACAACACTACAAAACCTTTCCCCTTATAAAAATGAAAAGGAATACGCCACACCAAAAGACATGGCTGCGCATTCTCTTAAAAACTAATAACATAGTTGCCAATTCTTAACATTTAACAGTAACAAATATATATATATATATATATATATATATATATATATATATATATATATATATATATATATATATGTATCCCAAAAATGCCCCAAAGGAAAAGTTTCAGAGTCAATCTGCTGCATTTGCTAATCACCCATGATTAAGAGGCAGGAGCCTCGAAACGCGTTGGGACATTTAATTTTGAAAGCTAATGCCTGTTCTTTGTGAAAATAAACCGGAAGGTTTTCCTCTTAAGTCGAGTGCGCTCTCGTTGCTTTGGGGCATTTTTGGGATACAATTAAGTTACACGGCAGCCCTGCCGTGGAGAGCTGCACCATCCCCTTACCTGTGGGAGGCTGGAGTCGGAACTGTGCCAGATTCATCAGCACTTCGGAGGAGACTAATATGAATTGGCGTTAGCTTCAAGGCCCACTGGAGGGCAACAATGGATTAAAATGAAGCAATTAACAGCGGAGCCTACTGAAGGTTTCAAGTTGTAAGTGACTCTGTTTATGGACTACAAGTCCCAGCATGACAATGACATACTAGTGCACTGCGCAAAGCCCACTGGGGGTATTTAAACAAGGCATGCTGCGAGGAAAAGTTTCAGAGTCAATCTGCTGCATTTGCTAATCACCCATGATTAAGAGGCAGGAGCCTCGAAACGCGTTGGGACATTTAATTTTGAAAGCTAATGCCTGTTCTTTGTGAAAATAAACCGGAAGGTTTTCCTCTTAAGTCGAGTGCGCTCTCGTTGCTTTGGGGCATTTTTGGGATACAATATATATATATATATATATATATATATATATATATATATATATATATATTCTTAATATCTAACAAAGTCCTCAAACCTTTTAGGTGCCTTAATGACACGTCCCCTCCTTGAACTCATGACGATGTCCTCCTGGATCGGAGCGGACGCTGATGTTCCCCCCATCTGTAACCAATGACCCCAATCAAGATCGCCTTCAACACACTTCTTTCTATGTCGCATGATATTAGCTTGCTCAGAGGACACTCTCACCAGCTGCCTCTTGTTCCACCATCCTTTACCTCCTACAAAAGCAGACCCCTTGCTGACCCTGGTCACCCACTCAGGCACTGAGAATTTAGACTCTCCTTTCTTTACTTTGATTGGTTTCTTAATCAAAACCCAGTCACCGACCGACACATCCTCATTACTAATACAACATTTTCTGTCAAAGTTTTCCTTCATCAGAGTCTGTTTTGCGGATACCCTGTCGGACACTTCCGCTAAGTTGGTTTTGTTACCACCAGACATCTAACTCAACCAGGTTGGAAACAGTGGAGTATGTGCCTCCCTGCCTCTCAATAAAGTAAAAGGAGACACTCCCGTAATGCAGTGAGGGGAAGTATTGTAATACCAAACCTTTTGTTCAACAAACTCACTTACATCCAAACCAGACGCTAAGGCAGTCTGGAACCCTTCTTTCACAACTTTATTCCCCCTTTCCACCAGACCATTAGATGTTGGGGAGTACAATGCAACTTTAAGGTGCTTTATATCCTTCTTGCTTATAAACTTGCACATTTTCTCTGATACGAAATGTGTGCCGTTGTCTGTCACATGAACTTTGGGTGCACCCTCTAGAAAAAATATCTTGTTTAAAAATGTGATGGTAGCCTCAGTATCTGGTGCCTCCACAAAACTGAAATACATCCATTTAGAGAAATAATCAACAGCTAAAATAACATACTTCATTTCATGATTGAGCACAGAATACGGTCCAGAAAAATCCAGGCCTACTTTTTATGGAGCATTAGGAAACTGTGTTGGATGTAAAGGGGTTTTCATTGTCTGCCAATGCTTGTCAGAAAGAAGGCATTCAGGACAATCATTAATCACATTTTTAACCTGGCTATCCAAAGAGGGCAACCAATAATGTTGTTTTATTTTCATCCCGGTCTTAGTAGATCCAAGATGCCCAAGGTGTGCTTTATTTATAATCGTACTGCGTAACTCAGCGGGAGAAACAAATCTGTCCCTCCGACGTACTATGCCATTTTCCACTGACAATTCGTCAGACAACTGAGCGAAAATTCTCAAATCACCATTCAAACATCTTGGTTCAGGCCAGCTGTGAGTGATATATTCAATTACCTTACGCAACACCTGATCACTCTCACAGGCCACCTTCCAGCCATTCTCTGATATCACTGAATCATATTCGGTCACAGCATCCACTACGGCCACACATTCAATGTCCTCCACCATTGAATCCTCCTCGTCATCCTTCTCCATAAGCATTCTGGACAAACAATCAGCCCGGAAATTCCTCCCGCCTGAAATATGCATAACAATAAAATTATATTCTTGGAGTTTGGACACCAGTCTCATGAGCCTAGCGGACATGCTATTGTTGTTGACCTTGTTGAAAATTTAAACAAAAGGTTTATGGTCAGTAAACAATTCGAAACTGTGTCCCCAAATATACATTTTAAACTTTTGAACAGCCCACACACACGCCAAAGCCTCCCGCTCTATTGTGCTGTATTGTTGTTCAAACTGTTTAAGCGACCTTGACGCGAACGCCACGGTCCGTTCACATCCATCCACTCTTTGACTAAGCACAGCACCAAGCCGTGAATGCTGGCGTCCACAGTTATAAGAGAAACACAATCATCCCTGAATGCATGCAAAGCTTGTGCTGTTATGATCAACTTTTTCACTTTTCCGAATACTTCATTCAATTACTCTGTCCACTTGAAACTTTGACCTTTTCTAAGCAACACCTGCAATGGTTCTACAGTTTGTGCGTAACTAGGCACGAATCTGGCGTAATATTCGGCCAGTCCGAGGAACAAACGTAAGGAATCTTTGTCTGCAGGTGCTTTGGCTTCTTCAATTGCCCTTATCACTGAAAATTTGGGTTTAATTCCGGTACTAGACACTGTGTGGCCTAAGTACTCTAACTCTTGCACGGCAAATTTACACTTATCAGCCCTTACTGTCATCTCTCTTGATCTCAGGATAGACATCACACTCTTTAAAATGACATTATGTTCTTCCAAAGTTCTTGTGTAGATCAGAATATCATCCAAGTACTCTTGTACCTCTTTGATGTTATGGAATAACGGTTCCATAAGTTTCTGGAATACGCTACCTCCGGATGCTAGCCCGAAAGGTAGCCATAAAAATGTATACGCACCGAAAGGGGTCACAAATGTAGTCAAGTCTTGAGACTCGACACACAAAGCCACTTGGTGATATGCTGACCTTAGGTCAATCAAAGAAAGCCACTTTGCGCCTCCAAGGTTTGCCAACAACTCCTAAATTCTGGGCAGCGGGTGGCAATTCACGATTATGTTTTTATTAAGGGCGCGCAAGTCCGTGCAAAGTCTGATCTAACCTGACTTTTTGCGCGCTACCACAATTGGAGACACCCACTGCAAAGAATCCGTGGGTTGGATGATGCCCTGTGGACATAAATTATGCAATGTACTTTTTAGTTCCTCCCTGACACTCATAGGGACGGAACGCATTTTATGAGCCACGGGTTGGGCGTTAGGTGCTAACCTTATGTGGTGTTCCATGCCCTTCACCAGTCCAACATGGTCACTAAACACAGTTTTGAAATCAGATAATACATCCTTCAACACACCTCCTTCAACGTCCGCCCTTGTACGATCAACTTGACACACTGGTAACTCCCCCACTTTGATCGGGTTTTCATCCCCTGGGACTAAGTACAGCCCCATACGAACTAAGTCTCTCCACCCGATAATGTTTTTCCCTTTTTCTGCAACATAAACCTTTGTTTCTGTTTCTCTCCTTAAGCATTGAACAATGCCCACAAAGTACTCAATCATGTTGATGTCTTTCTCTCCAAAAGCTTTAGGGTTCACATCCGATCGTAATAACAAAACCTTTTCCTCTCAAAGATCATTAAACGTGGTATCCCTTAAAATGGTAATTGGAGAACCAGAGTCGGCCATCACTTGAAGTGGAATGTTCTCGATCGAGGTGGAACATAAAGGACCCTTTATCGTTCCAGGATCCCCACACAATCTAGTGTTACAATACGTTACTAAGTGAATTTGTGCATGTATCCACTTCTGTCTCTACACTGCCAACATTTATAGATTTTCTATTGCTCCTACACACACCCTGGAAATGGCCTACTTTTTTGCATAATATACAACGCTTGTTAATAGCTGGACAGCCTACAAAATTACTAATATGGTTCTTTGAGCCACATCTGAAACAGAACGTTGAATGCCTCTTCTGAGTAAATTTTTGCGGCTTCCCTTTCACATTAACAGCACATAAAGAGCTCTCCTGCTCTAGATCAGGAGAAGACACCACATTAACCCCAGAGGTGGAGTCCCCATGCATGACTTTGCTTGATATCACAGAACGTTCGATGCTCAGTGCTAGGTCAATCACTTCGGATAATGGTGGATTTTTACAACCCAGGATTCGTTCTTTGATTTTGCGAGAAGCTCAGTTGAACACGAACTGATCCCTAATGTAATCATCTGCTAAAGGACCAAAACCACATGTGGTTGCCAATACCCTGAGAGCTGAAATGTACTCTTCCACCTTCTCTTCCTCCATTTGCTTCCTTTAATAAAAATTGTGCTGCTCCAGCATGATGTTAGGCTCATCTGAAAACTGTTTCTTGAGCCTCGCACTAGCCTCCAAGTAAACATTCCATTGGCTATCGCCAGAACGAGACTGTGGTGGGGGAATGGGTGCAATACTATTGAAAATTCTTTGTGCTGCTTGTCCCAGGCTCCCGAATAACAAAGCAAATTTCCTTGCGGGACTATAACCCACTGCATTAATGGCCACCAGATGATTTTCAAAAAGTCTAAACCATTCTAACCAAATGATAGCTAGCCTCCTAGGCTTGCTCAAGAAAGGAGGAGGCTGTGTGATAAGGTGTGTATTAGCCATGGTCTGAATAAATATGCTTAAAGAAAAACAAATCCCGAAGTATGCCTCTAAAATATTGTGGCTAGCAAAGATCCAGGCCGGAACACAGTTAATAATGGCCTGGGGAGGTGCTAACAGCGGATGGAAACGGATAACATAACTCCCTTCCCACCAGACCACTCCTCACCTCCAGAGATCACTCCTCGGGGAATCCGATGTCCCAACAGGAATTACTCATGCCTCCCAATAACTTAGAATATGCCGCTATCTGCAGGGAGTGAAGCGGAGGCTTTATTCGAGATGACGGCACTCACACCAGCTGTCTCAAGTACCCGCTCGTTAGCGTATACTTGACCGTGAGTAGCGTACTTGACTGTGACTGGCCCGATCCAAAACGGCTGCTAAGTTGCTTCCTGACGTCAGCGCGCAGGGCTGATGACGATGCAGGGTTAGTGATGTGTAGAGTCGACGTCCACAGGGCGCTCGAGCAGGGACGCACGAGCCGTGAAGCAAGCTGGTGATGCGTTGTGCTCGGGCAATACCACTCAATCCATGCAGGAAAACGACAAACCTCTTTAAAATGTTGAAAATCACGATCCCCGGCAGAAAACACCTCAGCGGTGTGTCCGGTCACGGTGCAGAAGACTCGCTTGACTGCTCGCCTTCGGGATACTCCGACGATCCGTTTGTTCCCAAAACAGCAGATAGACTTTACACAGCGTGGGTGAATAAGGTGGGTGGTAACCAAGTTCCCAGTCGTCACCAGATGAAATAAGCACGGCAGCCTGGTTACATACGTTGAAGTAATTTATTGTAATGGTACCACCCACTACATGAAGCGACCTCCTGGCCCGGTGATCGGACGGCAACTGACAAGATGCCATTCGAACCCTGGTCAGTGACCACTCCATGCGCATGACATATTCAAGTATATAAAAAAACATGCGGTTCACGCGCGTGTAGCGAGCGATACACTAATAACAACACTACATCCCCTTTAAATTTTTGCTTTTCTGCTTTATATTCTGATGTTTCTTAAGAGGATACTACAGCTTTCCAGGCAGTGCTAACAGGTCACTTGCTTGCTGCTCATTTTATCTTCTCTGTGCCACATCCCAAGTGGCCACTTCCTCTAAAGAAGGAGACCCTGAAGGGCGTGGCCAAGATGGCAGTGCGGTAGGACGCAGGATCGCGTTCCTCCGGCACCGCTCAATTGAAGCATTGCAGTAGCGCCTGGCCCGGGACCCTGTGTGTCGTGTCTTACAGCGGGGGTGACTGCGGGCAGTGAGCGGGTAGCTCTGGGCCGAGTTTGCGCCGATTTCAGCTGGGGAGAGTGGCACCCCGGGCGGGCCCTGGGCTGCGGCCTGGTCGGGACTGCGCCGGAGCTCCGGTGAGGAGCGGAGCGTCTGGAGACCCGCAACGGAGCGGCTGCAGCGCTTCTCGGCAGGAGCCCTGAGGACCCGGTGGGGAGCGCGGTGCTGAGCAGCTGGTGTTGGCCCGGGAGTGACGGGCGTCGGCCCCGCCGGGGAGGACACCGGGTTGGAGAGGCCGCGGGGGTCAGCCGCCATTTTGGAGCCTGGGTGCCCGAGGAGACGAAGGGCCGCCCCGAGAGCAGACGGGACGACGGCGGTTCGCCTTGGAGGCGGCAGCGACTAGTGGGCCCCTCTGACGGGGAGCCCGCTGTGTCTTGGAGTAGTGGGGCCCGCCCGGCGCGGAACAGTCTCCCTCATAGCAACCAGCGGGCATCGAACCGCCTGGGTGGCCCGGCGAGAAGAGGACCTGGCGGCTTTGGCCCCCCTGATGAGGTTTGCTGGGCGTGGGCCGCGAGGGGGCTCCTGATCAGTGGGCCTTGCGGAGACAGCGGCGTAGAGATCCCGACGTCAGCGCACTGCCTGGTAAGGCGATCGTGGTGAGGAATGAGAGCGGCTGAGGGAGGTAACCCACCCGCGAGCACGGAGGTCCCGCCGCGTCGGCCGGGCGGTCGCCCTTGGGCCAGAGTGGGGGCAAGAAAGTGCGGCCTGGATGGTGTCTCCCTGTGAGTGTGGTCCCCCGTTGAGACTCTCGATTATCGAGCACCGGTGTGAGGGTGCCTGAGGGGCCCCAGGCGGTCCGTAGGTCGGCGGACGGGTCAAGCGGGGGCAGGAGTGGTCTGTGTGTGTTCCCAGGGGCCCTGCATCTTGATCAGTACCAGCACTGAGACGGCGGCTCTGTATTGGACTCCTCCACGGCGGTGCGCTCTGTGGGGATTAAGAGGGACTCTGAGACACGGGAGCTTCGAGGGTCGTTTGGTGGAGACCCCTGGTCCATCCTCTGAGTGGGCCACCAGGGCCAGAAGCGCAGGAGGCGCTCACTATGGCAGCAGCTAGAGGCCGCAAAGATAAGTCCCTGAAAGAGCCCCCTTTAAAACAACCGGGTCCCTCTGGTGAACAGGCAGCGGGCTTGATGGAGGGAGATGAGACTCCGGCGACAAAAGCTTTTATGGTCGAGCTCTTTGCTGCCTTGAAGGCGGACATGAAGGAATTTCGGTCGCAGTGGGTGGCAGACTTAAAGGATGTGAGGCATGAGGTGGACGAGATCGGGGAGAGAGTAGCTACCCTGGAGGAACACGATGTGAGCAGGGCCGAAGAGATCCACCATCTACAGCAAGACGTGCTGCGCCTCCGGGAGCAGAACCTCGATCTTCAGGCCCACGCGGAGGATCTGGAGAATCGCTCTCGGAGGAACAACGTGCGCATCCGCGATGTCCCATGGAAGGAGGAAGGAGACGACTTGCGCGCCTATGTCAAGGCTCTGCTCCTTCAGATCCTAGGGGAGAGTGAGGAGGTGGACATTCAAATGGACCGGGTCCACCGTGTGGGCCTTCCTCGAGGAGCGAAAGCACCGCCGCCGGACATCCTGGTGTGCATACACGACTTTCAGCTGAAGGAGCGCATTATTCGCCAAGCCAGGGCGGCCCACCCTATACAGTTTAAGGGACATCAGCCAACGATCTTTCAAGACTTAGCAGCCTCAACGCTGAGCAAGAGACGCTCCTTTCGGGCAGTAACCACCCACTTGCGAGCGGCAAAGATCCTGTACTCCTGGGGCCACCCTTTCCGCCTTATTTTCAAACACAACGGAAGGTTGCTGCAGCTGAGGTCGCTTGAGGAGGCCTTGAAGGTATTGGGGCTTGAGCACACCATGGCAATGGAAGAGGCGGATCTCCCTAGCTCTCGGCGCCCGCTAAGAGCTGGGGACTGGCAGCGTGTGGGCAGGCGATCACCGGTCGCAAAACCTGACCAGACGACAATGGAGAAGGAAAGAGAGGAAGTACTGACCAAATTGTCTCAGTCTTCGGCAAGACCTGCCACCCCTTGATCAGGATATATGGGGTCCCGAGGTCGGACTTCGAGATGGGGTGCCGGGGAGACGGGTATGTCTCCTTGGTTCATTCCCCTGTTTGTTTGCTGGTTTCGGCGTGCAGCCTTTGCACCCATTCCCCGTGTGGGGACCAGTGAGTGGCAACGCCCCCCCTGAACTCTGTTCCCGGTGACGGACTTTGGTCATGTTCATTCCTACTTTCTTCGGGGTGTCTGTTTTGCTTAAGGGTTTGTTCCTGGGGGTTGGGGGTTTTGGGATTTTAGTTGGGGTTCTCCGCATCAGCTGGCACACAGACATTATGCTGCGCTACATACCCTGGGTCCCGGGGCCTGATGTTAGTTGGGTTGAATGCAGCCTGTTGATTCTTTGAGAGATGAGTAGGGATCTCAAAATTGTGAGCCTTAATGTCCGAGGGCTTAATAACCCGGTTAAGAGAGCCGTGGTGCTCTCCCTCCTTGAGAACGTGGGAGGGGACATTTGCCTCCTTCAGGAGACGCATCTACTTGCCAAGGACACCACTCGCATGCGCGACAGACGCTTTCCCCAGCAGGTCTGGTCTGCAGGGCCGGCAAAGAAGAACGGGGTGGCAATCTTATTTGGGTCTCGATGCCCGTGTAAAGTAACCTCCACAGTTGCTGAGAACAAGGGGCGAATGTTGGTCCTTAGAGTGCAATGGGGGGACACACACCTCACGATCGGGTCGCTTTACGGCCCGAACGAGAAACAGGAGTCCTTTTTGCTGTCGGCATTAGCGGAAGTTTTGTTGTCACAGGATACAGCGGTACTGGTTGGGGGAGACTTAAACCTGGTGATGGATACGGGTTTGGACAGATCGGGCTTGAGGGTACATCAAACGGGTGCTCTGTCAGCAGCGGGTAGGGGTTGGTTGGAGGAACACGGTCTGCACGATGTATGGCGAGCGCAACACCCCGCTGAGCGCGATTATACCTATTATTCGGCTGCGCACAAAACATATGCCCGCTTAGACCACTTCCTGGCCTCCACTGAGCTTATGCCTAGCCTCCATTCGGCCACCATTGAGCCCCGAGCCATGTCAGACCATGCTCCCCTTACGGTTATGCTTCCGGCGCAGCATAGGCGGACATTCCCCCCCGGTTGGCATCTTAGAGACAACCTGCTACATTCAGAGGATGTGCTGGGGCGAGTGAGGGATACAATAGTGCACTATTTCCAAGATAACGACACTGGATCCACTCCCCTGGCCTCAGTGTGGGAGGCCATGAAGCTGGTAGTGCGCGGGGAGTTCATTGCTGTTGCAGCCATTTACAATACATTGCGTAAAGAAAAGCGCGCTGAGCTAGAAAAGGAAGTGGGGGAACTAGAATCGATCCACAAACGCACGGGGGCGCAGAGAGTATGGCGGGAGTTAGAGAAGCGTCGGTGTATGTTAAAACACCTGGATGTGGATAGAGCAGAACATGCCCTCCTGCGGTTGCAGCATAAATTCTACCTTGGCAGGGACAAGTGCGGGAGTATGCTGGCGCATAGATTAAGAGCTCAAACACACGCATCCCTCATCCAGACTATACGAGACGCCTCGGGGACGGAACAGGGATTGGATGCGCACATAGTGGAAGCCTTCCGGAGTTTTTATCAGCGCTTGTACACGGAACAAGATCCCCCGCCGCCGGACCCGGGAGGGTATTTACGCACGTGTGAGATAGCTCCGATCTCTAGTGCACTTGCGGAATGGCTAGACGCTGATATTGGGGTGGAGGAGGTTATTGGAGCCATAGCCAGATTGAAGGTAGCCAAGGCGCCGGGCCCAGATGGCTTTTCGGCATTTTTTTATAAAACCTTCTGCTGGGAGCTGGCTCCCTTTTTAACGAAACTGTTTAATTCTTTCCTGACAACGGGGACAGTGGCGCCTTCGATGTCGGTAGCAGCGATCTCCGTGATTTTAAAACCCGGCAAAGATGCAAAAGACTGTAGCTCGTATAGGCCAATCTCACTTCTCAACGTCGATGCGAAACTTTTTGCGGGAATCCTGGCGGCACGCCTCAATCCTCTTATGGCAGACATTGTTGACCCTGATCAGTCGGGGTTTATACCCACTAGGCAAGGGGGAGACAACGCCAAGCGGCTACTACACCTCATTGACGCTACGCAGCGGTCACATAGGCCAGCCTTTCTGTTGTCAATCGATGCGGAAAAGGCCTTCGACCGGGTAGGGTGGAACTATCTGTGTGAGGTGCTACGCGCCTTTGGGTTTGGGGATAGGTTCCTGAAATGGGTCGGGAGCATTTACCGTGCCCCCAGGGCATTTGTGCGTGTCAATGGTGATAGATCTGCATTCTTTCCAATAGCCCGGGGGACTCGACAGGGCTGCCCCCTGTCCCCACTCTTGTTTGCGCTCTATATGGAGCCGTTTGCGCAGCGCATCCGCTCTAACCCGCGGATTGTGGGCTTAAAATTCGGGGCAGAGGTCCATAAAATAAGTATGTATGCAGATGATGTGATTCTCTCGCTTACACAGGCGCAGAGTTCGCTCACTGCGTTGACGGAGGAACTTGCGGCTTTTGGCATGTCCTCCGGGTTTAAGATGAACTTTGGTAAATCGGAGATCCTTAACCTGTCACTCCCCTCGCCAGAAGTGGACGTCCTACAATGGAGCTTTCCCTTTAAGTGGACGCGGTCCGACATTACATACCTGGGATTCCGTCTGACCCCGACTATTGCGCGTACTGTCTCTCTAAACTATACTCTCCTTTTGGAGCATACGACCAAGGCGCTGGACGCCTGGTCGCGTCTCCGACTGGTGTGTTTTGGGAGGATAGCAGCGATTAAAATGACAGCACTCCCGCGTATTCTCTACTTATTCCAGATGCTCCCGCTGACCCCGCCGCCTGGGGCGCTCAAACGCTTACAATCCCTCATCAATAAGTTCGTCTGGGAGGGTCGGAAGCCTCGGTTCTCCCTGGCGCAAATGACTAGTCCAAAATCGCATGGGGGCCTGGGACTCCCTCTCATTGAGAGCTATTACCAAGCGTCCTGTCTTAGATATCTCATAGAGTGGAATAGGCCGCTCTCGAGTAAGCACTGGAACTTTATGGACCAGTCGGTAGCGGGGGTGAACATTTGGAGAGAGCTTTGGCTGCCTCGAAAACACAGAGCATGGGGGCTGTACTCATCGCCGGTGACCTCGCCCACACTCAAAGTCTGGGATAGGGTGGCTGTGCAAAAGGGCTGGACGACCTTTCCTTCGCCTATGTCTCCCATTGTAGACAACCCGGATTTTCCGCCGGGGAGGTCTTCCCCAGTCTTCCATGGATGGCTCGAGGCCGGCTGTAAACGGGTGGGGTCCCTTTTTGATACGGAGGGGGTAATTCCCTTTCCACAGCTGTGGGCCGATTATGGTCTCCCGGCTAAGGATGCCTTCGCCTACGCGCAGGTTCGTCACTGGGTCACCAGGACGGTCAATTATGCCCGCATGTCCAGACCCCTCTCGTAGTTTGAACGTTGGGTAGTGTGCAAGACAGACGATCGGCGCCCGATCTCGGAGTTGTACGCAAGGCTTCTGTCTCGTCCCACGGAGCAAAGAACGAAAGCACAAGTGCGCTGGGAGACAGAATTGGGTAGGCCTCTCACCCCCAAGGAATGGGAGCAAGTCCTATATAGGGCACACCACACTGCACGCAGCACGGCGGGCGCAGAGTCCGCGTTCAAAGTGGTATCATATTGGTACTATACGCCGGTCCTAGTGCATGTCTGGGATCGAAGCAAGACGGACCTGTGCTGGAGGGGCTGCGGGATGTCTGGGACATTGGCTCACCTCCTCTGGCACTGCCCGAAGCTGCACCGATATTGGATAGCGGTGCTCGACGACATAGATGATGCATTTCAGATTGTGCTACCCCGCGCCCCAGAATACACACTCCTTGGTTTGCCGCGTACGAAGGTATTCCCGCTGCGATCTCTGCAAGGCACGCAGATAGCGCTGGCGCTTTTAGCAGCTAGAGAACTATATTGGCATTGTGGGGCACGGCTACCGAGCCAGAGGTTAGAGCGTGGATTTATAGGCTATGGGAGCTGCTGGCAATGGAGCGCAGGTCTATGATGGTGGAAGGGAAAGGGGAAGAGTTCTCGACACTATGGAAGCCCTTCTTACATTTGCTTACAAAAGACATGAGAGAGGTGACTTGCCCTAGGTTTCTACAGATTCTACGGTTGGTACCCTTAGACCCTCCGGGCTCTGCCACATAACTGACGGCGACAACTAGATCTTCCTGGTCGTGGGGCCATGGGGACTGAGGGGCAAAACGGGGTAGAAGCTGATGCGGAGATGGGTGGGTGAGGGAGGGTGGGGGTGGGCACTAGTTTGTGGTTTTCTTTTTCTTTCCCTGTTGGATGTTTTCTTGCATATTGCTTTCTTTTACTTTAAAATGGGAAATGTTGACGAACTGCCCTACTTCAGTGTTTACTCGCGGCCGGCCTCCGGGTTGTGGCTAACACGCTGTGTAAGCTTCTCCATATCGCTCTGCCGGCCTTGTAATGTAGGCAGAAAGCTGTGTTCAATGCTTACGATTCCTGTTCAATAAAAACGATTGATTCTAAAGAAGGAGACCATTATGTAATGCTGCTGTCCATTGTGTATCATTGTTCCATCACTCCAAGATGGCCAACACGTTGATTCTAGATGTGGCGACAATAATGGACCTTTAAAACACAGATAGACTGTTATACTGCTGCTGCTCAGCCTGAGTGCCTGGGAGAGAGAATGTGGGTGAATGGAATGTTCGTGTGTGTGAGTGTCAGTTGGAGATGGGCTGAGCAGCAGTGAGGCTGCTCCTGGTGGGGCTCTCCCCTATGTAACTCCTTACCTTAATAAACCTACATGGAAATCTACCTGGATTGGACCTACTTCTTTTTACTACACAGACACTTTACAATACCGCTGCAAGGCGGACACCCACTGCTCTGTTTAGTTTCGTTTTTGCAAGTATATGCCCGCCCTGTTTAGATGGAAACATGTTTTCTTTTTTTCTACTTGTACTCTTTTAATTTATGCAAAAACACAGGGAAAGGTCAAGGCACTAGAAGCCTGCACCAGTCAGTCTAATGTAATGGCAGTGGGGTTAAAGGCGTGGTGCAATGAGCCAGGGACATGACCTTCCTACGTCCCTGATAATGGGGAAAAACCCAAAGACATAAAACTCGAAAATGGCTCTGCACTCAAATGCTACAGTGAACTACTAATTAATGGAAAATTGTGTCCAAAATTGGAAGCCCCAAAAGATCTTTTTGACAATACGTAATACTGAATGAGAGAATCAACAATTCAATACAAATGACATAGATATCACGTCTCCCAAATAAATCACGTTGTCATTCAAGATACTGGAAAAAGTGTTCTCCTTTTATTCTTTATTCTTTAATTCAAGTTTTCTTCCATATAAAACACATCACAGAATTGATAGCTGACGCGTTTCGTCCCACATGAGACTTCTTCAAGGCTTTAAAGTGTTTGAAATGTGGCACATGTACGCTTCATGTCAGGCTTATTGTAGTAAAAAGATATTTTGGATGAAGCACCTTAGTATGTTTCAGATAAGGCACACAGGTACTTCATATCAGGCTTGTTATAGCAAAGAAATATTTTAATCGGTGATCGGGATATGTATCTTTTGGAACTGGACATCAGAAGACGTTACTGGGAGATACATATCCCGATCACCGATTAAAATACCTCTTTTAATTTATCTTGCATTTGTTGTTGAGTGTTGTTGAGTGTGTGTATGTTACTGCAGTTACGTCAGAGAGTGAATGCAAGAATGAGTGCATATATGATAACGTACTGAATGTATAAACTCATCAATGACACAAAAGGCACTTTCTTTCATAATCTAGATCTATTGGCATTGCCAATGCTTGGCTTAACTTTTTTTTGGCATACAGGAGCAGTAAGAGTCTTGCTTTTGCTCACACTGATATGTTATGGGACAGGCTGTGCGTGAGTTTTGCTGCAAGATCGAAGCCTTTACTGGCTCAAGTTAGGTACATTTGATATACATTTTTTATCGGGGACATGATTTATTTTGAAAGCGCTTCTGTTCCAGATGTGGCTGGTCTCGCTGGGGAGACTATAAAATGCAGACATGGCTCTCCTAACACCATGCTAGCCGGCTGTCCTTGGCAGACATGTCTGGTGTTGGTGTGTTGTTCGGGCCTCAGCCATTTACATGGCTGGCGGGCTGCCTTTCGCCAGTGGTGTCGCTCCAGTGACTGTCACGAATTGTTTTCCACGGATGAATGCTGTCCCGTTTTATCTCCTAGGTGATCAGCAAGTTTGTGCTGGAGGATGTGGTCTCCAATTCCCATGATCCCTGGGGGTTGCTTCCTGCTTTCTCCGCAGGGAACCTTTGGGAGGATTCCTTGGCCGGAAACCTCAAGAGGCTACCTCTCGGAAGACTCGAGGCAGATTATTGTTGATCCTGACGGCAGCGGTGCTGCCGTGTTCGTGTTCCGGTTTTGAAATAAGCTGCGGTGCTTCTGGAGGGTTAAAGTATTGACTTTCTGTGAGTGTGTTACACGCTTTTGTATTTCGTTGAAATTAACTTGCTGAGCGTGGAGTTACACGCTGTGCTCTTGAGTTGCTGGTGCAGGAAGGATTTCGTGCATCTCTTTGTACTCTGTTCTGTGTCAATTGCTTTTGGGATCCAACTTATATACAGCAAGTATTTGTGCAAAGTTAAAGTTGGAGATTGGTATCCAGATCTCGAGGAGAGGGCTCCTTTACTCGCAATAGACTCGGCTGAGTTTGTTATTTTCTTTATGGGCAAATCCTATCAAGGATAACTACTTATTTCTTTGCTTGACATTTTTGTCATTATTTTGTACTGCATTGGTGGGAACAACCCTGCAAGTTCATCTTTCATTGGCATGGTATTTCGTGAATTGGAACCTGGAGAACAATCATTCTTTTGACTATAAAGTTCAAATGCCTTCTTGATTTATCACAATGTATTCTGCATCTTTATTCCGATATATTCTCTGGTGTAAGAGAGTATCAGGCTTGAGTGGAGCTAACTTGTTCTGTGTTTTCTATTTGCCATTAACAGGGGAGGAATATTATTACAAGGTTTCTTCCTCATCCCCTGTGACTCTGGGCAGTAGATACAATTGGTAGGTACCTTGAGATTTAACTAACTTTCATAACAAAGTTAGCAGGAACACTTATAGGGGTTATGGTTAACGTAATATATGTATTATCATGTTTTACAGGATCATACAGTTATAAGCCTTCTATCTTTGATCAACATAAGAAATCTATATCCCTTAGCCTGCGTATTTTGCTATAGAGGTATTAGGAACAGCCTACATGTGTTTGCTTATATGTGGTGTGGTATCCATTTGTCTAATGTGTGGATTTCTCTTACAGGTCTCCTTCCCTGCTGTTCCCTTCCCTTCCTTCCCTCACTTGATCATATCAAGATTCTGTGTTATAACACTAACAGAATTGAGACGATCAAGAGATGGACCCATAATTGAGCTTCAAATCGACTCTGGGGTAATCTACAGATGACAGTGACGCAACTGGAGCATCGAACCACATACTGTTTGTATGAAGGGTGTTCACACGGACACCCCTCACTGTTTGTTCAAGTTGGGATAGATCCCAGTGTCACATGGGTTTAACTGATAAAAGTGGGGACTGCTAGGCGTGGTTAGGGAATTCCGAGGAGCTGCCCGCTGTTACACGTCACCCTGTAAACCAGCACACCTGTCTCAGTGTCATCATTACAAGGCCTCAGCCTACAAGGCCCCTCATAAAGTGCGAGTGTCTCCTGTCATCATATGCCACGACACTACACCGCCCACACTGTTCAGGGAAGGCTCAACTTTTAACAGCGTCATCTCAGAAATGTATTATGTGGGGGCGTGGCTTGGAACCAACCGAAGATGGCCGCTCGCTAGAGGAGCTCCGTGCGGCTCGGAGAGAGTGGCGGCTCTCCTTGCGGACCCTGCCGCTTTGCCGCTTCTGGATGCCTGATTTCGTGGGGTAAAAGACCCCGGATGCCCTTCTTTGCTCCTTCATGACTCCTGGTGAGCGCTTCTATCATTTTGGCTGAGGCAGGAGCGTTTCCCTCATGGGACTCGTGTCCGCCATTTTGTCTCTGACTGAAACATCCTGCAACAGCAATAAAACGGGAGTTTCTTCATGTTATTTTGGGTACCTGATCATATTTCAGGGCCCAATATTCTGGCTATTAATGGGCAATTTTTATAATCAGTGGTGGCATTGGAACATAAAGTAGATAACCTTATTTAAAGAAAAATGTTCCACTCAGTCAGTTCTATTTTGCCTCAAATGTACACAGAGCTGCGGTGACTGATGTAAGATGGAAATTTCTCTACAGTGAGTCTCTATTTTTCATTTTAACAAACAGTCACGACTAGAATTAATCATTTGGAAGAGACCATTTTGTTGCAGACGATGCGTTTTCTCCTCACGTGGTTTTTGACGCTCGTCATTATGTTTCATCAAGGTCTCATGTCAAGCAGGAATGGACTTTAATTAAATTGAGTTCATTATAGCTAAAGAGTATGGTCTAGCTTATTAATCTTAACCTTTTCACTTCCTAGGGAGTTCTTGCTGTTATCTCTGCTACGACACATCACCCTGTGTCCCTACTCTGAGACTGCATTTCTCATCCTATTTTGCATGCTGTTTTGCTACTTCAGTATTTTCAAAATCTCACTCAGCATTTTATGGGGAGAACAAAATCTACTCGTCGTGTTACTAGTTCTTCATCACCACTCTCATCTTTGGCAGACCACAAACCATACTCTGTTCTTTCCATGACTATGGAGGGCTCTGACACCAATTCATCACTTCCAATATGGAATCATTAGGAGCTGTATCTAATATTCCGCTCTCCACCAACAAACTCACTCCTAAATTGACCACTTCAGCTGTATTGTCTTCTGGAAAACGCGTCAAAAAGGATCCTTCACCTATTGTGTCCCCTCCACCAAGTACTATGGATGTGCTTCTTGAGGAGATACGGGCTCTTCGGCCTTACATGGAGAGAAACAAATAAAAGGCTTCAAGCTTTGGACGACAAGTGGTCTACTATGGAGAATAGGGTTATGCAGATTGAACAACAAGTCGACTCTGTTCAGGTTGTAGTGAACCAAGTTCCTTCAATGAAGTCTAAAATCTCACTGCTCAAAAAAGACGTGGAAAACTTGGAGAACCGTAACATACGTAACATCTTGCGCATTTATGGTTTGGCAGGAGGCTTAGAAGGTTCAGACGCCATTTCATTCTTCAAATCATTCCTTCCACAAGTTCTTGGTATACCTTCCTCCCCTGCGTTGAACATTCAAAGAGCGCATCTTTTGGGTCATCTTCCAACCATGGCGGCCTCTTCAGCCAAACCTCGAGGAGTAATTATATACTTCTTGGAATACACAGATTTATTGAAGATTTTACAAGCGGCTAAACTCAAAGGTCGTATTTCATGGCACAGCTCTAATCTCTTTTTTGCGCAGGATTATGGCAAAGAAACAGCGGATGGAAGAAAGAAATTCCTAGATATTAGGCCAGCACTTCGTACTCTCAATGTCAGATTTGGTCTCTTTCACCCCTGTCTCTTCAAAGTGACATATAAGAATAGAACTACAACTTACAAAGATCCTGCTTTACTACAACAGTTCTTGGAGCAGTGCAGAGAAGAAGATATGGATGTGTCTAGACATGCTATTGTTTAATCTTGTGCTGTCATTGGTCTAATGTGCTCTGTTGTTTAACCTATGTTGTCTTTGTTCCCATTTATTTAAGTTTCTCGGATTTCCCTATGTTATACTTACTTGTCATGTTTCTTCTCTTTATTAGGTGCAGTATTTCCTTCATGCACATTTTCTGTTATCCATGGTCTGTTTGGATGATGTCCTCCCTCCATGGTCCGCCCTGGGTTGCCTGGTTAGTTGTGCCATTTTCCTCATGTGGCCTCACCAACCTCATCTTGTTTATGTGTTTTTTTGTAGTCGGTGTTTCTGTTTTTGAATTTATGGTATATGTTTCTTGTTTGCTATATTTGTTTCTTCTTCTTTTCTCCATTTTCTCTGTCTTTTTCGAACATCTTTCTCTCTTGGTTAATGTTTTTTTCTTTTATCTCCTCTTTCTTTACATCCTCTCCTCCCTCCCTGCTTATACCTGCTTCTCTTCTTATTTTCTCGTTTTTCATAACCACTCATTTCCTCCTCTATACTATTTATCTTGGCTGATACGGTTTTTGCAATTTTTTTGCTAAATATTATTACTTATATTATATTGTTCGTTTTTAGTTGTTTTAACTATTGTTCCACAAACTTTATGTCTTATCGATTAACGTAGATGACTTTGAAGGTTGTTTCATGGAATGTTAAGGGTTTGGGTTCTCCTATAAAATGTCAACGGGTACTCTCTCATTTATCTAATTTAAAATGTGACATAGCTTTATTACAGAAGATTCATGTTTTAGAAAAAGAGATTCCTAGACTTCAACGACAATAGGTTGGTCATGTTTTTGCCTACCCGGGCACAGGTAATCGTTATGGTGTAGCCATTTTATGTCATAAACGTCTTGACTTACAAATTCTCTCACATGATACTGATGATGTGGGTAGATGGGTTTTTGTTTCACTATTATTGAAAAATATCCCCTTGACTATTTTTAATCTGCATGCACCTACTGCCCCAGATGTTGCTTTTTGGCCTTCAATATTATCTAAACTAATATCCCTTCAAGATGAATACTTATTGGCTGGCGGGGATTGTAATTTGGTTATGGACCCTATTATTGACCGTAATTCTCAATCCAAATTCATTTCCTCTCCTATGCACTTTCAATTCACATCTACTATTCAACAAAGATCACTAGTGGATGCTTGGCGATTATGCAATCCTACACTTCGAGAATACTCTCTCTTTTCTCCAGTACACTCTTCCCAATCTCGTTTAGATTATCTTTTCACTTCAAAAGCGCTTACACAACATATCACTCACTCTGACATTGGTTCTATATTAATTTCTGATCATGCCCCTGTTACTTTAGTTTTGGACCTTCTTCCTCCTATTCAGGGTACACGAAGATGGAGATTTAACAACTCCCTCCTCTTAGACTCCAAATTTACCCAACAATTTGAAGCCTTTATTACCACTTTCTTTCTTGAGAATGAAACTCCACACTTGTCTCCACAGATTATCTGGGATGCCTTTAAAGCAGTCTCTAGAGATTTTATTATTTCCTTTGAGTCCCAGCAAAAGAAATCTTCATTACTCACTATGCAATCACTTACGGCACGCATTAAGTAATTGGAACTTTCCTTTTTCCATACAAATTCTAAATCCTGCTTGGATGAGCTAATCAGATCCAAATTTGAATTTAACAAATTATCTACTGAAAATGCTAATGCATTTTTGCTCAAATCCTCAGCCAAACACTATAAGGGCCAAAATAAAGCGGGGACATTTTTAGCCAACTATCTTAAAGTTAAAAAAGAATGCACCAAGATTAGCTCTATTCTTTCTTCTAGCAAACACATAGTTTACAGAAATGAAGATATTTTATCAGAATTTACTCCATTTTTTCAAACTCTTTACACTCCTGATTCCTCGGTGCCTCGGGATGCTATACTTCAATACTTATCCTCTATTAACCCACCTTCATTTCCTGAACTAGATTTTTCAGTGTTAGAGGATGATATCCAAGAACTAGATATCCTTTCTGCTATTCGCTCTATTAAAGGTGGTAAAGCCCTGGGTCCTGATGGTTTTACGATTGAATTTTATTCTTATTTTTATTGAATTCTTATTCCTAAATTACATCAATTATTTCATTTCTTTATTTCTTCCAAAAAGTCTAGTGGCTCTTTTCAAAAAGCCTTGATATGTCTTCTTCCCAAGGAAGGTAAAGATCATACTCTATGTAACAATTTCAGACCCATTTCTTTAATTACTTTGGACTATAAACTTTTTGTGAAAATTCTGGCCTTACGCTTAGAGCAATTTTTACCCCTATTAATTGGGCGAGAACAATGTAGTTTTATTAAAGGTAGACCTCTTTTAGACAACACTAGACTTTTCTTTAACGTTCTTACCAAGGCCAAATCATGTAAAGACTCCGTGGCGGCCATCTCTTTGGATGCTGAGAAAGCTTTTGATCGAGTCGATTGGTCATTCATTTTTTCTACTTTGTCCTGGTTTGGTTTCGGCCCCAAGTTCATAAATTATATTTCCTTATTATATTCTTCTCCTGTTTCCTTCATCTTAGCTAATGGTCTTATCTTTCCTTCCTTTCCCTTATATCGTGGGGTACGACAAAGTTGTCCTCTCTCACCTCTTCTCTTTATACTTGCTCTCGAACCCTTCTTAATTAAGATCCGTTCAAATTCTCAGATTACAGGCTTTAAATACGGCACTAACCAATTAAAACTTTCTGTCTATGCCGATGATATTTTGCTCTTTTTATCACAACCACAGACCTCTTTGCCAGCTTTTTTAGCCAAAGTACAGTCTTTTGCCTCGGTGTCTGGTTCTAAATTAAACAGCGACAAATATGAAATACTTCCATTAAACAAAGTATGCTTTTCTGTGGACTATGCTTCTTCAGGTTTTCGTTGGGCCCGCATAAAATTTAATACTTGGGTTTATGGTTCAAATCTTCCATTCAAGAATCCATGTTAATAAATCTAAAAGAACTACAGACACTCTTGAAAAATGCCACATCCAGATGGAATCCCATGTTTTTATCTTGATGGGGCCGTCTCGACACGATCAAAATGATGTTGGTACCTATAGTACTTTTTTATATCTCTAATATTCCTGTAAATATTCCTAAATCACATTTTAAAACAATTTATTTTATCCTATCGAAATTTCTATGGAATATTAAGAAACCTCGTATGTCTTTACATAAACTTAAACGTCCAAAACAGTTGGGTGGTGTCAATATCCCAGCTTTCCAAACCTATCATACCGCGTTCTTTCTTAAACAAACCTCTCTATTACTCCAAGAGGACAACGAAGATTTATCACTGCCGTTATGGACTACTATTGAAAGAAATTTTCTTCATCCTTTCTCCTTCCAAGAATTTTTATCCTTTACACACCGTCCTTTGTCACTTTCTCTTCCCATTTTTAATACCAGCTGCAGAATTCTCCAGCCTTTACTTGCTAATCATCTTTCTCCTAAAGATTACTTTTTGCAGTCTTCACTATGGTACAATAAACATCTTAAAATCATTAATAGAGTTATTTTTTGGAAGGATTGGCATACGAAAGGGCTTTGTTGGGTACATCAACTTTACTATAATAATGCATGTATATCTTTTACAGTTGCTCAAGCACAATTTTCTTTACCTGCCTCGTGTGCATCTAAATATGCATCCTTAGTCTCATTGATTCAATCAACTTACAATAATTTAGCACTTAGTGCTACCTTGTCATCTTCGCCTCCTACCGTCCTTTCCGTCTTATCTCTTTCCCCATCAGCATCTCAAGTTTATAAACATTTATCCTCTTCTCCAATTACTAGAGATAAAACAGAGGTGGAACTCTCATGGGAGACTGATCTCCAATTGTCCTTCTCTATGCCTACCTGGAATAAGGTCTGGATTAAAATTAGGAAGTCTTCTAGGGCTGCTAATACTACCCAAACTTTATTTTACATTGATAACAGTCTTTTATTGACTCCTGTTTCACTACATAAAATAAACCCTGCTCTTTCTCCTTCGTGCTGGTCCTGTAATACTTCCCCAGCTGACTTACACCGCATGCTATTTATTTGCCCTCATGTTCACAGTTTCTGGAAACAAGTTTGGAGACAAATCAATAATATCTTTCACACACAAATCCCTTTCACTTTTGTTAATATATTTTTAGGCAGTGTATCTTCTGAATGGGAATCACATTTGAACAATTTTCATATTATAGACCTACTTCTTGCAGTTGCTTTCCAACAAATTACTAGAGCCTGGAAGAGCGCTACCAGTATTTCTTACCAAGCCTGGTGGTATGGGGTTTGTTATAACCACAGGTTAGATAGGGCGTATGTCCACTCTATTTCCCTTGCAATGAAACGAGAATACCTATGGTCACCTATTACTCATTTTCCAGATGTATCTGCAAATTTAGCACGAGTCCATCATCCCCGAGTTGAAGAAGTGCCTAAACCTCCATGATTTTATTTTTGTTGTTTATATATCTACTTTTTATATATCTACTTTTCATATTAATACTATGTATTTTCCGTGCACATTTCTTTTATTACGCAGTATAGTAAGTATTTAGTATATAAGTGGTTATGTTGAAAATTAATATTATATGAATGTCATGTCCTTCCTTCTTTCCCTCCCCTCTTTTTCTCTTCCCCTCCCTTCCCATATTACCTTAATAGATTATACAGTTAAGATTGTGTTTCCTATTTCTGTACTTTATTGAGATGTTTTATATTATATCAATAACGTTCCTTTTTTCAACTAAGAAAAAAAGAAATGTATTATGTGTATATAGCACAGTGGGTTACATTTTTGTCACATGGATCCTTTTGTACCTACAGTTCATAAGTTATTAGTCATCTATTTTTTCACATTGATCAATAAACTGGCATCAATGTGCTGTTTGGAAACAAGCATGTTTTTCTCCTTATAAACTACATAAATATAAAAAATGAACCTTATGCTCTATATTACACAACAAAAACCATTCCCCAATACTGAAAAATCTGTAAACCAGCTTTCAAAACATGACCTACAATTAAAAGCTGTTCCTAGAGCAGAGCATGAACTGATAATTGGTGGAGAGAACTGAGATTTTTATAATTTATCATATTTTCTCATCTTCATTGAGAAACTATTGGACTACCAACTCCAGGTTATTATTTAAGAAAACAACAAACCTTTAAATTTATAATTCGTGGTTAATTTAGTAATTAGGCAATGAGCTCAGCTCCAAACCTTTTAGGTCACTAATCTCTCTGACCTACAACATAACTAATAATCAATAAAAGGGGAGCAATATTTATCCCATAATCATATTCATATCATCCAGAAGAAAAGAAAAACAACAAGGAAACAAAATTACAGAAAATATATCTATATAAATAATTCATTTTTTACTGTACAAAAATATTGTGGAATATGTGACGTCATAAACAGTGCATGACAGGGGTGCAAGTTATATCAGTAAACTATAACTAGTGAATTTCAGAGATTGTTTGGTTTTATAATGCTAGTTTTTACCTTATTTCACCACCTAACCATGACATCACTTTCATCTTAAAGATAGATAGATAGATAGATAGATAGATAGATAGATAGATAGATAGATAGATAGATAGATAGATTCTTTTTTAACTGAAAAAACAGGGGCGGGACAAAAATGCTGATTTCCTATTTTAACTCCCATAGCTGTCTTTGCTCTTGTTACAGAAAAAAGTGGTTGTATGGAATTCTCCAAACTTGGAATGAAAGTAGAGCTTTATTCAGGAAACGTCATTGTTTTGTTTGTTGGAAATCTGTTCAGCAGCTTTTTGAAAATAGTGTTACAAAAATGAGTCAAGTGGGTGTGAGATGGTTAAAAAGTTGGAGATATGTGGGGCTTGGTTTGAAAGCCAAAGATGGCGGTCGGGTAATCTCCCGGCTCCACTTCGGCCCATAATCTATCCTCCTCGATCGATCGCCAAGGGTCACCCTTGAAATATGCGAGGGCTTACAACCACTGCCCAGAGATGATTTCCCTGTGTTGCGGAGAGGTTTTCTGCCCAACGGAGACCTTGAAGGCTAGAGAGGATGCCGCTGGGAGCGCTCACCCGATGACTGTAGGCCAAGGAGTGCACCACTGACAGCAGCAGCGGGCTACGAGACACGGGTGAGGGGTAATGGTGCTGGGGCCCCCCTCGTAAGACCCCCTGTGACTCCTGTGAGGCGTTGGGCCCCGGCCGGCAGAACCCCTGTGAGCCAGAGTATCGGCGGATTGATTGGCTGCAAATGGCACATGACTGCCATGGACCAAGCTGCTGACTACAGTGGTTGATTGCGGGCCCAGAGGGAACTGTACTAATATTGAAGGCGCGGCCTTCCCCTGCATTGCCCCTGTGACTGGTGGCTGCAACTGGGCAACGTGAGGGCTGCAAGACTTGGGAAGCCCGGGCCTGGCCAGAGGACTGCGTGGCAGCCTCCAGGTGCCTGGGGGCATGCTGCAGTGCTAGGTACCAGCTGCTTGGATTGCAAAGCAGCTTTCCTATATGGGGCTGCTTCTTCTGGCCATAGTTCTCCAGTGCAGAGAGAACTGGCAGCACCTCCCGGACAACAAGGTGCCTGCTGCGGGATACACCTGTCCCGATTGGGCTTGGAGGACAAGGTTGTGGCCCCAGCTCATGTCATGACCATGGGTCCCAAGGCACATCCCTGCTTCCTGTGCACAATGACGAGTTACGCCATAAGTCATGTCGCCACTCCCTGGGTTACATACTAGTGTTGGTACTTTGCTCAGTCCCAGATCTCTACTCACATGGCTTAGGTTTATACAGCTGTGAATGGCCCGTCCGTTCGCACTCTCTGAAGTATCACATCCCTGTCTTTAATTGCGTCCACATGACCTACCTGAAACCCCACAGGCTCCAGGTCATTTATGGAGGGGAAACCTGTGAATGTCCTAGGTGTAGACACCCAGATGCAGACTTTTATCATATGACTTGGGGGTGTCCCACCCTGCAACTGTTTTGGGATGCAGTAGTCTTCAGTTTACACACAACGCTGGGTCATGCACTTCCGTGTACGATTGAGACTTGTCTCCTGGGGGGCAAGGGGGGGTTCCCAGACCCAAATCTTGAAAGGTAGGCTCTCCATTCTTAGATTTGGCCTTTATATTGGCCAAGAGATGAATCGTTCTGCCATGGAAATCTGCAACGGGACCTGTGTTGGAGACATGGGTGGGGGATGACACTATGTGGGCTAGAGCGGAGGAGAGGGTGATGCTTTAGGAAGACACTTGCGGGGTGAGACGACGACCCATTGCTGAGTTGTGGTCCGAAGTGTTGGAAAGCTGGGAACACCAGAATCGGAACCCGATGAACAGCATGAATCAATCGATGGAGATCGGGGCAGTGACCCTGGAGTTGGTGAGGGAGTGATCACTCATTGAGATGAGTCAGTCCCCTCCAGGATACAACACCATCTATTTGCAGCGGCATACCTGGCTGCATATGTGCGACAACACCCCCCTCTCCTCCGGGATGCGGTGAAGTCACTCATTTTCTGTTCCGGAGTTTTCAGCCCGCAGGCAGCCTCTTCACAACACCTCCTCTAACACTATTTCTTGCTTGCCACCTACATGCACTCTGAGATAGTTCACTTTTTTATTTATTTTAGTTCTTTTACCTGTTTTCTTCTTCCCTCCCTCCTGACCCAGGGTATTATAGACTAACTGGGGTGTAACACTCTTCCTTACCTGCTTGCTGAGACTCTGCTTAGACAGGCCAAGCAGACATGCTGCATGAAGCTCCTGAGCGTATGCAGGGGAATAGTATAATTGAGTTCTTTTCCATTCAGCCCTCATAGGACTGTTCCTGGGAGTATATGTTGTATGATTATTCAATAATTTTGCTTTATCCTTAGTGCACAAGTTTGTTTCATATTGATTAGAGGACCTCGCAGAGGTACGATTCTGCTTACTGTATGTTTCCAATAAAATGTCAATAAACATATGTTTAAAAAAATAATAGTTGGAGATATGTGGACCATTAGTCCAAAGATTGCCCACCCACTGGAGTTCACCGATCATCCATAGACCCCAAATCAAAAAATAATGTGATTGGATGAGGGAGCTTTTTTCCTATCGTTCGTTTCAGGTCCACAAACTCAAGTCCACGTTTGTAGACCTAAAGATTTTAATTGGCTGCCCGCCGCTGGAAATATTCACTTGTGGAATCAATTACATGATGCAAGGCACAGTCTTTTGAAAATAAGGCCACATGAAGGTGGTGCAATTGGAACAACCTGCTCCCCTGGCCTCGGTCGGGAGACTTCCAAAGGGACACCCCCAAAGTTTAAAATGAAAAAAATGACACAGGTCTATTAAAAACATTTATCTGTATATCAATATATCTATGATATATAAATATACATGTACATATATTGCAGAGAGTCAGTTGCCACTCTTTAGTTATAGTTAGGACCTACCTCCCATAAGAAAAGTTTTTTTTGGTTTGCTAATAACTTTGGTGCCTTTTGACAACAAGAATTAATCCACCTCAGTTTCTTCCTGGAAGGTTTCGGGATGATCAATCAAGCGGGGGGTCAAGAAAAAAAGGGGGAGCGGGGGGCCCAAAACTTAAAATCCACATTCACTTTTTCATAGGACAATGGAACAGCGATACTATGAAATGGCAAAATATAATTATTTCAAATTTGGAAGAATTCTATATCTTGGTCCAAAAAGCGTGCTTTTTGTGACTTGGTGTTAATCCGTTCAGTGCTTTTGAGAAATTAAGGTTTAAAAACTTTCTATATCTGGATCATCATTGGGCTGAAATTCAAAATGTAAGCCTTCTTATTGGCTGAGGCGGATTTTTCAGAGTGAGCACTCTGATTGGCTGGCCACTACATGAAAAGAAATGTTTTGGCTGCCATTACAAGACCAGGGCACTTAGTCCCAGGTCCTGAAAAAGTTTTTAAAAAAACAATATAAGGGGGCAGAGAATGGATACCTTGCCCTCCTCTCCCACCCCCATCCCCTGAGGCTAAAAGTGAAAAAAAAAATTGCAGCAATCCCGCTGTAAAAACAATCAAAAACAAAATGGCGCCTGTTTGTTTTTCTTTAAATAAATGGCCCCTGATGTCGGACAGTGCCTAGGAATCAAACCATATTTATTTTTTTAATATGGGGAGGGGGACATGCGTGCCCCGAGCTGATTTCTGCCCAATGGACCCCATTCCCCGGGCCTGCTGCATTTTTTGAAGGTGAGGGGGTGTGGGCACCCCTCTTCAAACCGACTTTGGCCACGGAGACCACAATCCCCTTAGGCCTGGCACATTTTTTTGAAGGGGAGGGATTGAGAGCCCCTCTCCCCGAGTTGATTATGGTCCCAAGGACCCCATCCCCCAGGACCCACCGTAATTGCTAAAGAGGGGGGCTTGTGCCTCCTTCCCTGTGCCTCAATAAGACCCTTAGGGACCTCATCCCCCGGGGCCATTTTCAAATTAGGGTAGGGAGCTTACCTTTTTATGTGCGGAGTCTTCATCACAAGTATGGAGACTCTGCAGTCGTTAAAATACTACTAATACAATTAATTTGTGAATAGCAAAAAATCATAAACTTACACTAAGACATTATGAGACATCCTGAGGCACTGTGATCATGTCACACCTGTACTAGAAACACTATACTGATACTGAAAGAAAGTCCAAGTAGCATTAGTAACATGTGCCAAGGGCATGTTAGTGGTACATTGGCAGATTCTTGTGTGGACCCCAAGGGGTTAATGGCAAAAACTCTTGGAGATAATATAATGCCAGCCGAACCATCAAGTCATGGTGGCTCAGCCAGTATTTTTTAAATTTTTTCAGAAATAAACCCCAAAGTGGTGGGTTGATTGTGAAAAAAACCACTGAATCATCCCTCATGTTCACAGAGTTTACCTACCGAGTGTCAAAGCTATGTCTCCTTCTTTCCTCTTCTTGAGTACAATACCTTGTATGGGAATGGCAAACAGCAGAAAACAGTGCCAACATGCTAGCCCTAAATAGGATGGGCCTTACAATGTTGAAAAGCCAGTGACCCTGTGGTGAATGATTCATTAGTCAAAGGTTTCCGATGACGCAGCCAAGCTGAGGTTTCATCATCAGAAACCCATTGAATCCCTACCGATTCTAGGGTGGCCACCCATCTGTAAATTACACTGACCTTCTGTTATTTATTTCTAAAGTCCACTGTATGTGATTAGCCTTTGTAGGAATGCCTTTTGTCCGTAATTTCAGGTAGTCACAGTGAACAGTGTCAGGCCTGGAACCAGTCACACCTTTCAGCAGCCTCACATTGCCCACTGCTCAGAGGAGAAACAAGCATTGGCATAGCAAACAGGTCTCGCCTTTGGGACCTTATAAGTGTTTAGCCCGAGGTATTGGCTTTGGCAATGTTTTTAAGCAATGTTACCCAAGCGGACAGATATGCCTAAGTAGAAAAGTGAGCATTTGATGTACCCAACGATTGAAGACCTTGCTAGTGTGGTTTAAAACAATACAAAGGACCTAATGCACAAGCACATGTTAAAAGTGCTTGTGCATGAAGCAGAGAGACCATGAAGTTTGCGAAACTTAGTTTGGTGTGGGTGCAAATCCTGCATTGCCAGTTTTTGGCGAGTTGCACTACTACTGCTGAAACAAGGCCAATGGAGGTACCAATGGGTGAGGCAGACTGGCCTCAAGGGTCCTGTGACCTCAGTGACACAGTCACTGTCGCTATAGGGTGTGCTGCTTCGTAGGCCAGCCCGCAATACTGGAGGTGAACTTTATGGATTGTGGTGGACAGGCCTTCAATGTTAACCCACACTTGCCACTGCTAGGGTCCACCTGCTGGTGCTAATACACCAGGGCTTCTAACGTCTAGCGGGGCATTCTATGGTCTAGCATGGGAATGTGCTCCCTCAGGAGAGTGGTCTGGTGGACTGGTTATGAATACTGAACCTGGTTCCCCAGTTGCAAATTCGGCAGGTCTGGCCATAGCGACGCTGTCCCTCCCCCACTGAACACAATACTGCCCCACTGAGAGAAACTCGCACTGTCTTCAGCTACAACCCAATTGCGCCCCGCAATCAACACCTGGATGAGACTCATTTCAAATTATGCACTAGACAAGAGTAATATGCTGCCTCCAAAAAAAAAAGTAATAACATCCTGGAAAAAGCAAACATTTATAGGGAATGCAACATTAAGTAAAGCATGTGAAATGTAAGCAGGAACAACATGGCTACCTTAACGTTTTTACACTCATTATTCAGAAATCAATGAGTGTTTTTGCCTGAAAAGTCAAGGACATGATTACAGGGCCCGGAAGAGACCCATTTCAATGTCCATTGCTCATATCCTTACAAAACGCAAACAGTATGGTTTAAAAAGACCACATCCTTGAACACAGAACCGCGGTACACATTTTATAAACTAAAATAAAGAAAGATAAGTATCACAATAAACATTTTCCACTCCACGAATCAACAGAAAGACGAGAAAACGAAAGTAACGCTTTACTGGCACACTCTGAAAAGTGGCGCTAATGCGTTTGGGTGTGAATAAAACCAATCTGGCCACTTTGCAACCTTTCTGTTTTGCTTTATTTAGTTATTTTTATGAAAACAGCTGATGAGGATCACATTAAACGTTTTCCACTCCACGCATCAACATAAAGATGAGAAAACGAAAGTAGCGCTTCACTGGCAAACTCTGTAAAGTGGCTCTAATGTGTTTGGGTGTGAATAAAACCTATCTGGCCACTTTGCGATCACTCTGTCTTGCTTTATTTATTTTTAATAGTTTGAACTTTTTTTCTCTCCGTCCTGCACTTTGGAATAGAAAAATGTGAGAAAAAGACGACATTTCCAGCAAAAGTGTTTCTTTCTCTTTTGGATCCATTTCACAAGGGAACGAATGAAGGAAAAGGGAGGAAAGAGAGGGTAAGAGCTGTTTCTTGAAGTCATGCTTTCATTCAGCAAGTGAGGAGGAGCAAGACGGAAAGAGAGGGAAGAAGAGGAAGAAAGAGAGGGGGCAGCTGACAGTGGTAGAGCAGGAGAAGTGGACACTGTCCTTGTCAGAGCAGAAGGCGGAAGTGCCTCTTTCCGGCAAAACATGCACAGGCACGGCCTGTGTGCTGACTGGTGCATGAGTCCGACCTCACATGGTATAAAAAATTGTCAACAATGAAAAATGTTTTCAGCACATGACCAGCATTGCTTAGCATTATGAAACCCACTCTGACTTTTTAGAATTTAGAAAATGTTATCAATAAAAATAAATACGCATATGTGACAACTTTAAAGAATACCTACGAAGGAGGAGATTAAGTGAACTGCAAGCAGTGCTGTGTGCCAGCGAGCGGTGAAGAGAGGGTGGAAAGGAAAATTAGTGCAGTTAAACAAAACATATGGCCCATACTGAAAGGATCCATGTAGCAGGGGCAGTCGGCAGGGTGGAACAAAACAACCACAACGCGGAACAAATGGACACTATTCACCAACAAAAACTATGGAATTCGTAAAGGCAGACCAAGCAACCAATGAAAAGCAGTGGGCGTGTGGTGGGTGTGCTCAAAATCCACAGACGGAATACAGCATGCCTCGCAGAGCAGCGCATGCACGCTGCCTCTAGGTTTGACATAAAAAAACAACTGCACCCCTGCAAGACGCCTCTGAATTCTTTAGCACACAGCTTATTTTTTCCTCTGCAGGACCACTGTGGATCCTGAGTGCTAAACGGGAGTGAGGGTTAGAGACAGGGCTAAAACGAACAAGATATTATGATATTATTTTACTGTTAGGTTGGCCTTTCTCTTAATTAAAATGCAAACCCCAGAAATTAAATATAAATGCAAGGTAAACTAATCTGTGGGAAATACAGTGTTCTGGTAGGAAAGCTTAGTTGGTTAATGATGTTACACATCAGATGTTTGTGTGTCAAATTGGAGTGTCGCCGATTTAAATCCTCTCTGGTGACTGAGGATTAATAACACATATAGGGTGCTATGAAGTCCCAGCCTGTGACAGAAAGCGCTGTGAATATCTAATTCTATTTTTTTTTTAATTCATTACACACAGTGTGAGACATCTGCAGTTTAATAAACATTTAACAAATATACCATACACAGAATAAGATGCGCTCCCCAGCACCTTTTAGACTTGCTGATTAAGTTCTTACACACATTTACATTTTTCAGGTAACAAGCACCCTGGAGAGAAGGTTTGTTTCTTTTTTATCTGTATGTCCCTCCTCTCCTTTCACAGTAGAGGAGACCCTCTCTTTACCTTTTATATATATCTAGATAGATAGATATCTATTTTTATCCCTCTCTACCCACCATCCTTTCTATCTGTTTCATACTTTGTCCTCCCTGTCTTCTCCTCCCTCACTCCCTTTCTCTCTCCTGTTTCACACACACTCTTTCTGTGCCCTGTGCCCTTTCAGCACTTTCATTAGTTTTCTCTCTGTCCTAAAATGCTCTCCAACCCCACTCAGAGGTGGTAGGAGTAGCAGGCAGGGACAGCCAATGGTGATGCTAAAGTTCTATGTAAAGCGCTGTAATACCTGTCCGTGACAAGGCACTATATAAAAATTTCAAATAAAAAAATTAAGTGCCCTTGAGAAGCTCTTGTCCATCAGCCCCTAAACTCTCACTGTCATCTGTGTACTCCTGATTTTGGACGTACACACATGATGGCTAGAAAAACAAGGCGCTCTTTCCAGTGAATGCTGAATTTCAGCTTTGTATCTGAGCAGGCTGGTCGTAATTGTGTGGATACGTGTGTGTTGGTGGAAGGGCCTGTGAGTCTGAGTCGTCCAGCACACTCACAAGTATGCAATCAAACCTGCACTCTCAGTCTCAACACGCTCACAACTGCACTATCTGACACTAAACCCTTTCACAACCCCATTGCTCTCCAACCCCGTAAAAAGACAAATTAAAGGTATTAGTGCTATGGTATATGAACTCTAAGCCACGTTCAGCAACAGAGAGTTGCTTCTTGCACAATCCTTCATGGTGTGGGAGTAGAATTGTGACAACTTTCCCTGAAGTCAACTGCCAAATTCTGCTTGGAGTGTACACTTTTGCTAGTTCTTTCATCTTTAAATAAGTCCACCTATATGGGAATGTCTGCTTAATACTCCTAAGTGTTACACAAACCGAAGAACATAAACTTATTTTGATTTGTACCTCTGTTTGCCTTCTTGCCAGATGGTCATCCTACAGGGGAACCACGGGTGAAATGGATGGATAACTCAGTAACTTTTGGCAGTCTTCCCAATTCTGCTACATGCGTTAATGAGTCCCCTATTGATTTTAATTAACTAAACACAAGATGGGAGAAAATATTTTATTATTCACATATTTAAAAATAAGACTTCAAATCTCCTCAATCCATCATCATTTTATTTATTTATTAAGAAGAAACTATCACCCATAGGAGGATCCTGCTGCTCAGCCTCAAGCACATGAAGTGGACGACTATAAAAGTTGGGTTTTTATGTCTTTTCTGAAGGGCTCATGAGCTTGTATTGGCCATAGGAAATGGGCAGCTGATTTCAGATGTGAATGCTGAGTTATGTATGTGATGGAATGCCATCTAATGCAGGAATGATTGATTCTGGGGACCTTGACCTTTACCAGGACACACTGGCGGCTTCTCTGATAAGGCGGAAGAGCGTCGCCCCACTAATTAAAATGCCCCCAGATGAAAAATAAAATGTTAATAGACCATTTTATTTTTCATTGACTCTGCAAACCCCCGTCCCGAGGAGTGGTGTAGCTAGACCTATGGGAGCCCATGGCGGCCCCTGCATTTGCCGCCCCGCGGCCGTGTAAAAGAGTGGAGGTGGGGTGCTGGTGATTTCCTCGGTGGCCACCCTGCGACGGCCGTAGGTAAGAGGGGAGAGGCCGCCACCCCCAGAACTTGTGCCACCCGGGGCAGACCGCCCCTCCTTGCTACGTCACTGGTTCCGAGCCGAGTCGGGGGCGGGCCGCTGCTGACTGGCAGCAGAAGAGAGGAGTGATGGGCTGTGCTCTTTGAAGTGCACATGTCTCTTTGGTCGGCCGTCTTGAGACGGCCAGCCAGACGTGAGCGCTTTAAACTAAGCAAAGGCCTCCAGTGCCCTTTGGCTAACAGCATTAAAGCAGCGCCAGGATTGGTTAGGGGAGTTGGCTGGGCCCGAGGAGAGAAGAACACCGGGTTGAGCGGGGACGTGCAGCAAGTTAGGTGATTTTTATTTCACTTTTTAAAATGTATTTTATGTGTACCAGGCCCTAAATCCCCAACATGCATGATATTACTGTTTTAAAGTTAAACATTTTAACTTTAAAACGAAAATGTAATACATGTCGGCATGAATTTAGTTTATATATTATTGCGCCTTTTTACCCACCCCCCGTAGCTGGTGGCAGCTACTGCTAGGACAGCTTAATTTTACGAGGGACCTGCCAGTGTTATGCTTAGAAAACATATTTTCAAAACCGCAGCAAAATTGGTCATGATAGATCTAGTGCAAGAGGCAGGCTGTTTTAAAGATGACCCATTGATTCACTTGTAGCCAGTTAAGGGACTGTGTTGCTTCAGAAACATGGCCATATTTTCTCAAACCCCTTGCTTTCCCCACTGGAAAATTTTCAATTAATTTTCAGTTCAAGGGGTCAGGTAATCTCACATTAAAAGCAGAAAACCACATTCTTTAGATTTTTTTTAGATTTCGGCCACGTATAATTCCATAGTGAAAGATGGACTATTTTTAGTATTATAAAGAATCGAACCAACATAGATTTAGCATTTATACTTTGGATGTTAATACCATAAAGCTTTAGCACAGGCAGCAAATACCCTAAAGTTGTTGTTAATGGGATGCTTCTCCCATTCTTAAGGGTGTATGTGTGTGTGTATATGTATGTGTGTGTGGGTTTATGTGTGTGTACATATGTGTGAGATAACTCGAGCAAATAGAACCCTCTCTCTCCTCATCCTACACAACCTCCTCTTCTTTCCACTCGCCCTTTGACCAGAGTTTGCCCATGAGAGTAACAATAAAGGGGTTACATTTCAGTGTGTCCCAGTTTGCGCACTATAGTAACCCCTTCCTTCTTTTTCTTTCCGCATTCCCTTATCCAAAGGATGCAGGAATTGATATTTGGAACAATTAGGGCAGTGCAGCAAGGCAGCCTGCTGCACTGCCCTACGCTAAAGTGAAAGGGCAGGAAAGCACCATATGTATGCAATACAGTGCATTCCTGTCCTTTCTGCCTGCACTGGTGCCATTTCGGCAGCCTAGCGCCAACGTAGGCACCCTTGCTCCATGGTCCTAGGGTGCCTCCATTGCAGGCAGGATTGTTTTTGTGCAGAAATGGGCACTTTACTGCACAAAAACAATTCTAAGAGGCGTTTTCCTCTTTCTATGTGTACTGCAGAATGCAGCTCACATGGAAAGAGGAAAAAACGAGGAGAAACTTAGGGGCCTATTACTATGGCGTCGGAAAACATCCCCGACCGCCATGGTAGCGGGAAAAGATTGCCCGCATGGACGCGACATCACCGCCGGTCGAATTACGATGACCCGCGGTCGAAATCCGACCGCGGCGGTCGGATCGCGGGCCTTAACATTGCGGCGGTTGCTGCTGCCCGCAGCACCGCCGCGATGTCCAAAGGAGCATGTCCTGCATTTCCCTGCACTGCGTGGCAGGCACTGCACAGTGCCTGCCACCTGGGACAGGGAAATGTAGGGGGGGACCATGGGTAACCCCCCAGTGCACCCATACCCCCCCAAAACATTGGGGGCCCTCAACGGCCCCCGGAAGACAATCTCCGCATGCCTTTCCATGGCGGTTTGACCGCTGAGGAAAGGCTGGCTACCGCCGGCATCATAATCCTGCCGGCGGAGCCTGCTCTGCACCGCCACCATTATCCAGGTCCTGCTCTGTCCGCCAGGCAGGAGTGCGGATGGCAACCGGCGGAAAAGCGGCGGTCAGAATTTACCACCGCCGCGGTCACCACCGCCATCCTAATTTGACCGGCGGTTTTCTTGGTTGCGATCGTGGGCGGATGTCCACCGCCAGTCCGGCGGGCGCCACCGCCAGTCCGGCGGGCGCCACCGCCAGTCCGGCGGGCGCCACCGCCAGTCCGGCGGGCGCCACCGCCGGCCCGGCGGTGGCCATCCGACCGCCATCGTAATAGACCCCTAATTTATTTCTCCTCGTTACGCCTCATCTCGGGGGGCGTACGGATTTGGCGCTTCCCCAGGTTTACATCACTTTGGAAATTTGGTGCAGTGTCAAATTCCATGGGTGTTGCGCGGGAAAACCCACTGCAACGCACATGGAACGATTCCCGGGCGCAGAGTAAGGCTATACAGCGATTTGCAGTGTGTTGCCTTACTCATGAGTTATGAGGACACTCAAAGCCAACCAGGGTGGCTTTGAGTGGCTTCATAAATCTTCCTGAGAGCCCTGCGTCACACATGAACCACTTTACGTGGTGCAAATTTGACGCAGGGCTCTTATAAATAAGCTCCTCTGGGTGTTAGGATTAGTACTAACACCGTATCCTCACTTACATGTAACAATTCTAACGAGTGAAACGGTGTAGATAGTCGACTAAGAATTTCAATTGTTATTGTGAGAACCCCTCTCTGCATCAACGCTTTTCAGTCCTTCTAGGGCCAACAGAGGATTTCTAGACACCCCTAGCAGAGCTTTGCAGGAAGAATGAAAACCATTTCTTGATGTCACCTATTGCTGTGGGGGAGGTATATATATATATATATATATATATATATATATATATATTCAAAAATTTCCTTAGTGAAACCAGGAATGGCGACGCCGTGTGTAGTGCAAAAATAGTCTTTATCGGCCTCAGTCGAGTCGAACGCGTTCGGAGCTAGAACTGCTCCTTGCTCACCGTGAGCAAGGAGCAGTTCTAGCTCGAAACGTGTTCGACTCGACTGAGGCCAATAAAGACTATTTTTGCACTACACACGGCGTCGCCATTCCTGGTTTCACTAAGGAAAATTGTTTGAATTTCACGGACCTATTCCTGGGAGGTCCGATCAGGCGACGCGACTCACGATAAGGGCGGTGGTTTTTCATCCGAGGATTGCTGCTACAAGGATATATATATAGAGAGAAAGAGAGAGAGATATATATACATATATATTCTAATGTGTGCACTACAAAGATGTCATGCTTAGATATATCACACAGTAACAAGCTGCCCGGAGCTGCAAAGATTTCCAGATCTGATCTTGTCAGGACAAGCTTCAGCAGCTCTTCAAATCCAACTTAGAGGTAACTTTTCTTGTTCTGACTCCATGCTAGTTTGCTTATCTGGTTGTTCTCTTACTTACACAGTATGTCTGTAGTATAATTGGCACAGTGTATACTTGGCAAGGTGCCGATCTTGCACTTCTCTTCTGCTTATATTTAGCATCTTGTATGTGTGTAGTATAATTGGCCTGGTGCTGATCTTGCATTTCTCTGTTGAGCATATTTGACACAATGTCCCTGTTAGTTCTGCTAGGGTGGCATTACTAAATGTATATAGGACCCAGAAACCAGTCACTTAGGGAAGGAGCAGACTGAGAGCACCCTTGTGTGCACTGACTCTACTGGCTCCTTCCTTGCTTGCCAGCAAGCATGCATGGGTGCCAATAAAATACATTTCATTCTGTTTCTGAGCGAACTGCTGTGTCTGGTGAGTTTCTTTCATTTGCTCCTGGGAGGGTGCAAATAGTATTTATTTCCCTAACAATTGCAATATCCAGGGTCATTTGCAGCTTTTCAGACCGACAAGAATCATTCCTTAACCTGAAGTCCGCACAGTCCACTCATGTAAAAGTGCAGGCATATTCTGAGCAGAATTGTGTTGCATGTCAATATGCTTGGGTGGATAAGAACTGCCTTCCAAGATTCGTCCGGCATTATATTGTGAGCCATACCTGCACTCCTGGGTCCCTGACATAGCTTGAGATCAGCACAACATAGGAATCCTTGAGAGAAACCTACATTGTTGCATCACAGGACTGATCTGTCTTAATGTCTTTCTGTAACTTCTATGGGCCTGGCAGAACCAATCCTTTAATCAATATTTCTCTCTGAACGTGACCCTCAGGAGCTGCTATCTGTCACTGAAGCATGTGTGGTTGTCAAAAACAACTAGGCATTCCACATTTTAAATCACAACACAAGTAGGCACTTTAACAAAATCTGGAAGAAAACTACAGTCGGAAGAGAAGCTGCAGTCAGAGACATTGCCAACATCATTTAGTCAGGTGGCATCCAGATTAGATTCTAGAGTGATCACATCCCACTTTGTGCCCCATTCCAAGAAAACTATATTGTGAAAATCTTGCCAGAATTAAATGTTTTTTTTCTTAAACTTAGGCCTAAAAACTTGATTGAAACTATTTTATATTGAAGATTCTTTGGTAGACAAAGCTCCCTATTGGAATAAATGGCAACGATCCCCTGAACTTAGCCTCCTGTGTCACCGCAGTCCTGGACCCTTGGAAGTGGGCTTAGGGTGCTCTGCCAGCATCTGTGGATCCATCGGAACCAACACATCTCCTCTGCTGCGTGACACCAACCCAAGCAGAACCAAGGCATTGCCACTGCTGCACGGATTGGACCCGTCGCAAAGACCCGCATCGCCGCCACAGCCCCATCGAAACCGCCACTGCGTGACACATCCTTGGCACAGGCCCTCACATCCCACGTTGACAGCAGCCTTGACGACAACACCGGACTCTACATCTCTTTGGAACCGAGCATCACCCAACTGTGCACCGCATCCTTGATGCTAATCTTCGCATCGCAAGCCCCGTCGACGGGTTCCTTGACGATGACGCAGGCCCTTGCACCCAACCTCACCACATCTCGGAATCAATGCATCCCTTTGACTGAGTGAGGCTTCTTCGACGGGGATCCTCACAACGCTCCGCAAACCAGGATTTACGGTACTCTATTCAGTGGGCCTAACTGGGTCCCTTTAGCCGTCCCGCGGTCCATCGCGGTCGGCCTAAACTTGTGACTTTGTCCTAGTCCGGCATGACCAGATACCCACAGTTAGCGCTTTGTGCTTTTTGGTGCTATTTTCACTGAAATCTTTAAAATTGCAAATCTCCGGTTCTACTGATTGTATTTTTGTCATTCTGGTCTTGTATAGAATTCTCTATTCTTCTAACTTGGTGTGGGATCCTTTCGGTGTGGTGTTTTCACTTTATTACTGTTTGAAGTGTTGCATAAATACTTTACACATTGCCTCTCACTTAAGCCTGACTGCTTTGTGCCAAGCTACCAGAGGGTTGAATACAGGTTAATTTAGAGTTGACTTGTGCCTCACTCTGACAACGATTGTGGTTGCTGCTTGACTACGGCTCACACCAGTCAACCTACAACTCAATTTCTTACAAGGAGTACCCACAAAATTAGCACAATAAGTGTGCAGCTCTGCGTCTACCTGTCATCAGCCTTAAAGTATGGGCCACTCCAAGGAAAGCTAAGAACCTAGGATCTCCCCAGAATCTTCCCTTTCAATATCAACTCTTTTTGCTGACTTACCCCCATTGCCTCACCATTCACAAAATGGCAGTGCTCATGAAGGATTAATGCCCCAGTCTTGGCCTCCTTATCCTTGCTAACCTGAGAATCAAGTGCAAACATGGTGTACTTCGCTACGTTTACAGAGCCACAGTAGTAAGGCCCGAGGTCACCAGTGGTAAACAACCTCAGCCACCAAGGATGGGACCCAGTAGTCCCTGTCTGCCCTGAGCCCCCCCATCATCCCCCCACACCCCCGAACGGGGTCTGACAGTAGTATTAAAGTACTTTTATTTTTTGATTAAAAAATGCTCACTAGACATTGATTTATTGAATGTCATTTGTTGTGTTGCTGAGTTCTGAGTGTCTGTGCCATACCTGGGTAAGCGTTGGTAAGGCTCAATTTCACTGCCATGAAGGTCAAGTGCTATGGCGCTGTACTTGATGCTAGGTTTAGGGTTCAACAGTAAGGTGGTGAAAGGTTCCGATTGTTACAGGTTGAGTCCAGCATCCTATGACTGCCTTGGGATTTCTGAAAAACATTCCACAGAGCCATGTTAACTTTTTGAGTTGTCTAGCACTTCTTTGTTATGGGCATTTTTTAGAAGACCTGGATCTGGGCAAGTGCTGTGCTACTTGGATGATTACCTGTTTTTCGGTGTGGAAGAAGTGCCTGAGAACTGTGAGGTGCTGTTAAAACAGTTTAAGGACATACCAAATGATTTGGATGCACTGGAACTAGAAAAGGTTAACAGGCTTTTGCCAACTGTATCCTTTCTATGTAATGAAATGCATACAGGTTTGCACAGGACTAAACCAGCGACTTTGCAGCGCCTGGCAGGGGAGGCAAGAAAACTGGAGCTGGGAAAAGTGCAACACCTAGTTGGGCATTTTAACTCTGCTTGCAAATTGACAAGCCCAGCGAGACTTTTTCAAAGAGAATGGAGTTTTCTAGGAAGGGTGAGTTGATGCCCCATCTGATTGTTAATACTCTGTGGATGGTTTGGGAACATTTTTTGAATAGGTTTGTTGTAGCAGGGTGTTGTTATAATTCAAACGGGTGGCAGGAACATGCTGACATGTTGCCTGATAGTGGGAGTGGGAGTGGGGTGTTGAGAGTAAAGTATATGCAAGAATAAACTCTCAAGAAGCAGATATTACTCCTTGCCCGCCTTCATCGATCTACTTTCCTCTTACGCCTCCCTGTCTGGTTACAAATTACATTTTTCTAAATCCGAAGTACTTCCATTAAACAAATATTGCTTAAAAAGCATGTTTGATGGGACTGATTTCAAATGGAACACTAGTGGTATTACTTGCCTAGGTATAAAGTATTCTTCTTCCATCGCCATAACAGTTCATCTTAATTTAGAGGATCTTTTAATGAAAGTCAATACCTTGATAGGTAGATGGTCTCCCCTCTTTTTGTCTTGGTGGGGTAGATTGGACACAATCAAAATGATGCTGCTCCCCATTATTAATTTGTATTTATCTATGCTTCCGGTGAAACTCCCACTGACTTTTTTTAAGACTCTCAATAGTACTTTGAGTAAGTTTCTTTGGAATGGCAAGAAAGCTCGCATTTCTTTATCTGTCCTGTCTGCCCCTAAAGATCGGGGAGGTGTTCAGTTTCCCAACTTTCGGCAATACCATTCTTCCTCTTCAACAGATCTCCCCTCTTCCGTTTGGCACAGATTGGAAGAATCTCTGCTTCATCCTCTTCCTTTTTCTTCGTTAGTCCATTTTCCCCATCCTCCTCGCTCTTTTAATTATCCTACTATTTCACATTTTATTTCTACCTTTCATCCAATCCAGCGTAAATCTCATTCTCCTTTACAATTGTTTCTTGACTCACCTCTTTGGCACAATAAGTCTATTAAACTATCAAATCGTACTATTTTTGGAAAACGTGGGCGGCCAAGGGAATTTTCATGGTTAAACATCTCTTGCATGGTTCCTCTTTTTTCTCCTCTCAAGAACTTCATTGTAAGTTCGGCCTATCTCTATCTTCACTCCACAGATATGATTCATTAAGATCATTTTTGACCTCTCAGATTTCCTTATTCTCCAGTTCTCCCCCTTCTGATTCCGACCCTACTTTTGAACCTTTGTCTATCACTTTTCCCCTTCAGGCATCTCACATTTACAAATACCTTCATTTCTCCTCCTCTGATCGTCCCAAAAGTAAAGTAGAACTTGCATGGGAATCCGATTTGCAACATACTCTCTCTATTCACACTTGGAATTCCATATGGGCACGCATTCATCACACTTCCTGTACTGCTAGCACAACTCAGACCCTCTATTATTTTTACAACAGATTATTTTTCACCCCATTATCTATTTCCAAATTTCGTCTGGACCTTTCCTCAAATTGCTGGACCTGTACAAATACCCCTGGCTCATTTATGCATTCCTTTTTTCTTTGCCCCCCTATTAATTTGTTTTGGATAAAGGTATGCAAATCAATCTCCTCTATTTGCTCCATTACTTTCCCCTTTGATGTTTATTCCATCTTTTTGGGTAGCAACTGTGTGCGTTGGTTTGGTTCTCGCAGGGTGGGCATATTTGTGGATTTGTTAATCGCTATTGCTTTTCTGGTAATTACGTCTAACTGGAAAGATGCTACCAAGGTTTCTTTCTCTGCATGGTGGAACCTTCTTTGCTATCATCACAGAATGGACAGAGCTTCTGTTACCACTTCTCAGCAACTTTTTCGGAAAGAGGTCTTCTAGTCTCCCCTCACCGAATATCTCTCTGCCTCTGCACTGCGCAACAAAGACAATTCCTTTGTCTACCAACCACCATGAGTACCTTTTTTGCTTTCTTTATACGACTTTTATATTTTATTGTACAAATTCTACTTTATATGCACCCATTGTATTGAATGTATTGTAATAACCTTACATATATTTATCTGACAGGATGTTGTCTCCTTTTCTCCTTCTTTCGCTTCTTTTCCTTTCTTTCTTCTTTCCTCCTTCTTTTTCCTTTTTTTTTCTTTCTTTTCTCCCCTTTTTTCCTATCATTCTTTTTCTTTCTCCATCCTTTTATTCAAAATACCGTAAAATGCTATTTGTTTTAAGGTGCAACTTTTCATTATGCTCTCATTTTCTGGTTTTGTTTCCTTGACCTGGGTTGTTCTTATTCGCTTTTATCCCTCCATGATCTTTATTCTGCTCGTTCGTTTTCGCTTTTTATTATAACGATTGCAGTACTGTTGTACTTTTGTTCTCAACTATTTCAATACAGCTTCTTAAACACAAAAAAAAAGAAGCAGATATTACTTCATGTTCACATCTGACCACAATGGCTCACCCACCACCCAGTGAACTATCATTATCCTGGCATTCTGTGACATCACTGGAAGTCCAGACTGGCAGGATACAACACACCTCCAAGCTAATAAAACATAAAAAGACAAAGCAAGCAAACCAAAGAAAAAAATTCAAACACAATGGAACACAAACCCCCATACAACGTGAAAAAGAGCCCATGACAACAATAAACCATAGTTGCACATAAACCATGGCCACCATACAAAACACACAAAAACATATATGTGACACACAAAACTCAAGTACAAAACACTCTTCCATATACAAAGCCACACCTTAATATCATCGTCAAAATACTATATTTGAATATTAAAAAATAATCCTAAAAGCACATTAAGATCCATACAATCAGAAAACAGTCCATATAAATCAATTGGCCACAAGACATTCAAAATACTCTAGTTAAAAACGTGCAACATACAAAGTATACAACGTTAAAACAATAATGTATTCCTCACAGGAATAGCTTATTTTAAAGAGGAAGACATTCGTATTCATAAAACAGGAGACGGGGCATTTGGAGAAAAATTAGGGCCGGTTTCCACCTTCTAAAGCCCATATCCTTTAAAATTGGTATAATAAAGAATTTCTTAGGCCCATCATAGAATTTTCCCCCAAAAATAAAATGCAACCGAGATTGCTGTGATATTTGATCACAACGACATAAAGTTGATATGCCTGAATCAAATGGGTTCAGAGGAAATCTTGATTGCCAGCATATGGAACAAATTCAAAGTCTGGTTAAAATAGAACACTTCTATGAATTGTTAATCAGGGTTAGATATGGTTCCATTTCGGAAGTTGACATAATCCCCACATATTCTCTATTGCCCGGTTTTTGGAGCTCCAACATGCTCTGCTCTCTCCTCTTGTTGTCAATGAAATTCTGTTTTACCCACAGTTGATCCCAGCTCAGAATTTCTAAGGGTTTACTGAACACAACCCTTCCCGAAGGAATCAAGACCAGACTTAGTGTAATGGAGCCAGGGGAGCTATAATCCAAACCCTCACATGTACAAAACACACTCCGCGCTCTATCCACTTCCTTTCTTCAACAGCTAAAAATGCACAGACCCATCATGAACAAAACCATATGCTACACACAAACCATTGGATGATCACATCTGAGAAAAACAAGTTATCTTTCAATCCCTCCATATGTGTAACAGGTGTCTTTCAACCGTCGTTTAGCAAACAGGTATCTTTCACAAAATAATAGAAACAAAATATGGCAACTGTCAATACACCTGCTGTTTGCCTTAACAGAGCCACTCACCCTGGGAACCAAGACCCAGACTGAGGGAGCAGCATCAGTAGAGCAGGATGGCATGACTACACTGTAACAAGTGGTTCTGAAACTACTACAGCAACCATTCAACCTGTGCAGAGATCTGCCACATCAACTTCAAGACCTGCAACCACACATACAGTGAAAGCTACAACTCAGTCAAAACAGCGAATGTATGGAGACAGGCCAACATTAGTCATTAGACAGACAAGGCAAGCCTTCTCTGCCAGGTGCCTAGCAGATGTTACCCAAGGTACCATTAGGTGCTCCTACTGTATCAAAGTTCCATAATTAGGAGAAATCTATGCTCAAGGTTCTCTGGAAAACATATAAAGCCAGGGATGAGCTTAGTAAGAGAGAAGAGAAGCACAGGGAAACCATATCTGAGGGAAATGAAATCATTAGGCATGTCCGAACTAACGACCACGGTGAAGGATCTGTGTTATGTCATTGCTGCTGACTCAGACGTGAACAAACGTAGGCAAAGGCACACTGAAAACCATCTTTGGGTTATTGAGTGTTCTCTGGAAAGGCTAGCATCTGCAACAGCAAAGGTTCAGACATACAGCAAATATTTAAGTTTAAATAGTTTGTCACCACAGCAATGTAGCCATAAGCCTTGCTTAAATGACAAATACACTTAAGGAAGGGTTGCTATCGGTGGTTTCCCTGCGCCCGCACTTCCTACAGAGATGCTTTGCTACCCTGCAGCAGGGGTGGGACTACGTCCCCCAGCCTGCCCAGGGAAAGAGGAGGGGCCACCAGATGCTGACAGGCTCGAAAGAGCCAGAGTCGTCCCGCAGCACTGGTTGTTTATTGGCGGTTTCCCTGCACCCATACTCCCTACAGAGACGCTTAGCTGCCTGCAGCTGGGGTGGGACTACGTCCCCCAGTCTGTCCAGGGAATGTCGGCCCCCGGGGGAAGTAGGGTCGCAGAGCAGTCCTCCCCCGGGGTTCTTCGCGCATAGGCGGAAGGACATGCTAGGGTGGGGGTCAAGGTGTTGGGCAATGGGAGGGATTAGGGTGGGTATAAAGGTGCAGGGGGGGAGATCTCTCCCTCTTCCTGCACCTGGCACCACCGGGGAAGTTTAGGAGAAATTAGGCAGTTGAGGTAGTGTAGGCAGTAGAGATAAGTTAGACCAGTTTGTCGGCTGGTGGGGGGCATTCGTTTTCAGGCCAGTTAGAGGATTAGGCCAGATTTCCTTACCTGCTGGGAGGAGCGGGCATGGCGGAGCCCGATTTGACAAGTGGTGCGGGCCGCACTGAGAGTGCTGGGCCAGGTGGGCCGCGAGGACCTACTGCGGCCAGGAGTACTGGACCAAGCATGGGTCGGCATGGTCTGACCCCCGCGGTCCGCATCAGCTGGTGTCGCAGCGGCGGTGACGGCGTGTCAGGAGGAGCCGCCATTGTCAAAGAAGGCTGTGAGTAGCAAGGGGTGGGGCCAGCCCAAGCAGCAACAGCCGAAGTGCAGAGGCAGGAGACAGAGCCTACCAGCATGGCTCACAGAGGACGCGCTCTTCGTTGACACGGTGAGCCAGGGGGCAGGCCTGAATTACCATGAACTGGCCCAGCAGCATGCTGCGGCTGGTATGGGGCCACCTACCCCATTGTCGGATGTAGATGGAGTTCAGGAACAGGACACAGGGGTAGGGGGAGTGAAGGGCAAGTCGGTGTGGGTTGAAGAGACGTACCAACAAGGGAGAGGGCTAAGGGCAGCCGGGACGGCAGAGAGACCCGGTGGTGTTGGGGACCCCTCAGGTTGGAGCATCCTGGGGGGTGGGCACAAACCAGCAGCGGAGGCCGGTAAAAGTAGGGGGGCACTGGTGGGATGCAAAACGGCCCTGAGGCACTGCCCAGAAGCAGCAGAGGGGTCAGCGGCGGCCTACCCTCCATCGAGGGATTGGGCAGCAGCGTTGAATTCAGAGGAATGCAGTGGTGTGCTTAGAAAGAATGGGAAGGGGCAGAAGAGAGCGGTGCATGAAGTGATGTGGGTGCCTACAGAGGATGAGACGGAGTTGCTGTTAGATTATGGTGATGAGAGTGATGAGTTAGAGGAGGGTGAAGTGCAAGATGACGAGGATATGACTGCGGGGGTTGCTGGGGCACCGGCGAAGGCAACCAGAAAGGTTGGTGTTTTGCAGGAGGCAGGTGTGGCCAAGGGCAAGACGAAGTCAGCAAGCCAGAAGAAGAACAGCGACATGGGCAAGGAAAAAGAGGCCCAAGCAAGTCTATCAGGTGAGGGTGACTGGTGGGCTGCTTGGGATGGGGGGGCAGAAGGCTGGGAAGAAAAAAGCCTGCCGGTCGGTGGGTGTGGGAAAAGGGTCTGTGAGAGACACAGGGGTTCAGGCAGGGGCAGCAGCGCCTCCAGTGGCAGGTGCGAAGGACAGCGGTGCAAAACAGTTAATTGGTGCGAGTGTCCAGACAGACAAGGTAGAGGGGAACGAAGGAAAAGAGGACAATGGGAGGACAAACGCCACAAGAAGCTGCCATACATGGGCTTGGCAATGCCTTTGGGGTCACATCTATCTGACAAAACGAGAAATAGGATATGGAAGCACGAATACATCAATGTATATAAGTTGCTCCATAGGGAGATCCAGGCGAAGGAAGGATCAAAGGAAGAAGAGTGGGAATTGACGAGGAGGCCCAAGGTTCCCATCAACATGGAGAACTGGATCTCAGCCTTCCTCATATAAGCCAGTATTTACTGCGAGAAACACCTTGACAGGGCAATCGCATTACTGAAATACATGGACATCATACAAAAGGCGCAGATGAACTTCCGGGGTTTCGCATGGTTGAGTTATGATGAGGAGTTTAGGGCCAGAATCAGCATTAACCCAGACAAGCCATGGGGGGAGGTAGACCAAGAACTGTGGATGCAATGGATGTCATCCACGCAGTCATCGGCATCTACCCATACGGCTAGCGGCCTACCAGTGACGTATCGGTCCTTCCCGGCACGTCCCGCCCAGTCTGGGGTGGGGTGGGGTTAATTTCAGCGCAGACAGTGCAGGTCCGTCACCAAAGCAAGGGGGTGGCCCCATGGGGCCTACTGGAATTTCATCAAGGGTTTCTGTTCAAGACACCCTTGCAAGTTTAAGCATGAGTGCTCCAAGTGCAGGGGTTGACACCCACTCACGCATTGCTTTACATTGTCCTCCCCAGCCGAGCAATGGAGGGCCACTAAGGGCAGGGGACAGTCTGGGCCAAAGGGCTCCTACCCCAGTTAGGATCGAGGCCATGGGCCGTGGCTATTGATCTACCCCGACATAGAGGCTGTTTTGAGGATTCAATGGGGTTTTATTGTAGGTTTTCGGGTGCGATACCAAGGTCCCAGAGAACGAAGATGGGCAGAAAATTTGAAATCAGCCATAGAGTTGCCAGAAATAGTAGCAGCGAAATTGAAAAAGGAAGTCGAAGAAGGAAGGATAGCGGGCCCATTTGAAGGTTGGCCAGTGGAAGATCTGATCATCTCACCTCTTGGGGTGGTACCGAAGAAAGAACCAGGGGAGTACAGGATGATCCACCATTTATCTTGGCCCGAAGTGAGGTCAATCAATGACTTCATTGTGGAGGAGGATTCAAGGGTGCTGTATGCGTCAGTGGACGATGCGATCTGCCTAGTGAGGTAGTGTGGCAGGGAGCGGAAATGGCAAAATGTGATGTAAAATCGGCATTTCGTTTACTGCCTATACACCCTGCGGATTTCTCGTTGATGGTGATGCAGTTTGAGGGCGCCATCTTTGTGGACAAAGTCTTGCTGATGGGCTGTGCAATTTCTTGTGCACTTTTCGAGATGTTCAGCACTTTCTTGCAGTGTGTTTTCACGAAGAGTAGTGGTCACCGGGAAGTGTCCCATTACCTGGATGACTTTCTGTTCATAGGGAAGGGAAATTCAGGAGATTGTAAGAGGGCGCTGCAGCACTTCCAAGAACTGGCACAGTCCTTTGGGTCCCCTTAGCGCCGGAAAAAACAGCTGGGCCCAGCTGTAGATTGACTTTCCTGGGCATTGAGTTGGACTCAGTCCAGTGGGTGGCTAGGATACCTAGTGAGAAAGTGACGGACATACAGGCTTTTCTGCTGTGGGTGGTAGGGGAGAAGATTGACCTGAGAACGGTTCAACAATTGATGGGTTTCCTGAACTTTGCTTGCCGGGTGGTGAGAGCCGGGAGAACATTCGGCTGACGCCTTGGCATGGCCATGTCTGAGGCAGTACTACCATACCAGAGGGTCAGGATTTTGATGGGGGTCAGGGCAGATTTGAGGGTCTGGCAGGCCTTTTTTAACAGATTTCAATGGAGTGTCTTTGGACTTTGTGGAAGACAGGACGATCTAGCAGGTTCAAATTTTTTCGGACGCAGCAGGGACTTATGGCTTTGGACTGTTTTGGGATGGACGATGGTGGGCGGAACAATGGCCGGCACATTGGTTGAAGCAGGGCCGGAGCATAGCTTCCCTGGAGTTTTTTCCACTGTTGGTGGCACTGGCGGTGTGGGGCATGGAACTGCAGACTAGGGCGGTGTTGTTCCATGTGGACAACATGACGGTGGTGGAGCTAGTGAACAGGCAGAAAGCGAGGGACTTGAGTGTCTTGCGGCTGTTGCAGAGGTTCATATTGAAGTGTTTGAGACTGAATGTGGTATTTCGGGCAAAACATGTTCCAGGGGCAAGTGACGACATTGCGGATGTTTTGTCTCGTTCGCAGTGGCGGCGATTCCAACGACTGGCACCTGGAGCGGACGTATGCAAGACAGAGCTGCCGGATGGCATCTGGGCCTGGGGGAGTGAGAGTGATAGGCCTGGTCGAAAAATCTCTGGCCGAATCTACAAGGAGGAGTTACAGGCTGGCATGAGCTGAATTTGGAAGTTTCATGGGACAGACCGTAGATGCATGGAACATGACAAGACAGGACACTGAGCAGGGAGTTATGCGTTTTGTTCCAAGTTGTACTGATAAGGGTTTGTCACAAATGACAATAGTGGGGAAAATGGCCTAGATCTCATTTTATAGCAAACTGTAGCTAGGTTTCGACCCTGCGAAGGATGAGATTCTGAGTAGAATGTTGAAAGGTTGGGGACGTGAATGGGGGTGTGGGGGGGAGGGAGCCCCGGGGAGGCAATAACTTTTGAATTGTTGCAAAGTTTACTGGGGGGTTTTGCCTAGTTGTTGTTATGACAATTACGAGGTGTCAGTATTTCGTTTATGCGTGGTCTGGATGTTTTTTGGGGCTTTCCGGGTTTCTGAATTGTTGGGTACGGGGCAGCAGGTGGGAAGAACTTATGATGAGGAGAGATTGGATCAAGGTCGACTGGGGATTTGGCTGGGTCGTTCCAAGACAGATCAGTCTGGGAGGGGTAGATGGGTTTGGCTTAATGAGAGCGAATGCAGTGGTGTGTGCCCGGTGCAGGAATGGCGGGATTTCTTAGCAAGAGCAGGAAGGCCGTTGGGAGGAATATTTTGTCATGCGCCAGGGGGCAGGCTGACGGCGTTTCAGCTGCTGGCGGGGTTGCGTATGGCATTAAGGCATGTGGGAAGGGATCTGCCAGATATGGCACACATTCTTTCCGCATTGGCGCAGCTATGGCGGCAGCCCGTTTAGGTTGGTCTTGGGACAGAATACGACAGATTGGGAGATGGAGCTCTAGATGCTGCGAGAGATATGTGCGTAAGTAGAAGGGGGGTCTTTAGGCGGGGCAGAAGTAGGAGAAGAGGGGTGAATTTTGTGCACTAATATATTCCCTTTTGTCTCAGGTTGTGTGGGCGGCCCAGGAACCAAGACGATTACCTGGATCGTGGGACATTCTTTCGTATATTGGGCAGCCAGATACGCAGATCGGCAGGTCTATGATCGTAACCTGGGTCTGAAGAGCAGCCATCAAGAAGTGCATTGGTGGGGTAAAGGAGGGATGCATTGGGGGGCTTTGTTGCAGAGGCTGACGAAAATGGTATCACAAAGAGGCTGTCCTGATATGTTGGTCCTACACTTGGGCGAAAATGACTTGATACAGTTATCTGGATTGGCAATTTTGCAGCACATGCAGAGGGACCTGGAAGTGATAAAATGTAATTTGGCCGAACATGCCTAGTATGGACTGATTGTGTGCCGCGCAGAGTGTGGAAAGGGGCAGTTAAACAAGCAGCCGTGGAAAAAGCCAGCAGAAAATTGAAAAGGGCAATGAGGGTTTTCTGCCAAACCAAAGATATTAAGGTGATTGCTCATGTAGGGCTCAAATTAGAAGAGCCGTTGTTGTTCAGGGACAATGGAGTGCCACTTTCGCAGCTAGGGAATGCCAACTACATGATGGAGATGCGGGATGTGATCAGTAGGTTGTGGAACGAATCCATCTGGTGCCGCAGGGAAGAGAGGGAGTGAAGCGAAAGGTGCACAGGAGAGGGGGGGGCAGGTAACCGCCCTACGGGGGTTCCCTGGTTGGCAGTACTTTGGAGGGGTGGTGAGTCACAGATGGGCACATCCACCCCTCGGAGGGGGGAACAGGTTAATGATGGTGGGGTGCGGGATGCAAGAGAGTGGCGGCAGGAAGTCCAAGAGGGGATGTTGAAAGAAAAGTGATGGCGAGAATGGAGGGATGGAGGAGGTCACAGAGTGAAACGGGATGAGCGCAACAGGTATGATGGTTGAGGATGGATAGAGTGAATGAGGAGGTTTGATGATGGGAAATGTTATAGTTATTGATGTTTTGGTTAATGTGAATTGTTACAACCATGTCCTAATAAAATGGTCTTTTACGCTTCAAGTAACAGCGTGGAGTGTAATTATTGCGCAAAGAGGAGGGGCCACCGGTTGCTGATAGCCTCAAAAGAGCCAGAGCCATTCAGCAGTGTGGGGCGCACCCGGGCAAAGACTGGAACAAGACGGATCCATCTTAGTCTGTCTGAGACAGGAAAAGGCAGGGCAGGGCCGCACTATCAACATCTACCGCCTTTGCCTTTTTGTCCAGTCCTGAAGGTTGACCACCTCATCCTCCTGGTACTTGAGCCCCGGAAACTACAGGGTAAAGCATCTCTCTTATCATGGGTAAAAGAAAAGCAAAAGGGAGCGCCCAGGGAACCACAAAGATGGCTAAACTTTTAATACCCAGTGCAGCAAAGAACTGTGTGGTTAATGATATTGATAACCAAATTGAAAAGCTGGAGACTCTATTTAGTGGCAGGAACTCCTGCAAACCGAGCGCTTTAGGTGAGAAAGTTCCACACATTTTTAAAAAGGAAAAATCCTCTGACCAACTCGCACTTGGAAAAGTCCCATCTACACTTCCAGACTCTGTGGATGGTAAAGACATGGGCCGTGCAGTTATTGAAGGTGATAATGCTGGGATATGCAACTCTGCTACAGCGTTATTGCATGACACACCTACCAGTGAGAATGGGGGGAACTATCTCGAGCCTAGTTGTGGCACCAGAAATTGCATTTTCAAATCGCTTTTATCCTCTGGCTCACTTAGGTATTGGCAATGAGAATGATGACTCATGCAGTTCTGCTACAGTGGGAGTGGGAGCTAGGAGGGCGGTTGGGGACAGCAATGTTAGTATTAATTGCACATTTCAGAGTGAATTAAGCCAGCTCGAAGAAACCAGCAAAAAATTAGTCAGCAACGTTTCCTTATTAAGAGCGAATCTGGGGACACTCACTGCCAAATCTGATATGTTAACTCCATGAAGAATACGTAAAGAGGCATCTATGCCTCAGGATAACAGGAGGCCTCAGCCTGTTACGTGTTCAGGAAACACTGAGATACTTACCTCACATCAGCTTGAATTAGTGGCAGATCCTAGCCAACGCTTGGATCAAATACCCGTCTCACATCTAGTGGTCACACGCTGTTTAGTTCTAGGGGCGCCTCATTAAGGGAGACTTCCTACGCCCCTATGGAGTTCAGCATTAGGAACCCTTGCATAATCCCTGCTATAGGTTATTTGCAGGATGGCATTAAGACCCCATCATATCCCTCTCACTTTATAGGGGTACTGGGTACGAAGGCAGGAATGAACTACCAGGAGGAAAGACAGCCCTTGAGGGAGTATACTAAGCATATGCAAGGAAACCCTCCTACAGGTCCTGGACGTCCTCTAGATGGAAATAGAAATAAGATGTACATGGTAAATGTACCTAAAATGTCACTCTCAACAAAATAAAATGGTGAGATCTTAACAAATAAGGTTACTCATTGGATAGGCAGGTTAGGCAATGCCATTCTATTATATGATCAGAGATTTTGACAATGAATTCAATTAAATCACACTTGAGCTAGCCAATGTAAACCTTGGACATTGACTAGTGAACCTGGACAAACGCACCTCACCTCCTAATGGTTCCAAGTTCCAGTTTAAGTACACTTTACCAAGTAGGAGGGAATTACATGACCCGGGGAGTAGCAAGCTTTTAGTTAATCAAACCGACAATGTTCAAACCTGTTCTAGAAAGGGTCATCACAGCGGTGGGGCTAGAGTTGGCCATGCATGATGGGAAGAGGGATTGTCACCCCAAAGTAACAAGGGCAGCTTGGTAGGGGGAGATGTTTGTCCTTGCATAACTGTAGCAACAGAATCACACATTAACCCCAGCGAGGTTTGTGATTAGGGGAGGCAATCCCTAGGACATACTCAGTCTCCATTCTCTGGGGACATTGGAAAATTAAAGATACTGTCCTGGAATATAGCTGGCATTAACTCCAAATTCAATTGTGATGAATAGGGGAGTTACATTGATAGCTTTGATATATATCTCCTACAAGTGACCTGGGCCACTAATGTGGTCCATAGTGTGGGCTTTGCAAATGTTAGTGTGGAAGCCTCTCCCTCACCAATAGGCTGACCGGTAGGGGGCCTTATTATTGGGGTTAACATTCACCTACAATGCACCCTCAAAAAACTTGACAGGGATTTATTGACCATGAGTCTATGAAGTACAAAAGGGAAAGAGTCTGTTCTTTAGGTCAATATTTATAATAGATTCTCTTCACATCATCAAGACTCTCCCACTATAATAGCCCTTGATGATTTTTGGGAAAAGGCAGATGGTACTGGCCATTTAATACTTGCAGGGATTCTAAATATTACATACGAACCCCTTGAAGCGATGGCAAACATCACTGAGGAGGAGGATGAGGAGTGGGGAATCCCCAGTCTGAGTCATGTTGGCCCTCCTAGAAACACGAAAGTTGTATTCCAGGTAGCTTCTTTTACTCTTAAGCGTAGCCTTCGAGCCTGTAACGGGTGCTCAATATCAGGCAAGGAACCAAGACACACCTTCAAAAGGGTCAATTGCCGAACCAGAATAGATTATATCCTATTGGATTTATTGCTTTGGCACTACCTGATTGATACGATGATAAGCAAAAGGTTAGACGTTGACCATAGCGCCCTGATCCTAGAACTGGATCACATGCTCATTTCCCCTCAGCTTCAACTAATGGGAAAACTGACCAATCCCATTGTTCTTAGAATTACAGAAGGTCAAGTGGCCCATGATTAAGGGGAATGTAGATACCTTGACCCAGATATGTAGCTTTGTAATACAGTCATTAGATGGCTTTGAAAAGCATGCAGATGAGGCACAATCAATCTTAAATATCTTTAGCAAACTAATGGAAAAGATAAAAATGTTTTTTTACAAAATTGTGAAGTGCACGGCCATAAGTAATAACAAAGCAGAATGATTCAATGAGCACTGTAAGGTAGCAAGAATGGAGTTGAAGGGTGCCATAAAAAATGGCTGTATAAATCTGTGGCCTTAAAAAGGAAACAATATAATGGGGTTCAAAAAGAGGCCAAAATAAACTGGGAAGAGAGGCTAGGGAGAGACTTAACTACTGTGGCAAACATTAAGGACAGCAAACAGTTCTGGCATATTTTAGCAAAAGGAACTCAGAGCCAAATTATAGAAGAAGATTCTCACATCCAACCTCAGTCCCATTTTGGATCACTCTATGCCGGACAGGCTGACTCGGGGCATGGGGTTTGATGACCTGTCCTGTGTCGACAAGATCAGCGAGCCCTGGGACGTAGATCAGACCAACTTTCGTTTTGAGGAAACTAAGCTAGCTCTTCTTACTTTACAAAGGGAAAAAGCACAAGGTCTAGATAAACTACCAGGTGATCTCTTCCTCTCCAAACCTGAAGTATGGTGTGTCAGTTTCAACCGAAGTTTCAATGCCATTATAAAAGGCACCGAGATACTTGACTCCTGGCTGGGAACAGAAGTAGTCCCAGTATATAAGAAGATACAAACGAAACAGCAAATTACAGGCCTTATAGACACTTCACAAAAATTGTTCTGCAGGCACCTGCTGGTGAGGCTCCAGGACTGGATAAGGGAGAACCAAATCTTGCTACCCCTACAGGCTGGCTTTAGAGAGAATACGTGCACCACTGATCAGTTATTTCAGTTTTTAACAATTTTATGGAAATATGTGGTTATTAAAAGAGAACACCTATACATATTGTTTGTGGACCTACGTGCTGCATTTGATCTCATCCCCAGAGAAAAAATGTGGGCAACCCCAGAGCAGTTAGGGGTCCCGAACTACCTATTACAAGTAATAATTAAATTCCATAGGGACAATTATGCCCAAATAAGATGGGGTGAAATGGTGAACTTACAGATCGAATAAGGGTGAGCATATTGGTACCGACTGTGAGAAGTTGGCCTGGTATATGCTGTCCACTAATTAAAGTGGGCACCTTGCACCAGTCCAAACGACCTTTATTGATGATTAGGTTAAAGACAACCTTTATTGAAAGCTATCCTAGTGGTAGCTATGGAGAGCAGCCTTCAGGCTAAGTCTCGAAGGAATGTAAAGCAGCTTGTTTTACCAATATATAACCTCCTGAATGACCAAATGAAAGGAGAACAACACCAGGTATATATAAAATATATGTATTTATTACTAAACACTCTCTACTAACCTCTTTATGAGATTAGAGAACAAGGCACACAATATTAAATCACTAGAACGACAGTAAATAGCACAATACACAGTGGGCTCCAGGGGGAGACCAAACCATATACTAAGAAAGTGGTATAACAACCACGACTTGACTAGACACAGTGCCTAGAGCACGTAGAATCGCTGGGACCCCAAGGAACCACCCAAGGTAGTGAAACAGGGGACCCACAGAGGACGGGTGCAGTGTGGGAACACAGACGCGAGCACCGTACAACTCTTTTAAAAAAAAAAAAATAATAATAATATTTTTATTTAAGCCAATAGCCATTGCAAAGACAAATACATAAACAGAAATACATGAAAGTAGGACATAAGCCAGTTTGAACAGTCCAAACATATAAATATCAAGATAACAGAAACATAAAGGTTGGATGCTTCCTCCAATCTATATTAAAGATATATACATACAGGTTGTTTCACAGAGGGAATAGATATGTTAATGGTATCACACAACAGCATCCCGGAGATCATCTTTAAGCAGTTGTTGGTGTTAAATGCTCTATGAGAGCCCCCCAGATCTTGATGCCCAGTCTCCGTTTCTGTAGCCCTTTAATGGCATACAGACTAGTTTCCAGCTTACATATAGCATATAGCCTTCCTCTCCACATTTCGAAGGTAGGGGGTTCTTTCTGCCGCCACAGTGATGCTATGCACAATCTAGCCACTGCCACAGCGATATATAATAGATACCTAAATGCATACATTTCCTGTGCGAGCATGCCATCTTCCAAAACTCCCAAAAGCATAACTGTGGGGGTTATCACAATCTGTGCCCCTGTAACCTCCGTCAAAAAGGCCTGCATCATATTAATTAATTGTTTCAACTCTGGACAAGTAAAAAACATATGAACTATATCCGCCTGATCCATCCCACACTGAGTACATTTATCTTCATTTAAGCCACCCCAACGTGCAATTTTTGCGGGAGTATAATTTAAGTTGAACATGGTTTTGTATTGTTGTGTTTTGAGGCTGGAGGAGATTAAAAGTTTATCAGCCAATACGACAGACTCTTGTAGGATATTTCCTCCATGGGACAGTCTGGTGTTCCATTTAGCATTCTGTACCTCAAGATCATCATTTTGTATTGCGATGAGTGTTTGATATAAATTACCAATCCTTCCCCGACCCCTCGCTACTTCTAGCAGGTTATTTTTCTGGGCCAGGCGTGAAATATCCCCTCTTTTTAGCAAATAGTCATGAATCTGCAGGTATTTAAAAAAGTCGGCTTTAGGAAGGTCGTACTCAGACATCAACGAAGAGTATGCCCTGACACCACTACTGTCGACTAAGTCTCCCAGAGTCTGAATACCCTTGCATCTCCATCTGTCCATAATAGCATCAGAAAAGATAGAGGGAAGTAGTACTGAAGAATCGGTGGGGGTATAAAAATTGACCCTACCAATCTGCAGATATCTCCGAATCTGAAGCCAAGCCTTATGGGCAGCTTGAACCACCTTGAAGCGAGTTTTTTTGTAGTAACTGGGCTCAAGAATCTGAAAAAAGCTCCTCTCTGCTTTGGGGCCCAATAATATCTGAAAAATATGCGGGAATTCATCTGCCTTGACCTCACCTTCCCCAACTAATAGGATTCCCATTTGTTGTAGTAGACATGCCCAGTAATAGAACCGGAAGTTGGGAACTGCCCAGCCCCCTCGTGATCGTGGAAGGGTCATATATTTCATAGCTCGGCGGGGTTTGCCCTGGGCCCACAAAAAACTGCTATATATGGATTGTAATTTCTGGATTTGTTTCCCTGCAAGTTCTAATGGGACCGCCCTAAAGAAGTATAGAACCCTTGGCAAAATATTCATTTTTAGGACGTTACATCTTCCCAGCATTGACAAGTGTAGGCCTTCCATTCTGTCTAGTTCCTTTTTAATCTTGCGTAACATGGGATCCCAATTGGACAAAACCATTGTGTCTAGACATGCATTAAGACGCACCCCTAAGTACGTTGCCTCCTTCGTAACTCTAGGATCATTAAAAAATGCTTGCTCTGTGCATATAACCTGTGTCTTGGCCAAATTTAACTTGTAGCCTGAACTCCTCCCAAATATTGTTACTAGTTGTTCTGTCTCTGCCAAAGTCATGGCTGGATCCGGAGAGACTATCGCTATATCGTCTGCATATGCTAATATATTAACCCGTTCCTGCCCAGGCCTCGCCGGCTGTGTGTTTAAACTGTATTCCAGCAGGTTCAGGAACGGATTAATATACAAAGCAAATAACAGAGGGGAGCAGGGACAACCCTGTCGGGTACCCCTTGATATAGGTACGGGGTTAGATTCAAGCCCCAATGCACAAACCCGTGCCATTGGGGATCTATACATAGTTCTAACTGCCTGGATGAAGCCAGGTCCGAAGCCTTGCCACCGCATTGTTGCCCATAAAAATTCCCAAGAGAAACGGTCAAACACTTTCTCTGTGTCCAGTAAAATCACTCCACATGACGCTTTCCGTACATTGTGTAACCACAAAATCCAGACCAAATCTGGGGTGAGGGAACCAGAGGCACGGGGTGCTGGGAGTCGGCAGCCTCCAACATAAACTATGTACCACAATGAAGCCGCTCCCAGTGGGGTGTCGCTAGTGCTAGTGCAGTTTTAGTCTGTGAGTGCAGGCATCTCACAAAAAGTGAAGGACTGGTCTCACACACCGCCTGGTGTCATGCTTCATCATAGACCAGTCCTCGCCCTCTAAAAACTTGGTTTGATAGAGGGCGGGCATACACCTGACGACAGGGATGCACTTCTAAACTAAGTGGGGGCCCATGGGAAAAGGTAGTGAGTTACCCCAGAGGCCTCCCAGGGGCTGCAGCATGTATTATGCCACCCCTGAGAGACCCTTTAAAATGACACAACAGGTCTGCTACAGCAGCCTGTGTAAGGTGGTGCATGCACCCCTTACTTAGATATAGGTTCACTATATCTATCCTAATCACTGCACATATAAACCTATCAGTCACCCCTATGGCAAGCCTTATCAATCCTGAAGGCAGGGTGCTGGGTTTTATGTGAGAGGGTGCCCATGCATGAGCAGAGCCCCTCTGCAGCCTTCGGAACCTATTCTCCGGGGTTGTTTGTGATGCAGCCAACCATATATACTTAAGTGCATTATAACCTCGCGGTAAATGCTAACTTTAAAACGGCTGCATGGAAACATGTCGTGTTTGGTGTCAAACACCTTGGAATCATACCTCCACACCAGTAACTGGTGTGGAGTGTATGATTCCACCCTCCTAGAGGGAGAAATATGACAACACCGGTACACCCGGTACCAGCTTTCTTGACCCTGGCATCACAAAATGGATGCTGCCAGCCACAGACACGAGTCTGCCCTCCTGCTGCTGGATGAAACTCCGGCAGGGGAAGGTTTGACAATAGGTTTCTGTCACAGGGAGGTGTGACCACCTCCCAGACAGGCTTTAGTGTATTGGGGCTGGGTGGGTGCACTCTGAGAGTGCTTTGATGTCTGCACTGGGGGCACATTTGGTGTCCCTGTGCATAGTCCAGCTCAAACCGGTTGCAGGAGCCATTTGCTCCTGCTCTGGCACAAAACTGGACAAAGGACATGGGTGTAGCCACCCCTCTGTCCTGACGCTCCCATAGGTGGGTCCCCAGAGTTTGTCCCACCCCTTCCTTGGGTATAAAATAGGAACCCCTGACTACAGGACTTTGGATTTACCTGGACTAAACTCTGCTACAGAAACCAAGTACTTTGACTATCTGCACGACGCTGGATGACTGAAGAATCTCCCTTGGAGTAAAGGAATTACTCCCCTGCTGAGCAGGCACCTAAAACGCATCTGACTGGTTTGCATCTACGAAGCTCCTGAAGGACTCAGAAGATTTCTGCAATACAGGAGGTGGGTTCCCATAGTCTCTGAGGTTGATCTGTGCTCTCAGCAATTCTGAGGCCCGTATCCCTCGTGGGGACCGTGCAACCCGAACCCCTGGGCACTGTGTACATTTGCAGCAGCATATGCTTTTTGGCAACCCCTGAGGCTGTGCTTTGGGCTACTTGTAGTCCTGACCCCGAGCAGTAATTCCACCGAAGATTTCCAGCCTACACTCCACGAGTGTTCCGTGGGATGGTATTTGGTGATTCAGCTCGAGGTCCCTTCGCGATCCCTGGTCCGTTGGCCTGTGGGTCCCTGTGAAGGCAACTTTAACTTTCAGTGGGCTTTCCTGGTTGCTCCAGACGTGCCCTGACTCTCCATAGCTTGGAGAGTCCCCAGGACCTTGCTGGTCCTCACAGAAGCATCTTTCCTGTGATCGCTTGGGTTGCCGTTGCCAAGGCTTGTTGGTGTTCAATCCGGACACTGACCCACCAGCACTCGACATCGTTTGTGGGACAGCTCACCTCTGGACTTTGGTCATCTTCAGTGCCTCCTGGTCCTCGTGGCTGCAGAGTCAAGCTTCACCTCTTCTCACCTGAAGCACCCGACATCGGTGGGCATTCGATTGCTCCGCTCCTGGTCACGTGAAGTGACCCAGACTTTGTCCCCTCTGCTTTCAGGTTCTTCTCATCTCCGATCCAGGCTTGGATCACACCGGACACTTTTCTTCTCCATGGCAGCAGTACTTTTTCGCATCACGCCATTGAAAACAACAAGGGTTTCCGACACCACTTGACCCCTATGCACCCGGCTCCTCTGGGATAGGTAACACAGGTACCTCGGTACTCTCAAGGGTGCTGGCCTTTGAACCTTCTATGTTTAGCTGAGTTTGCTTAAAGTCCTCCCCTAAGTGTCCTTAATCTTTAAATTTCCAACCGCGACTTTCCCATAGAGTTGTACGGGAGGAGGCAAGATGGCGGCCGATCGCTCGGCCGAGTGAGCTCTCGTAAACCTATCTCCCCTGCACCTCCGTAAGAAGAACACGGCAGAATATGGAATGCGGAAAAAAACAGATAGTGTGAAATGCTTTGGGATCTACTTACGCTACAGTGCTCTGCGGCGTGCGGCTCCAGACACTTATATCTATATTCCCGTCTGATCTGGCGCCCCCCTCGAGGAGCTTTGCGGCGTTCAGCTGAAGATCAGGATCAGTGTGTAGCGGCTCAGGCAAGGATGCTGCCGAAGAACACCAGAGGTGGAAAGACGCGTGGCACAGGAAACAATACCGCTCTGATTAAACTCCCGGAAATTGCCCAGGAAAAACAACGACGTGGAGCGGTTGCGGACAGTGGCAGCCCGTCAAGCTCTATCAGCACCGGGAAAAGAACTACTCCAGCAATCTTTCTGGCGGCCAGAAAGGGCAGGAACTTGGTTCTGTAAAGAGACTCTATGGAGAAGGCAGCACCTTCGGCAGGTCCAGACGAGGTGAGCCAGGGGAATGTAGGGGCTCCGGGACAGAGTGTGGAGAATGTGGAGAATCAAGGGGGGCAGGATAATTTTGTGGGCAACCCCCCGCCGAACACATCAGGGATTGATGGGCTGAGGGGGCAAGAATCGCTGACTTTGACACAAGACACAATGACTATGTCAGGGGCGGTATCCATAACTCCGGTTTTCAACAGGCAAGAATTAGTGGCTATAATAGCACCAGGTGACAAGTTGCAAACAACAGATGGTAATGATGGTTTAGAGCCGCCGGAGACTGATATTGGTGATCACTTTTTCTCTCTTTCGGATCATTCGAATTCATCAGGGGATGAGTCGTTGCAGGTATCTGATGACTCCCACGGCTCTCCAAACAGGCGGTTGAGTGAAACCAGTAGTATATATCAGGAAGAGGAGACCCTGGGAAGGCATAACAGGGTATCTGGCTCCGGGACAGTACGCAAAAAAACATTACCATCTATACCATCTATACCATATATACCTGGAGCGCCTGTGGTCTCTGATCGATCCCCGGGGGAAGAGCAGGTGAAAACCACCAACTCGGGGAACACAACAGGCGGGGGGGGCTGAGGCAAGAACAGAGCATTCCATCAGAACGTCCAGGTGATATCTCTCTGGCGGTTATATATGAGACAATGATGTCGCATAGAGAAGAGAGCCGGGCAGAAAGCCAAAAAACCGAAGGTGCATGCCGAAAATTGCAAAATTCACTCCGGCGAGTGGCCAAATCTTGCTCAGAGATCGCAGAAAGGATTTCTGAAGCAGAAAACAGAATCTCCACACTCGAAGATGAGATGACTGTACAGAAAGCAGCTACGGACGCACTGATGACGCAGAAGAGTGATATTGCTTGGAAGCTCGAGGATATGGAGAATCGCCTCCGCCGTAATAATTTAAGAATTCTTGGCGTGCCTGAAGGTGTTGAAGGCTCAGACCCCCGGAAGTTTGTTGTGGAACTTTTTACAGAAGCCTTCCCGGAACTGACACAATGGATATGGGATACGGAGATACAACGCGCCCATCGGTTCCCTTTTCGGCAAAATAATTATTCGGGACCAAATCAATCTACTTTAAGACCTAGAGCTATTTGATATGTCTTTCAAATTTTCTATCTAGACAGGCTCTGTATGACTTGGCTAGGCCAGATAGACAGAGAAAGGGGGCAGGATTCGAGTTTTTTGTTCGCCCCGATTATTGCCATACTACTGTGGAAAAAAGGTGGCAGCTCAGGCAGCTAATTAATCCTTTTCAGGGCAAAGGTGCACAAGCATTTCTTTTAAATCCAGCTAAACTAAAAATAATATATAAGGACAAGACGAGATTTTTTACATCTGAGACAAAAGCAAAAGAATTTCTACAAGAAATTAAACCTTAGGAAAAGGATAGTAAAAATGGCTGGTAGTTTTGCTAATGTTTGTAGAAAACCACTGTATTTTTAGATAGGGTATTAGCTTCTCAGATTTAAGCTAAACCGTGTTCTAAATCTAGGCTCTTTGTTTATTCTCCCAAGGTTATTTTTTTCTCTCTACCTTCTTTACTAAATATTGCACGGTTTGGGGGGTTTTGGCGAATTGGGAGGAGGGTGGGATAGGTGTCAACACGAGGCTCTCCATCACTTTAGACCGTGGGTCTATCAGCCTCCATGCGTGGGAGGGCAGCGGGGGCTTCCGCTGGTAGAGGAGGCATTCGAGGGGATGTGGGGGGGTCTCGGGGAGGGGGGTGGCTACCACGGGGGGTGGGGTACGGAGGGTGAAAATTGCAAATAAGCCAATAGTTATTGTAGAGCTAATAAAAGGAAAGGAGGTGATGTTATGGGAGAGAGGGAGCGTTCGCTGCAGTGTTGAACCAGGCTAAGGATGACTGCTTTATCTGTATGTACGGTCAATGTGCGGGGGCTTAATGAAAGGGCCAAGCGGCAAAGAGTGGCACGGGAAATTAGAAATATGTCCCCGGACATGGTTTGTCTTCAAGAGACACATATTCCATGGAGTAAACATAGTATACTAAAAGAATTGGGGTAATTAACTTTTGGTCTGTACTTCGTGAGGTACTACTACCAGAGGTGTGGCTATCCTCGCCAAGAATAATATATTAACGGTAATTAAAAGTCTGGCAGATAAGTATGGCCGATGGGCTATGATCGAGTGTGTAGTTGCTAACAAGAAATTCACAATATGCTCTGTGTACGGGTCTAATAATGATGTAGGGACTTATAAGGGTACCCCAGAATCCAATCTGGAGTGTACCTAAAGTACATGAACATGAGGGAGAAAGCAGATAGACTGGGGTCCTGATTAGCAGGATCCTAGTCAGACTAAGTCGAAAACAGTGAAACATCAGCAAAAAGTGGGGGTAACTATAAGAAGCAGATCCTACTCTCCTACACCGACTCTATTTATCTTATACATTAACAGGCTGATTGAGTCCTTAGTTGATTGTAATGGGGATCCCCCTAAGATTGCTGACAACATAGTTGTGTCTTTGTTATTTGCTGATGATACGTTACTTGTATCCAAGACTTTGATGGGGCTACAAAATTTACTGGATCGGTTCTCAGCATCTTGTGAGGAACTCAGTCTAGAGGTAAACATCAATAAGACCAAATTTATGGCATTTAACCCACATAAGTCTTTCAGAGGCAAGGTTAAATTGGGTGACACTCTTCTGGAACAAGTAAAGCAATTCGATCATCTGCGGGTAAGGCTCCCAAATACACTATTTCGCAACTCTTTAAGAGCCAACTCACACTTCAGCATGTAAGCTCTGCTTTGGTAAAAAAATGGAAAACATCCACCTATAGGTCAGTTGCTCCGGTTATTGACATCTATTGGGTCAAGGGAGTCGGAGCCATGCTATACTGCGCCAAGATCTGGGGATCGAACAACTTAGGGGCCGTTGAAAAAACAAAGAACATTTTCATGAGCGCAATTCTTGATTTACCTCGGAGCGCGCCCTTAACCCCATTATGTCTAGATCTTGGGCTCAAAAATATAGCGCACGTGCCAGCATTCAGACCCCTAGCCTACTGGATCCGAGTCTGGTTTAACAACTCACCGCTCCCTATGAGACAATCATTTCTTGAAATGATTGCACTCGATACTAAAGGGTGAATACCATGGCTCAAATATGTCAAGACATGGTTATATAGACTCGGTATGAGCGAACTTTGGTCTAATCCATTCTGTATTCAGAAAGACACCTTGTTGTGTCTCAAGAAGAGATATTAGCAGCACATCAGTGATCTTTGGCTGAACTACAGTACAGTTGGGGAGTAGGGGAGCTAACAGGAAGGTTTTTGAATTTCAAAGATAATCTGCATTGTGAGGAATTTCTGAATCAAATTAAACCTCCTCAAGCAAAATCTTTATACTTCCAATTTAGATATGGCATTCTGCCAGTTAATAGTTTTCACTGTAGATGGAACAGCCATAACATCCCCTCTAATTGCCCATCATGTTATGATAGTTTTGAAACAGAAGGGCGTTTTTTATACTTCTGTCCTAGATATACTGATCTTAGGAGAACTTGGTTGATCCCGATTTGTCCTATTCTATCTGCAAGATATCTAAGGGTTACAATTAGGATTCTCAGAAGCGACACCACAGAATGGCTAATTTTTGCCTTGTCTAAATATCTGACACATGCATGGCAGCTAAGATGCAAGAATGTACTGCCCTTTGTTAGAGAATGAAATTGTTACTTCCTGGTATTGATCTGCACTTCAAGTTTTTAATTCATCCTTGTCATAAGCAGTAACGTCATAAGTAATGTATAGCATTTTTAGAGATTTCAACTTAACGATCAATTGGACTAATGTTCTCTTTTAGAACCAATTAATAATTTTTGGGAATCTAAGGCACAAAATTGCACTTTAGTTTTTTACGATGTATTGTAATCTGCGATATTTTAATTTGCCTTTATTGTGGATAGTTTTTAATAGATATATGCAGTAGAGGTAATTTATATGTTAGGGCTTCTTCTTCAAAACCATTGAACCTCAAAAGCAAAAATATTAAATGTGTGCTATGTTCTCCAAGCATCAGTTTTAAGGATTACATGCATCTATATTGGTGTCTTGAAATGATTTTACAGGTTATTGTGTATTTGTAAATGCTTTTATGGTTTTTGCTTTTAAAACCAAATAAAGTAATCTACTACTACTATTACACATAAGGAAATGTAGACAGCTAATGCATCCAAAAGCTCTAAGACAGGACTAGTTGAAAGTGTAACAAACTCAAGCGTTAGTAGTGTGACAGTAACTGCTGCGCTAGATACTACAAGCAGTAGGAGAAGCCACCGTGGGGAGGTACAGGAAAGTGAAACTCAGCTGCCTACTCATAGAACAACTATTGCTAGAGCACGATGCAAACAAACATTTGAAATATGGTTAAAACGGATATTAAAGGATCATGTTAAGAAATATATGTCATTTTTTGATTCAGTGATAATGAATCTTCAATTTACATTTGCATTATTCATAATAACTGAGTACACATTCAAATATACTTTAAATCACAAATTAATTTGTATGACTACATTTATGTTTCTGTCGCAAGTACCTGAAAAATAATTATATGTTACTTCACTCCTTCAAGTACGTTTTTGTCCTGCTCTTGTTGTATCCTGTCCTTGGGACTGACATTTGGGAAGTTCAATGTAATCATCGTCGTCTAATCCATCATTTTTATTGCTGTATTTTGCAAGATGGCACCTGGGCTGTGATCTTACAACATGGATTGTATTCAAGAGTACTCCCATTTGTATATAGACTGCACAATCTGCCTTTCAGTAATCTGAATGTCTTTCAATAATAGTCCTGGTCTGCATGTGTGCTGCATCTTTGTTCCCTTGGTGTGTGAATTCAATATGGCGTCAAGATCCATGGCATAAGGCATAGGCACTGTCTTATAATGTATTATTTTAAGTAAACTTACCAAGCAACTACCCATCCCCCAACTCTCCTCTTTATATCCGATCAGACAGTGCACAGTGACTTAACATACTGGAGTCGCTTGTGCTACCAAGGTGACGTGCCCTTAGATCTGTTTTAATGCAGTTGAAATTTCTATTTAAAAATTAACTCCCAGAGGGGGCGAATAAAGGAATGTGGGTGTCGTTCACACATCGTATGATATACCTATTTCATCTAATTTTTCTGCAAAATTAGTGAATGACTGCATTTCATACAGGATAACATGCCGACTTAACGTTCAGAAACCTGTTTGCAGCTGGTCTGCAAATCGCCACGCTTTGCATATCGGGCCCTTTCTGCTCACGTCTATTGGATGGGCTGTTCAGTTTACAGCTAGCCACGTTCCTGGGTTGAACAATATGGCGGGTGGTGTAGTATCTCCCTCGGAGCGCTTAAGATTCCATAGCATCTGAATCAGGGAAGATACGCGTGCTGATGCCTGGGTTGAACAATATGGCGGGTGGTGTAGTATCTCCCTCGGAGCGCTTAAGATTCCATAGCATCTGAATCTGGGAAGATACGCGTGCTGATGCCTGGGTTGAACAATATGGCGGGTGGTGTAGTATCTCCCTCGGAGCGCTTAAGATTCCATAGCATCTGAATCAGGGAAGATACGCGTGCTTATGCCTGGGTTGAACAATATGGCGGGTGGTGTAGTATCTCCCTCGGAGCGCTTAAGATTCCATAGCATCTGAATCAGGGAAGATACGCGTGCTGATGCGTGGGCTGAACAATATGGCGGGTGGTGTAGTATCTCCTCGGAGCGCTTTAAGATTCCATAGCATCTGAATTAGGGAAGATACGCGTGCTGATGCCTGGGTTGAACAATATGGCGGGTGGTGTAGTATCTCCCTCGGAGCGCTTAACATTCCATAACATCTGAATCAGGGAAGATACACGTGCTGATGCCTGGGTTGAACAATATGGCGGGTGGTGTAGTATCTCCCTCGGAGCGCTTAAGATTCCATAGCATCTGAATCAGGGAAGATACGCGTGCTGATGCGTGGGTTGAACAATATGGCGGGTGGTGTAGTATCTCCCTCGGAGCGCTTAAGATTCCATAGCATCTGAATCAGGGAAGATACGCGTGCTGATGCCTGGGTTGAACAATATGGCGGGTGGTGTAGTATCTCCCTCGGAGCGCTTAACATTCCATAACATCTGAATCCGGAAGATACATGTGCTGATGCCATGTGTGCCTGAAGGCACTTCAGTTAGTGGAACGCTCTCTGACATTGTATACCCAAGTCACCAAGAGGTAGGCATGGCCAGAATTCCTCACTGGTGGGTGGAAGAAAAGAACAGTTTCAGCCAGGTGGCGCAGATAGCAGGATAAAGTGCTTGCTCAGCTTGTTGTAAATATGTCTGCCACCCCTACATTTTCAACGAAACTAACTGGGTTGTCCTTTCAAGGGAAGCGGACAGCAGGAGGCTCATGCTCAGGTGTTCCTGAAAGTGATGTATACACTTGGTCGGGTTATCCCAATTTGAGAAGTTTAGAGAAGCGTTCATTTTAGTGTTATTGTGCTGTTAAGACACCTGGGATCGATGGGGTGCATGGACAGGAGGAAGAAAGGGATCGATCGATCAATGTGTGCCAAGTGGAATTGGGAGAGAGAAATACATATTTGGTTAGTCAGGCAGAAGGGTTTTCATTTTGGGGTTATTGCAGGATGCCACTGGTGACAGCATATAAAGTCTACTGCTAGCAGTTTGAGTTGTTTTGGTAGTGTGAGGTACAGAAGAGAGATGGGACATTGGTAATGAGGCGTGAAATTCTGGGGGTTGCAAGGGAGTGCTGAAATGTTCGAGGTTGGAATGCAAGGGGTACTCCCCCACTTTCTTGTATGTGGCTTCTCTCTTCTCCTCCAGGAATGCAGGCAATATACTTCCACTGTCTGGGAAAGCAGTATTCTATCCTCCATCCTGTGCCACATTAAACGATGGGCAATTCAAAATGGGTCCTGCTAGTCCCAGACATCATACTTTCACCACAATACGGAGTCTTATTACTAACCATACGTCTCACACACACACTCACTCACACTTGTTATACACAAGGGCTATCCACGCAGGACTCTGGATGCCAAGTAAGCAGAACTTCACACAAGTGGAGCTAGTAGGCACTGCATTTCCCTGATCCAGCAAAATGCTCTGTCAGTACTATAATCTCCCAAAACACAGTATGTTGGTACAATCGCTTTATGTCAGCAACCCAGGACATAGACAGTAGTTCCATATCGGATCAGATGACATGCATGGTGCGCCTCTCCAAGTTGCACAGCGGGTTCTGGACATCAGAATGATCACAGACAGGCCTGGACCTCATCACACACACCAGATTGACATATTAGCGGGGTCAAAGAAAAGGTCAGGATACCAGTTTCACAAGCAGGGTCACTCGGACAAGGGTGCATGCCCTTTTACCATCCAGTTATGTAGAGCGCGGCGGCGGTGGTGGAGTCGTCGTCTGTGGCGGTGGGAGCAGAGCTTCTGAGGGCGTTGGTGAGCTGGACCTCGGAGATCTTGTTCCAATTCCTGCGCCGGAGCTGGTGAGGACGGCTGCGGGGAATGTTGGTTTTGGAGGTGAAGTGAACACAGCGGTGGTCCGTCCATGGGAGTTCGGTGGTGTGGCGGAAGGTGATGGAGTTCCCTGCAGTGAAGACGCGGTCGAGGATGTGCCCAGCTGAGTGCATTGGTTCTGATACGATCTGCTTGAGTCCTATGACGTGGAGGTTGTCCAGGAGGGAGGCGGAGTTGGGGTCCTGGCGGTTGTCGAGATGGAAGTTGAGGTCTCCTAGCAGCGTGAAGTCGGTGGAGGTGATGGCATGTGGTGTGATGGTGTCGGTGATGGAATCGGCGAACGGAGCGCGGGGTCCGGGGAGTCTGTAGATGAGGGTGCCTCGGAGGGTGGAGGACGGGTTGGTCTGTATATTGAAGTGGATGTGTTCCATCAGGTCTGTGGTCCAGTCGGTGTAGGTGCTCAGGCGAAGGTTGGCATTGTGGGCGATGGCGATGCCTCCCACGGGGCGGTTGGAGCGATTCTTAAGGGTGAACTTGTATCCTTCGGGATGGAGATCGTGATGTCTGGTCTGTGGCGGTGCTTGTCCAGGTTTTGGTGAGGAAGGCGATGTCTGGGGAGGTGCTGTCGAGGAGGTCCCAGATTTCTGTGGCGTGTCTGTGGAGGGAGCGAACGTTGAGGAGGATACATCGCAGGAGTTGGGGTGTGGTGGAGTTGTTGCTGGGGGGAGGAGAAGTGGCCTGGGTCTCAGCGAAGGTGAAGGTGAAGGTGAAGGTGAAGGAGTGGCGGCAGTGAAGGCAGGAGAAGGGTCCGTGTGTGTTGAGAGGAGAGGCGAGCATGCAGTTGTTGTTCTTTCCAGCGTTGAGTTTGAGGAGAGCCGAGGGGCTGTAGCGCTGTCGGGCCGAGAGGCGAATGACATATTGGAAAAGTTCTCCAGCCGATGACACACCAAAACTGAGTTTTTGATATTGAAACAGACCTACGTGTGTAGAAAACTTTGTGATATACATGCAATCTTCTTCGATTTTCAACTGATGATAGCCTTTATTTAAATCAAGGCGAGAGAAAACCTGTGCACCATTAGTTGTGTTTTCATGTCAGCAATATGTGGACCTGGATGTCATTCTCATTCAATTGCCTTGTTTCTTGGCACATATCAACGCATATGTGTACAGCTCCTTCAGTGTCCTTTTTGGGGAATATAACTATGGGAGAAACCCATGGTGTCGGACCAGTTGAGCACTCAATAATGTCATGTTTAAGTAATGATTCAAGTTCCTTTTTAACAGCTTCTCGTAAATGAAAAGCAACTAATCTATGTCTCGGGGCAACAGGGCGGACATTGTCATTAATGTGTAACTTTCCTTTCATAGGCTTTAGTTTTCCCAAACCATGAAACAATGAAGGAAACTGACTTGAGCATTCGTGTTTTAATTCACATGAATCAGTCCCATATCAGCAGCGGTACTGAAACTGAGCAGACAGGCACTTGCTGCTGTGCCTTGGAGCACATGGATGGGTGCTGGTCACGGAGGCTTTGCTGCAGACCGATTTGTTGCAGGGGGAAAACTACTCATCCCGTCCTCCCTAGCGCCTAGAGGCGCTTAAAACATCAGCCCGCGGCGCGGTGTGCTGGTCACGGAGGGTTTGCTGCAAACTGATTTGTTGCAGGGGGAAAACTACTCGTCCCGTCCTCCCTAGCGCCTAAAGGCGCTTAAAACATCGACGCCGGCCCGCGGCGCGGTGTGCTGGTCACGGAGGCTTTGCTGCAGACCGATTTGTTGCAGGGGGAAAACTACTCATCCCGTCCTCCCTAGCGCCTGGAGGCACTTAAGACATCGACGCAGGCCCGCTGCGCGGTGGGCTGGTCACGGAGGCTTTGCTGCAGACCGATTTGTTGCAGGGGGAAAACTACTCATCCCGTCCTCCCTAGTGCCTGTAGGCGCTTAAAACATCGACGTCCGGCCCGCGGCGCTGTGTGCTGGTCACGGAGGCTTTGCTTCAGACCGATTTGTTGCAGGGGGAAAACTACTCATCCCGTCCTCCCTAGCGCCTGGAGGCACTTAAAACATCGACGCCGGCCCGCGGGACGCACACGCGGATGCGCCCGGGCAAGGCCCAGGCCAAGGGCAGGCCGTCCACGCCCGTCCGAGCCCAGAGGAGACTGGGCTGGGCCCCACCTCTAACGTGCTGCGCTGAATATTGTTTCAGAAGGGAATTCGGCGTTATTTGGAGATATGGTGAAGCGAAAGGCCAAAAGCTGTGATCAGGGACTGGAAGCGGTCAACACCCTGGACTCTTTCCTGCTGAGAGCGGCAGATGCACTATCAAAGGAGATAGAGAGGGCGGAAGGAAGGCTGACTGGAGGTGAGGTGAGCGCACAGATCTTGCAAACACCCGATCGTATTAGTGATTCCTCGCATGGTGTGCCTGCCAGACTGAATGTGCCAAATGCAGCTATAAGCGCGGATATCCAAACTTTATCTAATGACTTGGTTACCCAAGAGTCCCCCAGGGAGCCCCCGATTAAAAGAAAGAGGGGTGGCAGGCATCTAAGACTGGCCAAAACGGCAAAAACGGTTACGGGGGGAGGGGCAGGAAAAGAGTTTTCTGCAAAGGCTATATCTGAGCCTGCGATAACCAACCCAGAATTGGAACGAAATGTCTAGCGCCTCTTGATACCATTGAAAGAGAGTTTGGAACGGATTGAGGCTAGTATAGCCATGATTAACAGTCGGGGGGGGCAGTACATCTGAAAGTACAATGAGGTCTTTAGAGGCCCCGAGGGCTGTAAATTGTACATGTAATTGCAAATGTAAAGGCCACTCTTCGGGTAACCCACCCCAAAGAGCTAGGGCCATAACCTCAGTAGATTTACAACATCAACAAAATAATGGGGTGGTAGAGAGTGTTGTAATTAACCCAGTATTAACTGTGGCTGACATTGTAGGTAATGGGCAGCAGAATGATATCGTAAACAACCATGTAGGCCCCTCTATCAATCAAGCCTCATTTCAACGCCAGGCTACTCATACATTCAGAGGTACAGAAATGTCTAGAGCATCTGGAGTGACCCAGGATTTGATAGGGAATGGGCGGGGAGGCCACTTACAAAAGAACAACTCTAATATAATCTTAAACTTCCCTCCTGCTGCATCCCCATTTGTGATTATATTAGCAAACACTCTGCAATTGCAGCCGGCGAAGCTAGAAACAACACAGCAACTGATGAATAAGTCATTACATTGGATATCCAAGTTAATTGATCCCTATGATTGCCCCCCCATTGCAAATCACATTATCATGGCTAGAAGAGTGCAATGGCTGGGTCATTCCCTGAAAACAAGCGGGGGGATTGTATAGTTATTAATTTCAACAACCAATACCTTGTGAAATATCTTTTGAATAGGCTCCCCAATGCCGCCTCTCTGTCTACACAAATCCATGCTCTCCCACTGGGGTTCTTTTATAGACCTCAGGGCCTTAAGCATAACGGGAGCGGGTTGGTTAATAAATAATTTCCAACTTCCCCCCTCTCCTATGGTCATTCCTGAAAGATGGAACCAGATTTCGGCCATTCCATTGGCTAACAAATTTGAGAAGGGCTTGATTGCTGCGATTGACAGGAGGAGGATAGGGAGACCCAGCACCTAGCGCAAAGCCATAGACAGAAGGAGAGAGTTTCTTTAATAATTAACCACCCCCCGGAACTGAGCGTAGATATGGTTAAATGATTACGTTGGAATATAGCTGGACTCAGATCGAAGCAAAACAACGATGATTGGATCAGAATTATTGAACGATATGACTTAGTATGTCTGCAAGAAACCTGGGAAGTGGGGGATGTTTATATTAATGGATACCGCTCAGTTAAAACCCCTGCTATCCCGGCACGGTCAGGCAGAGCGAGGGGGGGTCTACTGACTTTGGTCAGAAATACTCTACGCATTAAAATTTACCAGACTGATGTACACTCTCCTTATTATCATACTATAGTGTGTAGTGGCCCCGGGGTAGAGGATATCCTGTTAATCAATTTTTATAATAACACATTTGAGGGCAATATGGCCGAGGTAATTGAATCACTAGAGGGCTCAATAGACAGGGCTATAACTACCCACCATCATCCCTTGAACATAGTCTGGATGGGCGATTTTAATGTATATAGTTGCCCAAAGAGCACAAAACCTGTATGCGGGTTGATTGATGAAGAAGGCGTAGTACCACTGCATTTTTTTACACACACTGTATGGGGAGGAATTAAACAGACTCTTGATTGCGCGAAATCTGGTCATATTGAATCCAATTGATGAGACTACAGGTACCCTGGAAAAAACCTTTGGGGACTCCATATACGGCTCCACGATAGACTATTTATTGGTTGCACTTGCTATTAAGGATTTCTTTAACAAGATTGAAATCCTTGGTATAAATTTCAGTGACCATGCTGCACTCACTTTTCAAATTCATTGGAAGAACCCTTTTAACAGGTCTGAAAGAAGAATACCAGTGCCAATAAAAGCTAGAAGGAACGGTATTGTTCTCAAATGTGCAAAGGTAAATAAAGAGGTATTTGTCCCTAATATAATTGGTTGCACCCAGCAGGAGCTTCTAACCTGCCTTGACTTGAACAGTGACTCATTGAACATAGTACAGGCATTTGTTTAACAGCTTAAGGCAGTGGAAAGTAACTTACGAATACTTAATAATAAACCGCAATCTATGGCCCCGCGTTGGTTTTATACGGCCTGTACTAAAGCTCTTGGCAATCTACATAAAGCACTAAAAGAAAAGCCAAGAGATAAAGAATTGGTAGCTTCTCTCGTAGCCAATATAAGGACTCCAGATGACTTAGGCTGAAGATATTAAAGGAGGAGGCCTGGGGCAACCTACAGAAGGCAGCAGATTTAAGGGATTCAAAGGAATTCTGGGCTGTAATCAACTCTCCCTTTCTGAACCAAGACGCAGGCCCCTCACTAGAGATCCATGTGGGAGAGGATGAGTGGGTGGATCATTATGCAGGTATTTTTGGGCTAGTCCCTAATGGGGAAAATCTAAGCGATAATGCCTTAAGTAAGGATGTTTGTACCCCCATTGTATTCTCTATGGCAGAAGTGAAATGTGGTCTAATGCAATGCAGTGGCTCTAAAGCCCCAGGTCCGGTTGGGACCCCGGTTGACTTCTTTTTTGATAACCCGGATCTATGGATCCCGTTCTTAACGAACGTGTTCAACGCAATTGCAATTGTGGGCCCCCCTACATCCTGGAAAATGACTATTATTGTGCCAATCCACAAGAAAGGGGATAAGTCACTGCCTAAAAATTACCGACCCATTTCACTTCTGGATGGAACTTTAAAATGAATGGGTCGCTTGCTTTTAAACAGACTCGAAGAGTGGGCTACGGAAAAAAACATATTAATACCGGTGCAGTATGGTTTTAAAAAAGGGATGGGTACATTGGATCAGTGCCTAAATCTGAATTTAATTATAGCTAAATACACCCAAATTAAAGAAGGAAACATTTATATGGGGTTTATGGATCTCTCTGCAGCTTTCGACTCTGTTTCACATAGCAAATTGTGGATTATCCTGAAAGCTATGGAGGTGGACGATAATATAATACTTTTTATGCGACAGTTATATTCTCAGCCCTCTGCGTGCATTAGGTTTGGTAGCCAGGGTGAATGCACTAGATCCTTCCCTATTCTTAGGGGTGTCAGGCAGAGGTGTGTGTTAGCCCCCTTTCTGTTCTCACTCTATACTAATGGTATTGAAGCAGCAGTGGACCAGTCTGCAAATGACGTCCCTATGGTAAACAATAAACGGATCTCTATCTTGCTTTACGCCGATGACGCCGTATTAATAGCTAGGACTGGCATAGCACTTCAAAAACTGATCAATAACTATGTCTCCTATATGGCTTCCTTGGACTTAAAGGTGAATGAGTCGAAAACTTTTATTTTAATAGTGGAAAAACAAGCAAAGAAATTACCATCATTTTATATCGGGGACCGGAGAGTGGAAATAACTAAATTCTTTTTATATTGAGGCGTACTTTTTAATAACAGGGGAACATGGCCAAATATGATAACAAATAGATGCAATGCGTTAGAAAAGTGTATTGTGGCTATTTTCTCCTTTATCAGAAAATTGGGCACTAAGCCTTTAGAACCAATTAAAAGATCTATTCTGCTAAGGCTATTGCTTCAGCCACATACGGAGCAGGGATTTGGGGAATATCGAATGCTGATTTTTTTACAATGAAAAGAAGATTGTTTCCTCAAAAAATTATTATCTCTGCCTTATAGTTGCTCACGCTATACTATGCATCAAGAGCTGAGTGTACCATACATAACAGACATAACGTCACTCGCGCCAGTTTTATTATGGCATTCAGTCTGGCAAAGGGCCACGGTGGGAATAACCCAAAATATTATTAAGGACTGTCTTGCCTGTGAACAGGCTCATAAGGCTCCCTGGTTTAAATATATAAGAGAAACATTGGCAAGCTTGAGTTTAGAATCATTATTTAATGAACCCCTTAACTGCCAGAAAATCCCCAAAGCTGAAATTAAATCTCGCTTTCAAAATTATAGCCAACACGAGATATGCTTCTAACTGTAATAAAACCATGGTAGCTCTATACCTGGGACTTCCTCCTGTCCCTGAGGAACCAAATTCATATCTGGTTTCTGTGTCCAACATTCGCCATCGGTGTGTATTGATAAGTTTTAGATTAAATCTCATCCATTGCATGCTGGGATTTCCTACGGGAGTTTACTCAATCAACGAACTACCAGCTTGCCCACGCGATGGTATCTCTCCTCAGTCCAAACTTCATTTTATATTTTTTGTAATTTATATATAAATGAGCCTAAAAGGTATATCTATCCAATTTTTTAGAAATATAAATTTGCTCAATGTCGACCAGCTTTGTTCTTCCTTCAATCGCTCCCTAATCCTTATGTATTTTTTTCCCTCGTGTCCTATTTATTTCTGGCCTTAGTAAATCGGAGACTGATCAGCCCATAGTTTGCACTTTAATATTGCCTGGCACTGCTTAGTATGTATTCTGATATTTTAAGATTAATTTGTACGTTTTTAATAGTGCATTCTTAACCTTAGTTTCTCTCATTCAGTTTTTACCTGTAAATATTTATTAATATGCTGTGGATATGAGTTATGTAATTGAACATGTATGTATGTTTTATTGTACTTTTATGATCTTGATGATTAAGGTCGAATAAAGTTATTCGAATCGAATCGGGTGCTTGCACCTTCGTTTTTTGTGTTTCAATGTCACTACAAATGAACCTTGACTATTTATTGCCATTGATGCAGCCCAAGTGTACACTTTGGTTTTCGATGGCATAAGTTGAGGTAATGGAGACAATTCATGATATTTCTCTTCAGGCATTATATTTATCGATGTGCCACTGTCGTTGATGAAAAGTACTGAGCAGTCATTTATTTTTAATGTTGTTTTCGGACAATGTTTGTATGACTTTAGTGCTTTGGTACGTCGACTTTTCTTTGACTGACATTTTTCCTCGCATACAACCAGTCTGACATGCACTCTTTTCTCTGAGTTAAACATTGACATGGCGCAACCGTCTTCCTCATTTTCACTGGATACTTAGGCGCACAAACTGTTTGACAATGATTTAGATGACAATCAACTCTGTTCAGTATCAATTTGCCTCAATTGATGTCGCCGCTTGGCCTTGTGGGGTTGCATTGAACGTTGTCTCTGGTTTCATGTGGCCATTTTGTCTTTGCGCCGTGAGGCACTTGCTTTTTCCTTCGCTTTACAAATTGTCACAAAGTGGTTCCCCTTCTCATAGCCTTTACATATCTGTCCAATGGTGGAACATTTACCTTCGTGTGGAAAATAAAATCCACATCTAAAACATAACTCCTTTTTATTTGTGGACAGCACTTTGTGTCCTTCAGTGTTTTGCTTTGGCTTACTTTTTATGCTCATGACTGATTCACTTTGGGCACCTCTGGCCTTTATGGCAGTGGCTTGTCTTTCAGCATGTTCCTCAGCTCGGGCAGCTATCAACATGTTGGACTGCAAATGCATCTAGCTGCCTCCTTTTTTAGCATTGTGCGAGTTAAGTTAGCATTTGCGGCACCATTTTGTCCTTAGACGCCATTTTGTACCATGATCGAAAGTAAGCTTCTGTCTCATTTACTGTCTGTCTCAGCAAAAAGGCAGCTTTGAGTTATTTCTCTGTATCGTATTCATGGTTGAATCCTAATGTACTAATGAATAGTTTATTCTGCTATCACATGCCTTTCCTCTCTCGTATCCCTGCTCCCACGTTGGAGAGCGCTGAGCTCGAGTAAGACAACCTTGAGAAAGTGAAAAGATGTACCCGTCCCGCAGGTGATAGCTCATCTCTCTGTACCTCCTTTGTTCGTCCATGCCCGAGCTGGAAAATTCCAGGGAGGGCAGGGTTTTGGGGGCGTTGGAAATGTATATTATGTTTTACCAAGTGTTCGGGAGCCAGTCTCCTCAGCAGCTGTCTTACGAAGCTGGTCAGACTGCGCACCACTGCAGCGCAATACTAATAAATAACTTGGTTTGTATTCTCTACTGTCTCACCGACTCTTCATTTCTTGGAAGGCAGAGAGGTGGTCGCGAGTGACCCGGGTGGCCCTAATCGGGTCACTTCCTTCAGTTGGCACCCAAACAGGGACCCCATCGGGCTGATCCATCTCGCCCGCAAACGAGTGACGAGGACGGGGCTGCGTCAGGTCGGATGGGCGGATCGGGGATCCCTACAAGACAGAGCCTAGTTTTCGCAGCTACCCCGCCTGTCTGATTGGGCGGTGCCTCGCCCAGTGGTCATCGCGGCTGGGGTCCTGAAAGGCGAAACCCTTGGATCTGACCGTTTGGTCCGAAGAGTCGGCAGTGGAGAATAACTTTGTTCGACCTGTGTGCCCCAGGTGAGTTTGTCTTGACTTTTGGTGAATATGGCGCCATCTTGAATAATCTTGGGTGTGGTCTGAAGACCATTTCTTGGCTTGTTTGAACTTGTTAGGTCTTCGGACCATTTAGACACGGAGTGTCTGCAGACACTCTGCCAGGCAACATAATGAATTCGGCGTACTCTTGAAAATGCCTGGGGCTTGGGCCTGTCTCCTTGGTGCAGTCTGAGGACTGTTTTTCGGTTTATGTGGTCTCAGGACCGACTTGTTTTAAAAAGAAAAAAAAAGCAGGGGTATGCTTGTGTGTTCTTCGGTTGGTACGAAGAGTTAAAGTGTCTTATATTAAGATGCCTTGTTTGAGCAAATTGTGGTGTTTCGGGTGCTGTTGTTGTTCTGCCGATGCTCGATTGTAGGAAAGACAACCTGCGCCTCCGGAAGGGACCCCGAACTTTGATATGTATACGAAGCACGGCATTGGCCCTATTATGTTTAGTACATTGCGGCACAAATATACGAGGGACAATGCCGAGCTGCAGTGGCCACTAACGGGTACCTTTGATGAACAAAAACTGAATTTCCTGCAGGATAAATTGTTTGCAAAACGAAGTAGGCAGTTGATGTTTGATTCTCTTCAGGTGTGGCAAAAGGAAGCTAGGCAAAAGCGCATTAGAGCAGAAAAAGAGGCCCGGAGAGGCAAGATGCAGACAGTGGCTCAGAAAGCAGTAGCGTATGATAGAGAGAAAATAGAAAAGGGTATAGAGTGTGCTGATAGAAAGTTTCAATTGCAATGTGACAAATCTTATGTCGCCCGAGAAGAAGGCGATACATTCGTGGAGGAGCTGCTAGACGCTCGACCTCCTCCTCCCTATGCCCCACAGAGAATATACCCCGTTGTCCCGACGCCTCCGTCCTCTGCCCCTCCTTCTTCCACCTCTAGTTCTTCTGCTCTTGACCTGGCTGCTTTGGCTACGGCACCCCCCTGCTTCTTCTTTAGCTTCACATGCTGCGGATGTGATGACTACAAGTCTCCCTGCTACGCCGATTGTTTCTGCTTCTGCTCTCTCTCCGTCCCTCACATCCTCCACACAGCCATTAATAACGTTAGTACCTGCCCCTTCATCTATTGTGTCTTCCTTGAATGTCTCTTCCCCGACATTGCTGAGTATAGGGATGCCGGTACGCGGACCGGACAACGGGAATTGGGCAGTAGCTCGAGAACGAAAGGGTCGGGTGCTGATTCGATCTGATGTGGGGAATGAGGAGAAAAAGATGGTGGCAGATCAGGCCGCACAGTGGGCTCGGAATCCGATTTACAGTGTGGAGGATGTGTGGAGTGTGGTGAAAGATTATGAGCCGTGTGTACAGCAGCATGCCCTCAAGCATATGTTGGCTGCATTAATAGGGTTGGGGGAACAATGTTTCAATAGTGTTGCACCTCAGATAATTTATGACATCCGGGGCAGTATGTATGCTACTGACATGGCTCCTAATGATGTTTTTAGTAATGTTGCCACATTAATTGGTTATCGAGGTAGGTTACAACAGAAGACACCACCGACAGGGTCTCCGTTTCCGATGAGGGAAGTACATCCTATTTTTCACCCTGAGATACCGGAGCTGCGTAATCAGCAGAACGCCATTGTCAGACAGCGAGTAGAGGCCCATTTTCAAGAACAATGGGCTTACACTCCGTGGAAGAGGAGTGAGGTTTTATCTCTTAAGAGTCAGTTGCCGGACCCTAGAAAAAATCCAACTGCATATTACAAAGAGCTGACGTAGGCCGCCTTGTCAACAGTGATGACGTTAGCGGATGTTGAAATGTTTTTTGGTCTACTGGTACCGGTGGATATTTGGAGACAGGTGCATACGCAGGACCATGCTGTGGAGTTGGGTGGCACTTGGGAGGAGATCAGGGCATGGGATAAAGAGAGGAAGCCTGGTGAGAAGCCTAGGGCTGAGATATTAGCTTTGCCGAGTCGTATTATTACATACATACATTCCCTCATCCCACCTAGATGAGTAGATTGGGACAAGTTAGCAGCATGTCGTCAGAAGAAAGATGAAAGTGTGTCTGATTTTTTTACTAGGTTTCAGTGGGCAGGATTTGTCAATGGAAGGAGGTGTCCGATTGTTCATTAACAGATTTGTTGCGAACCTGCTTCCTGAGATCGCGACTCGGTTGCAGGCTTCGGAGAGCACTTGGACTACGTCCTCCCCTTCAGTGATATTGAGTATGGTACAGTATTATAGGGAAAATGAGGAGAAGGAAAAGGTGGAGAAGAAAAACAAAGAATTGAAGACGAAGGTGTTGATGCAGCAGGCAGCTAGAGGGAACGGTAGAGGGCGGGGTGCTGGTCCGGCCCAACAGTTGCCCCGCACTAGCAGGAATAGTGCACCTGTGGAGCCGAATCAATGTGCATATTGTAAAAAGGAGGCACATTGGCGGAGGGAGTGCCCAGAATTGTTGCAGAAAGTTGCGGCTCCCAGAGGACGGAGTCCTCGCGGACAGGGTCGTGGTGGCGGTGGTCGTGATGGGGTCCAGGTTGATGAGTCGTCGCAGGGTCGTTCTGGTCAGAACTATTTCGATGACCCTCGAGGAAGGCAGTACTATCATGATGATTATGATATGGACTAGATGACAGGGATATCCTACAGCTAGGACAGGGTGAGGGACCAGTTCAGATATCAGCGTGGTCCTTATGTCACAGCGGATTTGCATGGCTCGGAAAAGAAATTTTTGGTGGATACAGGTGCAATGAATAGCTCTGTTTCTCGTTCGCTGGTCCCCGGGGCAGCTGTGTCTGGCCAAAGTAATGTTTTGGTAGGCTTTTCAGGCGTACCGGTTGTGAGCCCCATTTCTAAACCCCTTGCTTTGACTATTGGCCCTTTTACTGTAGATTCGCCATTCTTGTTGACAACGAATTGCGGAGAAAACTTAATGGGTCTAGATCTGTTGAAGAAGTTGCACGCGACGATTTCTTGTTCTCCGGATGGTATCTATATGACAATAGGACTGAATGTGGCTAGTACCAGACAGTGTTTTTCCAAAGATGCACCACTCCCTGCCGAATTCAAAGATGTGCCGCCCACGTTGTGGGCTACAGGTGATACGGACGTAAGGTTGTTGCAGATACCTCCGGTCTCTATTACGGTCAAAGACAACGCTGTGCTGCCTCGTATTCCTCAGTACAAAATACCGCAGGCAGGGGAAAGAGCTCTATTGCAGATTATACAGGATTTCATTAAGTCAGGTGTTGTTGAAGAGACAGCAGCGAATGTGTGTAACAGTCCTATTCTTCCCATTCTTAAGAAGGTGCCCTCGGATTCCTCTGATGCTCATCCTGATGTCTATCGTTTTGTGATTGATTTGCGTGAGGTTAATAAAATAGTGGTCCCTGACATCACCGCCCTTCTGACGATGATTCCTTCCACTGCATAATTCTTTTCTGTGATTAATTTGAAAAACGCTTTCTTTAGCAGTCCCATTCACCCAGATAGCAGGTACCTTTTTGGCTTCACTCTGGCCGGCAGGAGTTTTCGATTCTGTCGCGCCCCTCAGGGGTATACTGAAAGTCCTAGCATATATAGCCAAGCTTTAAAAAGTCAATTGGATTCCCTTACACTTCCCCAGGTAACGTATTGCTGCAGTACGTGGACGACCTCTTAATAGCTTCTGACACTGAAGAAGGTTGAAAAGATGCAACGGTTAAATTATTACTACATTTGGCACAGCACGGACATAAGGTGTCCCTTTCAAAGTTTCAATATTGTCGACAGGAGGTCACCTACTTAGGTCACCTACTGTCAAAGGAGGGAAGGAGACTAACACCTGAGCGTATTAGCGCTATTGCTAAAATGCCCATCCCTAAGACCCAGAGGGATGTGCAAGCTTTTATTGGCATTACTTCGTATTGTCGTCACTGGATTCCTAACTTTTCTTTACTAACAAAGCCGCTGTTGCAGCTAACCACTAAAGATGTGCATGAACCCTTGCCTTGGACGCCTGAATGTCAACAAGCTTTTGAGCAGTTAAAAGTCGCGCTTTGCTCTGCACCTGTGCTTGGCACCCCAGATTATGCCAAGCCATTCGTGTTGTACGTACACGAGATGGCTGGCTGTGCGCTCTCTGTTTTAACACAGGCCTTTGGAGGTAAGCAGTGGCCATGTGCTTATTTTTCCGCTGTGCTTGATAACGTCGCAAGAGCCCTCCCGAGCTGTCGAAGTGCGGTCGTGGCTGTGGCCATCTCTATCCGACAATCGGTGGGGCTCGTTCTTGATACTGATCTCACAGTTATGGTACCTCATGCTGTGGACACGCTTTTGAACAAAACAAAGACACAGCACCTCACCAGTGCACGTCTGACTTGTTATGAATTGACCCTCTTTGCACCACACGTCACAATAAAAAGATGTGCCACTCTGAACCCGGCCACGTTACTGCCCCTCCCTTCTGAAAGTGAGGATAGAGACATGCATGATTGTCTCTTTCGCACAGAGGAAGAGACGAAGGGACGGGTAGACCTGACTGATGTTCCCCTGGCTGACCCACAAGGGGAGGTATATGTCGATGGCTCTTGTTTTAAATTACCAGATGGCACCATCACTGCAGCGTATGCAGTTACTACGCTATGTACTGTAGTTGAGGCATCACGTGTTCCTTACCAATCGGCCCAAGCTGCAGGGCTAGTTGCTCTCCTTCGAGCATGCGAGTTAAGTGAGGGATTGACTGTCAATATTTATACTGACAGCCAGTACGCCTTGGGGGTCGCCCATAATTTTGGGCGGCTCTGGGCAGAGAGGGGATTTTTGATCTCGCATGGATTAAAGATCCAGAATGGCCCGCTGATACACAGGCTTTTGCCAGCTCTGACACTTCCCAAAAAGTTGGCGATAGTGCAGTGCAGTGCCCACAAGGCAGTTACTGATGATGTGGGAAGGGGAAATGCGTTTGTAGATCAGACAGCTAAGGAGACAGCCCGATCTAAAATTAAAAGAATGTTTGTGGCGGGTCCTGCTAGATGGGTACCCGATAATGCGATGTTTGAAGACACGTTGGAGAATGTGAAAGAAATCCAAAGCGAGGCAACAATTGAGGAGTTAGCAATATGGCAGGACAGGAAAGAACAGGACGTTCAGACGATGAAGAATTTGGACTGATGAATGGGAGAGGCAGAGGTGGATGTTGCCAGATGCATATGTACTCCCTGTAGTCACCATGGCGCACGGGCCAGCCCACATTAGTTTGAAGGTGATGCAGCGCGTACAATAAAACTATTTTCCTCCTAGGT
>CAWUFW010018146.1:0-233466 GCA_963921515.1 Calotriton arnoldi
TGTACTTTGTTAGTTACGTATTGCTTGGTCTAGAGTTGGACACCCCGTCCGGGTTGTGTCAGACCGCTGTCAGCTGGAGCGACTGCATGCAGGAGCCTCAGCGTCTCTGGTCAGTGTGTCAGCATGGAAGTCTCGGTTCCCTCTGTCTTACCGGGGCAAGATGTGGTGTATTTATACCATAAAGAGTCTCGGTCCTCAGTATGGTTTGTATTGGACATGAGAAAGACGTCAGGGGTGAACTTTGTACATACATATTATGCCGGTGGTGTATTCTTAGAGAGCCATGCATAATTAATGAGTACAGTGTGGGCCTGTGTTTGGAAGAACCCTGTTGTATTCAAAACCACAGGATAGATAACGTTCAGCCCTCAGAGCTCGTTGTGTACTAGCTGGGACCAATGTAGGTGAAAGATCATGCCTATATAAGGAATCATACTATAATAGGACATGTACAGTTGTAACCATAATTGGGCATATGCGGCCATGACCATAATAGGGCAAGTACGAATATGACCATATTAGAGGTAAATATGAATACGTCCATTTTAGGGCATGTATGAACTGGTCTACATTAGGGCCTCTATGCGGGATATAACAACAGGGTAGAGTACGCTGCACTTTGCTTGCGCCACTCTTTCTACGTTGGGGCAGACAGGTGTGGGCGGCTCCTAGCACATAAATTAAGAGAGGCTCGACAGCTCCAAGGAGTTCAAGAGATTAGGATCCAAGGGGGGCAGTGATTTCGGACGATGCTGCTTTTGCTGCGACATTCAGAGATTTTTATGCACATTTATATAGTGGGCAGTCGCTGGCAGAGGAGGATATAGACGTCTACCTGCCGCAGGCCCCCCTTCCTACATTGACTCCGGGACAGGCGGAGCACATAGAACGGGAGATTAGAATTGAAGAGGTCATAGCGGCCATTTCAAGACTTCAACCAGCTAAATTCTCGGCCAAGACGGCTACACCGCAGCCTTTTATAAGCACTTCTGCCCTACACTTGCCCCTTTACTGACCAGGCTTTTTAATTCCTTTGCGTCCCCAGGGGCGATTCCCCCATCTATGCTGGAGGCCGCCATTGTGGTCATCCCTAAGCCAGGGAAGGATAAGACTACATGCGGGGCATACAGGCTGATCTCCCTCTTGAATATCGATCTCAAACTCTACACCGGGATCCTGGCGGCTCGGCTAGCTCCTTATATGCCTGGACTCAAAGATCCCGACCAGGCCAGGTTTATTCCCCAGCGACAGACCAGTGATAACACCAAAAGGGTCCTACATCTCATAGAGAAGACGTCGTGTATCCTGGGGGACTACATGTTGCTAACCATCGACGCTGAGAAGGCCTTCGATCGGGTTCACTGGCCCTATCTAGAGCGGGTCCTGACGCACATAGGCCTGGGAGAGAGAATGAGGGCGCTCATTCTAAATTGCTACCACTCCCCCACCGCTTCGGTGAGAGTTAACGGACACACGTCTGCCCCGTTCCCCATCAGTAGAGGCACTCGACAGGGGTGCCCTTTGTCGCCCCTGCTCTTCGCCCCTATATATGGAGCCGATGGTGCAGCGAGTCAGAGAACACCCACAAATTACAGGTATATGTTTTGGGGGTGACACTCACACTATTAGCCTATATGCAGATGACGTCCTCGTTACCCTAGCGGACCCGGAGACCGCCCTGGGGGCTTTTCTGGGGGAATTGGATGCTTTCGCAAAAGCTTCTGGTTTCAAAGTAAATATCACGAAATCCACTGCCTTAAATCTGTCCTTGTCACCGCAGGCGCAGACACGCCTCCAAAACCGGCATCCCATACAATGGTCTGACGGGACTGTCCCATACTTGGGAATTCTTCTAGCGCCCACGCTACAGGCCATGGCATCGGTAAACTATGCCAAATTACACACGCAAATCCGCTCCGATCTGCAGCGCTGGAAGCCCTACCCTATTTCCTGGTTAGGTGCATCGCAGCTATCAAAATGACAGTCCTACCCAAAATTCTCTACATTTTTCAGACTCTCCCCCTGCAGCCACCTACTGGCTGGCTGCGCCGGGTACAGTCGGAACTCTCCCTCTTCATCTGGCAGGGCCGCAAACCAAGAATGAAGAGGACGGTCAGCTCTCTGCCGCCTAACGAGGGGGACTAGGGATCCCAGACCTCACACTCTACTTCAAAGCCACGCAATTGCGGCATCTGGTCGAATGGAGCCGCACTGAATCGGAGAAGCACTGGCTATTCCAGGATCGAGCAGTGGCGGGCACTTCCTTATGAAGGTCCCTTTCCTTAGGAAATCACAGAGACCACCCAATCTTTACGCCTCGCACATCACCCGCACCACTTTAACCACATGGGACCAGACCAGTAAAAGATATGGACTGACTACCTTCCCCTCCCCCTTACACCACTCTTTGACAAGCCAGACTTCAGCCCAGGGGTAGGTGAGAAATCCTTTCCACTATGGAGAGCCACTGAGTGCCGTGCGCTGGGCCATTTATTCGACGTCGATGGCATCATCTCCTTCACCCAGCTTCGATCTGATTATGGCCTCCCCGAATCCGAACGGCTGCGCTACTTGCAGATCAGACACTGGGCATTACACCCGGACATCAGGCCGCAGGTACACAGACATCTCATTCCTTATGAACGGTGGCTGGTCACACGGTCCTCAAACAAGAAATTGCTTTCGGACCTATATAAAATGCTGATCACTCGATATACACAGTATACAATGCAGGCCGTGCACGCTGGGAGAGGGACCTCGGCCGAAAACTTAGCAGCAAAGAATGGGAAGGGGTATATTACAGGGTGCGACATACAGCGAGCCATATGGGTCTTACAGAAACATTAACCAAATTAGCATCCTATTGGTACTACACCCTGAACAGCTACACCAGATGGACCCTAAGCACAACCCAGACTGTTGGAGAGGGTGTGGGATAAAGGGAACGTTGGTCCATCTTCTTTGGGACTGCAAGCACTTACAACACTACTGGTCTCAAATCCTAGATGACATCGACAAACACCTCAACACAGAACTCCCCAGGTTCCCAGCTTACGTTCTCTTAGGCGTCCCGAACCCGCTCACATACCCCCTAAAGTCCAGAAGAGGGCAACAGATAGCAATTGCCTTGGGTACAGCCACACAGAACATACTAACACATTGGAAAACCCCCAGGATCCCGACCCACACAGGTTGGCTGCAGCGGCTGTGGCATATACTAGGGATGGAAAAGATCTCACTCACGCTAGCGGGGAAAGGTTTTACGTTTAGCGAGCTCTGGCAGCCCTTCTTGACTCTCCTGGTCCAAGAATTTCGAGAACTAACTGCCCCAGTACTTGCGCCTGCTGCGCCTACCTCTCCAGATACAACTAGCCGGCAGGATCCGTCATAGCTGGGCACCTCATGACACAACACTATACATTACAGGCAGTGGATGGGGAGGGGGGTTCATGGGAGGGGGCGGGAGTGTTCTGGTTAATCTTTCGTTCCTTTTTCTTGTTATTGCCGGCGCTGAATGTCTAGCTTTGGGTTCTGTGTAACACACATTTTGAGTCTTTTTGCAATGCACATAGCGGTGCTGGCAGCTGACTTAATAATATTAAAAGATTTAAACCTAAAAAAAAATCGTCGACAGATCCCTTGTGGTCAAGTAAACGGGCTGTTAAATCTAAAAAGGCTGCTTCATAGTATGTACGAGCTTGAGGGAGTGCAAGCCCCCCTGACTAATGTCAAGTTGGAGCACTGAAAGTTTTACTCTCAGAGCCTTTTTATTCCAAACAAACCTTCTAAACATCGTTTCTAACTCCTTAAAATAGGTCGCATTAATTTTAATAGGAAGATTAATAAACAAAAAAACAAGTAAGGGTAAAATGGACATTTTTATAAGAGCCAGCCAGCCTATTAATGTGAGCGGTAATAGCAACCACTCCTCTAACAGCTTCATAATTTTTTTCCTCGTGGCTTCATAGTTTAATTTATAAATTTCCGTATATTGACTAGTGACGTAAATCCCTAAATATCGGATTGGATTGGGAATAAGGGATTGCTGTTTAAAATTATCAGGGAGAAAATCATTCGAAGTATTCATTGTTAAAACCTCAGTCTTATTCCGATTAATTTTGCAACCACCAATTAATTCAAACTGTGTGAATTCGCTAGTATTAGATTAATATTCTGTCTTCCCGGGCTAAGATAGAGAATAATATCATCAGCAAACAGCTTCAATTTAGCAATTCCTGTTATGGGTGCTTTAATCTCCATGTTGTTACGGATTCTAGTGGCTAAAGGTTCAATAAAAAAGGTAAAGAGCACAGGGGAAAGTGGGCACCCTTGCCTAGTTCCCCGATTGAGATTAACCATCCCAGCTAGATTAGAATTGATAATCACCTGTGCCTGAGCCCCTTGATAGATATTACAAAGCATTTTTATTACTTGGGAGGGAATCCCATACCTACCCAGACCATAAAAAAGGGCATCCCAATTCACTAGGTCGAACGCTTTTTTTGCGCCGACCATCATGATGAGAGCTGGAGTTTGATTAAAATTAAAAACGTCAAGTGCCTGTACTAAAAACCCTGTATTTGTGGACATCAGCCTCCCTGCAATGAACCCTGTCTGATCTTTATGGATCACTTTTTGTGCAAGAGGAGTAAAGCGCTGCACACAGATTTTCATTAAAATTTTATAATCTGAATTAAGCAAACTAATCGGTCTATATGAATTGATATCCCTGGGGTACTTCCTTCTTTACAAAACTGACAATGATGGATTCCTTAAAAGCTGTCGGAACCAGCCCACCCATTTTTACATAATTAAAAAGCTCCACCAAGAAAGGTGTTAATTCTTTGGCAAAAACATTATAAAATTCTATTGGTAGCCCAGCGTTACTACACGCTTTTCCTCCTGCCATTGAGGCAAGAGCTAGCTGAATTTCAGCTACTGAGATATCAGCTTGAACGTCCTCTGCCTGGCTATTTGATAGCTGCGGTAGATTGATGCCCTCAAAATATTGTTGAATTGCCTCTTGCCCTACCATATATTTAGGTGCATAGAACTGCTCGTAGTACTGCAAGAAAGCTTTAGAAATTGTTTCCTTATCAGTCACCAGGGTTCTTGTATTGGGTTCTAAAACTTTGGTAATTAGGGCCACTTCTTGTTTAGTCTTAGTAGACCAAGCCAGCAGCTTGCCTGCCGTTTGGCTCTCTTCGTAGACTCGCTGTTGGAATGTCCGGGAGCTGTTAATTTCTTTGAGAATAAAAAACTCCTTTAACTCCTGCTTAGCTTTTTCAAGCTGCCCTCCCACTGGCTCGTTTCTCCTTAAAGAAAAGTTTTTCTGGAGCAAGGCAGAATCAACCGCCGACTGGAGTTGATCTATATGAGTCCTGCGAGTTTTAGACTGTGTGGCCATAAAGGCAACCAGCTTCCCATGGATTGAGGCCTTAAAAGCCTCCCACACTGAAAAAAGATCCGTTGTGCCCTTATTGATCTTAAAAACTTCCAATATCCATTTTCTTGTATCAACTAGCCATTCTTGATTTGAAAGAAGGAGTTGACCCATCTGCCACCTGGACCTTATCCTCCTAAGCTCGTCTATTTCTATTTCAACTTTGACCAACAAGTGGTCTGAAAAAGAGTTAGCCCCCATTTCTGACCCAGAATATTTCAAAAAACGAGATATTAAAAAGAAGTCAATGCGTGAGGCTGACTGGAATTGTCGGGAATAACAAGTATATTCTCGTTCCTCAAAATGGGCCCAACACCATGGATCTATTAGCTGATAATCTTGTGCAATAACATCGATTACTTTTTTAGTCTTCGGCTTCAGCTGTTTTTTATTTTTATTCGAGGTATCCTTTGTCAAGTCCTGGATATAATTAAAATACCCGCCAAAAATAATTTGTCCTGTAGACCCTCTGAGTATCTCATTGATCTTCACCATAGATGCCGGGTCATCAATAATTGGACCATAATAATTAATAAAGTTGAAAATATTGCAGTTTAAACTTGTTGTGACCCAGAGCCATCAACCATATGGATCCCTCTGTACTTTAAAAAATTCCCAATCCACCCCCGACTAAAATATATGGAAACCCCCCTTACTGCCATCCCTGCTGATGCAAAAAAAACTTTAGAAAACAATTTAGGTACAAAAAGCTTAGGAGTGTTTGTTTTCAAATGAGTTTCTTGAAGGAAAAGGATTTGTGGTGAAAATGAAGCTAACCACCTTATTATCCCTCCATACTTCTGTTGTTCAGAACTGCGCTTACATTGACTGAGTTTATCCGAAATTTAAATTTCATTTCTAAAATTCATACTTAAATTTTGCATTAATCCATTCAACACAATAAATTGTTTTTCCGCCATCCCACCCCTGTGATTCTGCTCGGTTTTTGCCCTTTGCTCCCAAAACCCACCTGCTCCCAAACCCTCCCCGTGGCTACTCCTCCCCAGGAGATGGGACAAGGACCCGCACCCCCATCTCCACCCTACCCAAATACCTCTCTTGTGGGGTGCCTTGGTGCTGCACCCTGAGTGACCCCGTCTCCCCCTACCCCAAGCTGCCCCCTGACCTTACATTTAATACTTCGTATCTACTTTACAGAAGAGATTTCTTTCAAGAGATCCTGTGCTTCCTCTATATTTGCAAACATGTGGAACTTGCCCCTCACTAATACCCTTAACTTTGACTGTTGAGCTATTGACGCCTGTGCACCCTGTGCTTTAAAGAGATAGAGTAATTTGACAAACTCTTTTCGCCGACGTGCGGCAGCTGCTGACATATTGGCAAATATTCAACAGCTGGTGACACCATTAATCGAAAATTGTCTCTGCTGGATTGCCTTAGATAAAATCTGCTCCTTGATGCGGTAGTCGGCAATGTTGATCAGAATTGTTCGGGGTAGTTTTGAATTCAGCAAGGTGTGTGAAGGGACCCGATGCGCTCTTATTATAGTCAGGTCGCCTGTGAATTCTGGGAGTACGCTCTTCTTAATGAAAGATTCGACTGATTGAAGGGGTTGCGACCCTTCACTCCCTTCTGGGACCCCACTATGCGGAGATTAGCACGCCGTGAGTGGTTCTCAAGCTCCTCAAGCTTACTTTCCAGTAAAACTTTCTCCTTAGTAACCATGGTCACCTGCTGTTGGATTATGGTCATTTGATCTTCAAGGTGCGCGATCCTCGACTCCGCCTCTTGTATCCTTGCCGGTAAACTACCCACTGCTTCCTCGATCTTTGAGAGGCGTTGATGAAGAGACGCTATCTTGTTGGCTTGTGTTGTCTTAAGCTCTCTAATCTTGTCTAAGATGAGATTCAACACAGTTTTTATGTCACATTGAAGGATAGTACCTTTATCCTGTAGTTGTATCAACGGAGTGCATTGGGGACCTTCATTTTCTTCCTGGGTCCATACTTGGTGTTCCGAGACGTCTGGTCCTGCATTACTTGACATTTGTATCTGATGTTGTGGCTCTGGCTGCAGCTGCAAAGATATCGAGCCCTGCATAGACTGCTGTAGTTGTGGCTGCAGCGATGATGGTAATAACAAAGCCTGCGGCTGAACCCCAGAAAGATTTTCATCCTGTTGAAGAGAACTGTGTTCAATTTTTTCCCCAGGGGTAGCTGATTGGCCTGCTAAGGTTTTATCTTCTTGCGAGGAGCTGTCTTGTATCTTGAGAGGAGAGTCTTGAAGTAGCTTGGATGGAGCAGGGATGGCTAAGGGTGTTTTAACTTTAGAGAATAATGAGTACTCCTTCATGTTTTGTTTGTTGATATTGCCCGTTTTTTCTTTTCTAACTTCTTGTGGAGACGTAGAGTTTACTATTCTCTTTCCATCCTCCCCAGTCCATGCCACTAGGTCGCCTTTTTCCAATATTTTTTCATGTGGGCCCAGCTCTTGCTCTGGACTTATATTTCCCATCGGCTGTCCTTGCGCTGTATCCTCTATTACAACTCCCCCTGCTCCAGGGTCCTGGCTAGTCTCTGGCGGCTCTTCTTCTGAACTCATGGAGCTAGAGTCTATATTAGAGCCGGTCCGTGCTTTTCAACTATGCACCGCTGTTGCCGCCGCTGATGCTACCTTCGCTTGTGATAGTCGCCTTTTGGCTTTCAAGCTAGAAGCTGAATCTTCTTTAACCAAAAGATTTGTCATTTTTAAATGCTTTCCCATTTTTTTGTTCGCTACTCAGCCCGAGCCAAAATTTTGACAAGGGGAGGGAGCCCAGAGTCTAACGGGAGAATGACGGGAGAAAGAAAACCCCCCCGCTCTCCACTCCCTTCTCTTACTCGGACTCTTGCTCCTGACAGCACTCCAGAGTCAAATCCAGTCTTAATCTACTACAGCCATCGCGCAGCCACCCATATGTTGTAAAGCTCACCTCCAATTTGTTTTCTCTTGCTACACTCTGCACCTTCTCCAGGTCGCTTTTCCAGGGGTTCAAGCCCTTTAAATACTGTGCCAGGCACCACCAACAGCTGTTATCTTCTTTCCTATGACCTCAGGCACAAAGAAGTCTCTCTGTTAATTAAACCTCTGGGCACAAAACACCAGCACAAAGGAGCTGAAATCCAGGCTTAAAGAGTGCCCATTAGCCGAGCCTCTGGACGCGCCACTTGTCTCTCGGATGCTTGACCCGCCCGAAAACAAGGAGCCTGAGAGACGCGCAAATCCAGTTCCTTTGCAGCCCCCACCACAAGCCTGCCGCCGGCCAAGGCTCGAGGATACAAACGAACGAGCCATACTACTGACGCCGTCAACGCCTGCTGGTCATCTGACAAGAGGGGCAGCCTCAAAGCAGGGGGAGGGGCAAGCGGTCACTAGCCGCTACGGGCTGCATGGAGCGCCGCCTCCGGCCTAAATTTTCTTCGGAGCCATGGGTAAGGCAGACTATGCCACGCAAGGGTGCAGCTTTGAAAACTGTGTGACTACAAGCGCCCCTTCCTTCCTGTGCTGAGCTCATGGGGCTCTAAATAGTGAACAATAATGTCTTAATTCAAAGAACATACCGATTAGGTATTGTATGTGCATGAAATTAGTATTTCATCAAGATTATATTTTTTAGCCTTAATAAATAGACCAATTAGGTTCTGTTAGGAGTGGTACATGGGATAATTTGCTCTGGTCCTGACGAAAAGCCTTAGGGGTGAGGCTTGAAACATGTAGACCAGGAGATAATCACCCATCATAGTGTAAGTCTCCACTTCCCCCTTTTTAACAGTACCAGCTACAGGATTTAATAAAAATTAGACTCCACGTAACCAGGTATTTTGTAATAATACACACTTGTTTTGACCCTCCCACTCCCATCCCCTCATAGTGATCACCCTACAAAGTGCTCCCACGTCTCCGTCGGTTGTAGCACGCTCCGTCCCGCAGCGGGGCGGGAAGAACTCGATGATGAAGCATACCACCCTGGGTCACTTTGGTGGGTGAGGGTTATTTTAAGAAAACTCATTGTTTTCCATAAATCATTATCTATACCCTGATAGGACTGTTAGTCTAATAGCAAGTGGACTTCTTTTGGTTATCTACGTAATACAGGAGGCTGAGTTCACACTGAATCTGACCTCTCTCTCCCCCCTTTGACTGTTTTGTGCTAAATTGAGGATCCACTTAACTCCATCTCAACAAATAAACTGCATTATTCTAAATAGGGACTTAGTCAAGATTTCATATTGTAGACATAACTGTCCTGAATGTTACAGTTGACATGCCAATGCATTTTAGATAAAAACGCTTGTAAGAGCCACTATTTTGCCTTTCTGTCTCCCTACCACGCATTGGTATTAAAACTGATCACCAGAGGAGAAAAAATATGTCCTGCTCTGTCCTGCCGGGTTTATGCCCTTTGGCTCACTAAAGTACCACAGGAAATATCAGAAAGAATAGGGCATATTGTGGATTAACACAAAACTAGGGATGAGTTCAATAAAAAGAGAACACATTCTCCAGCAACCTTTTTTCAAGTGATATTGTACTTGGAAGTCGTGTAAATGGTAAGCTGTACGGCTTATCTTAAACACCAATTCAATTCCAATAATATTGAAGTATCCATTCTGAATGAGTGCAGTCAGAAATGTCTACTTAATCCATATCTATATCACATGCCAAGGGAGTAGGCCAGAATCACTACCATCTCTGTTGCATCATTGTCTGGAAACCAATGTTTGCCTCTGTGATCCTCTTAGTCTTCAATATCATTGCTGGAGTGAAAGATAAAGTTGTCCAACAGGTGCATTGGGCCCATTTTCTATCCTTAGAAAGACACAAGCTAGTGGTTGTTGACAATGTGAAGGACCTTCAGTTGTGTGTAGCCCCAGATTAATCAGGTCTGCAAGTTATAACGGATTTAGAGAAACTTAAAACGACCATTGTAGGTTGCCCTAACTAGACCATCTTCTTGTGGCACGTGAAATTTAAATAATGGGTGGCTTGACTAAACCTGTAACATGTCACTCATTTTTGCAGTGAAGGGTTACTTTAGCTCCATTGCTGAGAAACAGTGAGGCTGCACACATTAGAAGCAGCAGGCTTGAAAGGGAAGATAGAGCTGCAAATCAAAGCAGGAGAGGAGCTGGCAGAAGAGGCCTCTTCCAAACATTTGATGTGGATTTTAAATGTGGGCTCAGAGGGCATGTGGCTACATCCCTACATCGAGTTAACTATGTGCAATATTCTAATGGTCCACTGGGCGGAACATTTTAGTTGTTTGTATAGGCGGGATGTAGCACTGACAAATACTGGTTCAACTCTAGGGCGAGCTTCAAATGGCATGATGCTTCCTCCACCCTAAATTAGTTGACATAATCATCTGCGAAAATATAATGGAAGCCATTGGTGTGTTGCTTTCTAGGAAGGCCCCAGAAGCATATCGGGGCAGACTTACAAGGACTAGCGCATCCCTGCATATTAGCAGGGATGCCCCACTGAAGATGCGACACGCAGGAATACCCTTGCCCCACCACGATGTGTCGCATTTACAAAGCGGCGCACAGTGGCGCAAGGATAGTCAGATGCGTGTTGCATCTTCTGGCGTAAGGGCAGCGCATTGCTGGAGTTGTGTCGCAAGCGGGACGCAACTCCAGCAATGCTCAGGGGCGCCCTATACCTAACATGGTGCGTCACTCCTTACGCCTGCTTCAAGCAGGCGTAAGGTTTTCACGCAGCATGGACGTAAAAGTGACTCAGTGAAATCTTGTAGATTTCACTGCGTCACTTTTACGGGGCTTCCTTGCGACGGAACGCCCACCCTGCAAACATTATACCTGACGCAGGTATAATGTAGCGCAGGGCTTTACAACGTGACGCATCTCACTTGATGCACCACGTTGTAAATCTGTCACATAGTGGCGCATTGTTTAAGATGCCGCTGCGTCACAGAAGTGATGCAACGGTGTCGTAAAGATGACGCAAGGGGCTTGTAAATCTGCCCCATCATGTTCTGGAAATGTGTACGAATTCATTCTCAAATGCTTGTGCACGCTAATTGTGAATATGGTCAGTGTATAGCTTGCATCATACGTAATGCATTAAAGAGTATATTATGTTATTGTCCTTATTGATAGAACAAAGAAAATACTTTAGGCATTTGTACCGGTAGAAATCAGTCACTGGATAGGTTTGTCTGGTATAACTCGCTTCTTCTGGAGTTTCAGGATTCATTTTTCTTTTTAAAAAACTGACTAATTATTATGAAAGGTTCACCAGGGGTATCTATGTTCATTGCAGTAGAGTAGCCAGTCTGTCATGGGCCCTAGAGTAAGAAAGGAAAAGGCCCCATGGCTGCTGGTTGAACTCTGAAATACAGCAATATTCAGGGTTTAGTGGGACCCTCAACGTTCTGGTCCTGGTGCAACTGATCCTGCTGCACCAATGGAAGCTACGCCCTTTAATGTGATGATGTTCGAAGAACTTGGATTGATTAGTGTTGTGTTCAACATTATGCTCTCAGTAATACATCATCTGAATTCCACAGTGGAATGTCAGATGATGCTGCATGGAATATAGAATAGTGAAAGGCGGTTGCTTACAGTTGATGGCTGACAACTGTAGATGGCTGAGGGGTTCACTAAAGTGTACACCACTTGCCTGCTCCTGGCGTCATCTCTTTGTAATGGTGGTTGGACTATTTTACAATTAGCATCCTGGGCAGAATGCTGGGAGCTGGATAGCTAGTCAGAATGCTGTCTTTGGGGCCATACCTGTTGTATAGGCCGCTCAGGGAGAATTCTGTTAGCTGTCAGGTGCACTGCCAGGTGTGCTGGTGTCCTAATGCGCCACAGCATTGCCCAACACACAAGCTTAAGGGCAGGTCCTGGGGAAAATAGGGAGTTTTAGTGGGAGCAGTCTTCTGCCCTCCTGCTTCCGCCAGAGAAGCTGCCATTTGAGACATCAGCCTATTGTAATGGCCCCTTGGAGGACTCTGCAGGGCAGAGTTTCTAGAGGAGTCTCAGAAACAAAAAGAGCTTTCAACTATTAAAGCGTTTATGTATGATTGTATGCCCATTGCTCCTCTTAGTTTTGTGTGAGATGTCATTAAATGCCATAATGTTTCTACAATCTGAACAACGGGTATCCCAGATGTAAGCATATGCATCCAGCATAATGAAATGTTGCTCATCTGCATTACAATTGTTTAAAGTGCGGGAATGAATTTTAGGGCTTGCCAATGAGTGGGAAATGTTCATATTCCCATCGTTAATTTGTTCAATGGTAATTGTAGTGGTGGAGATATTTTTATGAACAGTTAATTAACAGGGGTATTATTAAATCAACAATGTGAGAAGAATTACTGTTTTAAATTAGGGTTTTATGGTTAATATTTGAAATGCGAAATGAGCAAGTTTGACTGCCTGACACTGGTAGCGGTCTTTGCCTCGGCCCCTGGCTAGGGCATGGGAAAGCTGCCACCGCTATATGGCTTTCATAGTCCTCACCTTCGCAATGATATTTGTGGAATAAGATCCAGGTTCATCTGAAATAAATCATAATACTTATGCATGGGTGCATGGCAATTGCTGCCTAAATATGACACAGGCATTTTTTTTCCCTCCAAACAAATCATGCTTTTCTATCTAGTCATGTAGTGAATATAGTTCTGCTCTGGCTACCAGTGGCGTAGCTAGGCCTTTTGCCGCCCGTGGCGGTCCCAGCTTTTACTGCCCCCTGGCGACCGTAAGAGCGGGAGGGGTTGATGGCGAACGAACCCTGCATTTGCCGCCCAGCGCGGCCGCAAGTAAGAGTGGGGGGAGCCCGGTGCCCCCAAAACTCGTGTTGCACGGGGTGGACCGCCTCCCCCCCCTTGCTACGCCACCGGGGGTAGCTCCCTAATTCTCATTGGTCTTCTGCTCTAGTGCTTTCTCAGTTTATGTGGAAATCCTTCACAATCCATTGTCAAAGTAGTTTGTGTAGTCATTCATGCACAGTCAGCTTTAGTTTTCTATTAAAGATGGACCTTTTTGAGTTTGCACTTGCCATCACCTGTCTCTTAAAGCATATCTGTTTTATCTCTTAACAGTTATTAAAGCTAAGTATTTTCTAGCCCTTTGATGTGCATAGCATCTGTTGTCCATCTCCCAAGGCCCCAGGGATGGGTTGAGAAAGGTTCTTGTGCCCGCCATTATGTGACACAGGAAGGTGGAATTAGTTGAGAATGGGTGATTCTGCTATGCTGGTCCTCAGACCAATTTCTTGATGAGTGTCAGAAGTGAGAAGAGACAGGTAATGGGTTGATTGTAGACACACGCAGCCAAAAGTGAAAGAAGGTACTTAGAAAATGATTGGATAAGGTGCGGGCCACTGGAATTAGACAATGCTGCAGCCGCAGCTTTTCTGGCATAATTATGGTTTTGCCGCATTTGCCCTATAATCCCTCATCTGATGCATAATCTGCAGATTTTAACAAAAAGACAATTTGTTTCTATCCGCTCAAACGGATTAAAAGTTACTAAAACATGCCAATATGTTTGCACGCTGTGGAAGGATCTTAACAAATGTTAACTGGTCATCTTTCAGTTCCTTATTTCTATTTTTGGTAGGTAAACTGGTACTAATGAGGTGAAATCTTTGTCCAGACAGTATTACCATGTGTAAAAATAACTAAACAAAGAAGTAATACCATAAAGAAATTATACTACATTATGCCAGATAATTTGCCTTTTCTTGCGGCACAATTAGGTACTCCCCTGCTGCATAATTCCAGTGGCCCTGGATAAGGCTGACACTGCACAACCATTTATCCGTTGGGTCACAAAGGTGGCATCCTCCTTTCTAGACTCATTAGCTACTTAGTGGGACTTTAGGGTTTGGCTCTAAATGGCGTATGCTGTAGCCAAGTCCATCTTGAGATTCACATACTGTATTTAGAGTTGGGCGGATAACCGCAGTTGTCTCTGCCACTGGAAACCTTCCATCATCATGGCCAGCCTGCACAAAGCAATCAGATAAAAAAGGTGCGCCAGGCGCAATGAAGGTAAATTCACTGCATTATGGGGAATGCGCTGCCCCAAGGGCAGCCATGAACTCATGCTGCCCTGGGGGCAGAGCATTCACGTGAAATACAGAGAGGCTGCTTTAAAGCCGCATTGTGTTTCACTGTGCAGGCAGCAACCCCCCTAAATTTTTAAAGGGGAACAGAGATTGCCTTGCAGGCGCGTGCAGTCAGTGACTTCACCCGCCTGCAATGGGATGTCTGGGGGGTTCTTAGGACTCCCCTTTCCCCCCTCCAGAGGGCTGCTCTCAGGGGGTGCACTGACAGGGCGCCACCTTTTAGGTAGCGCACTGCCAGTGCACCTCCTGAGGGCTTCTTTACCTCTGCACCCACGTCCGTAATACGGCGCAGGCACAGAGGCAAATGGTTTCTCTCATTTTTATGGGGCACAGCCCATGCAAATGAGGGACTGCCCCCTTGAAGATAGCGTTGGCGCTTTATGTGCACCAATGCTAGTGGGATTACAGAAGGGGTGGCACAAGCGTCTGCGGCTCCTTCTGTAATACCAAAGTGCCTTGGGGGTTCGCAAAGCGGGGGCAAATGCCCTTGCGCCCCTGGGGTCATTTATGTAAAACTATTCCCATTGGTAAACCAGGATGTGCAATTTGTTCACTAACTAGTTTGGAAATTGAAATGCAATTTACAATGCAACCCATGTACCAAGTGTACATTTGCAGGGGTCACAATGCAACTTTCCTATTGAACATGAGTTAGGCTTGTAGGAAATTGGGCTACTGGTTGAGGGGTGTGTAACCCTACTCAAGCAGCAACCACAGTTCTTGTCAGGGTGAAACACAAGCAACCTTAAACTAACCTGTGCTCAACCCTCTGGTAGCTAGTCATAGAGCAGTCAGGCTTAACTTGGAGGCAATGTGTAAAGTATTTGTGCAGCACTTCAAACAGTAATGAAATGAAAATACATCAAAGAAAAACCCCACACAAATTTAGAAAAATAGAGTAAAATGTAATAAATTATTTGAGACTAGAACATCAAAAACCCAATTAGTGGGGCGTGGCTTACCACCGAACGAAGATGGCCGCTGCCTAAAGCGACTCCGCACCTCGATCTCCCAAACCGCAATAAATGTGACTACAGCCCGCTGCTCGATGCAGGAGAGGGTGGCAGAGTAACAGGACTGGCCGCAGACCGCTCCGTCTGGCTGTCTGACGATCGCCCCCGTGAGATGCCATCGTGGGGCTTAGCTGTCCAGGGCAGAACCCAGGCCTGAATTTTGGAAGCACGGTGTTCCCCGGACCATTCCCGAGGCGGTGAGGGAGGCAGGACTTTGGCAGCGATAGACGACGAGACCGGACTCCGGACCGTGGAGGCTTCACCCCCCTCTTCCCCTACTCCAACCGGACGATTTAAACAGGGAGGTCAGACGACATGCCTGGCCTGGGAACGAGAGACTGGCTCAACAGAAAGGCCCCCCCTGGCCGGAGGTGCATTGAAGCCGCTGCCGAGGCGGGGGAGAAGAGTTAGTCCAGGCCGTAGATGGGGGTGAGTACAGATTGTGGGGGTCGCAGGTCCCCCCCAACCCCCACCCAAGAAGTTGGGTGATATTGGTGGCGGAAGGTGTTTCGGTCCAGAGGAGCGGACCAGTGCTGCGCAAAAAAAAGATCAGTGAGTGAAACAAAGCACATGCCTGGTGCTGCAGGGAAACCTAAGCTGGTTACAGCCTGCTGGGCTGCCAGCCCCCACATCGCATACTGGCTCGGGGAGGGATGGTGATAGAGCTGAGAGCCCAAGAACTTTAAGGCAATGCACACAAAATAGGAGCATGCTTCCACTGATACCGCGCCTCCTCAAGACCACACACATTGAACCAACAGCAAACCAAGTGATGCATATTTAAATAGAACATAGGCTGGTTCACATGCTTCCAGTGAGCAGCTTCCGAGATACGTGCGATCAAAAGCTGCGACCAGTGGGCCTTGGCCAACCCCGCAGCAGGAAAGAGAAGAGAATAATCTGCGGTGGTCGAGACGCTCTGCGGAGGACCGGGACCCTAGCAGCTAACTGACCATCAAGAAGTTTGGGGGGAGCACCAATGACACAGGGGGAAAACCTGATAGATCACAGTGGTTACCTCAGCGACTACTGGCAGGCAGCAGCGGCTGTGCCTGGGTCCTAATTACCCTGCACTGCATACTCACCTAAGAAATCACTCCAGGATGACAGGGGGGGAAGAACATGAAGGGCAGCCACCAAACCAAACTGGATAAATTCACTCTCCCGAGGTCCAAGAAAATCCCCGATAGCGCTTACCCCCGAGTCCCCATCAAACCCCAATGAGAGTACACTATCCCTCCACAACATCATGGCAGCCATTCAAGGGGTACGAACAGCTTTGGAGAGCCGGATAGACTCAGTCACGATGGAGGTCTCACTGATATGAGCAGACCTACGCAATATTGGGGCAAGAGTACAAGAAGTAGAGGACTCAACTAAGACTTTACTCCAAGACGCCACAGCTCTTAAGGCTCAAATGAAGGAAATACAAGCACTCAATTCTAACCTGGAGGCCAGACTGGAAGACAAGGAGATCGGTCGAGACGCAACAACATTAGAATTCTAGGAGTCCCATAATGGGCAGAGGGACCAGCAACTGACCTGTTTATTGAAGAACTCGTCCTCAGGCATTTCCAGCTGAGGGGACTCTCAAAATTGTTCTCAGTGGAAAGGGTCCATTAAGTGCTGGGGGTCAGCCCGACCCGGGGCCCCGCCTAGACCTATCCTAGCACGTTTCTTTAATTATAGAGATAGTGATGTGATACTCCAGACCGCCCGCTCTGCTCCAGCAGTCCTATTCGAAAATGCACATATCACCTTTTTCCCGGATTTTACCCTAAAGACACAGAGGCTGAGACGTAGCTTCTTAGCAGTGAAGAAAGCACTAAGAGATAAAGGGGTAAAGTACTCAATGCTCTTCCCGGCACGCCTACAAATTGAATCAGAAGGTAAGGATTTTTTATTTTACAACACCAGAGGCAGCATGAAAATGGCTTGAGGGCTCGAGGAAAGTGGATGGCTCCGGCACTAAGGAGCGCCGTGGGAGAAAAAATAAAAACAATGACGATGGCTGGAGATCGACTAGCCGATGATACCTCCCTGGGGGAAGATGCATAGGTGAGTTCACTACCAACATACTGACTGTCGCTGATGGGGGCGATGCGGGAGGGATGCTCCTTTATGGATTCGCTTGAATACTTCCATAAAGATTGACTTTGGCCTCCGTGGGGTGCCCCGAGTCTACTAAGATACGATGGGGCATGTACTTTAATTGAATCCCACAATTGACTTAAGCCAAAAATGGCCTAGAAGGGAAGACACTTATTCAACCATTGCTGCTCCACCTGCGTATTCTTTGTAGGAAGATCAAACTTAGGGCCAAAAGCGGAGGGAGGGAGAGGTAGACGAAAAGCCTACATTGCCTATGTTTGTTAAGTTGGTATGGGTCGACAGGCATTCTGCTGAGTTGAGGGAGCAGGCAGTTGGGCGTCCCCCAGGCAGGGATGCGGGGTGGGGGGTGGATGTGGAAAGGGAAGGGAGGGAGGGAGGGGGTTAAGATTTTTTTATTGGTTTTGTCAATGAGACAAGCAGTAGACGTCCACCACCATGTTTCAGGTATCATGATTATGACCTCTTGTTTGACAGTGACTCTCTGAGCAAAAAATCCTGAAGGGCCACAGAACAGCGTCAGAGCAGATATAACACTAGTCTCCATATGAGAGGACAATCCCCCACTGAGCTCAGATTAATGACCTGGAATGTAAACAGGCATAGTACTTCATTTTATTAAAAGACACTCCCCTGATAATGTTTTATTGCAGGAAACCCATCTTATAGGTAACATGTGTAACGCCCTAAACCGATGGGGATATGAAATGAAAGTACATGCAGGATACACGCCTGAGTCGAGGGGTACAGGGATCCTCCTCAAGAAAGGACTTCCCCTCATAATGGAAAAGACTGGTCGGATAGATTGGGTAGATATGCAGTGCTCTCACGGACATAAGCAGGGGAGGTGATCAATATCCTGTCAGTTTATGCCCCCCGACTCTAAAGGACTCGACCTTGTCTGACTTGGGGGCCCTTATGCTTGATCTCCCGCTGGGCCTTCTCTTAATGTGATTTTCTGGGTCCCTTGCCGCCCAGGGCCCCACATCCCATTCAAACACCTCTGACGGAGTTTCTCTCCACGTTAGGTCTGATTGATATCTGGAGATCACTAAATTCCAATATGCAGGAACACACCTTTCACACAGGGGCACATGGGAGTCGCTCACGAATAAACTTCCTAATATCCCTTGCATCACACCTCCCACACTTCACAGACGTGAAACACTTGGCGAGAGGCATCTCTCATCATTCCCCCCTATGGGCAAGATACAGGGTGAGTAACCTACGTTGCGCGGGCCCAATTGCTATTAACCCCTGGTATATTAAATTGCCAACAATAAGAAAAGTGCTTATTGAAGCCACTGAACACTACTTTCAGGAAAACACACATTCAGTTCCCTCTGCAAAGATACTTTGGGAGGCAGATAAGACACTGGTAAGAGGTCAGGCCGTCTCCCTAATTTCAGGACACAAACAAGACAAAAGAGCAAAGGTGACTGTGCTCGAGCAAGACATCCTAGACATTGAAATCCAATTAGTGGGCAAGGACGACGAGAACTTACAACACACACTAAATCTCAAACAACAAGACTATAAAGACTGGGTGATGAAGGAGGCCAGGAACAAAATCAAGGCGTCTCAACACCGAGTGTATGAGCTTGGCGACGAAGCAGAAAAACTGCTTGCATGGCTCGACCAGCATGAGAGAGAAAATCGATGGGTCGCAGCTATCAGCTTGACGATTGGGGAACTTCTCCAAGATCCTCAAATGATCGCGGGGGCCTTCGCACACCACTACTCTCAGATTTATTTCGCAGAATCGTTATCTTCAGAACAGGATTCTCTGGAGTTCCTAGCGGATATCCCGCTCCCGGCCATGACCCCAGAAGATATGCAGCTTCTAGATAGTGACCTCACAGAGGATGAAATAACTCAAGCGATTAGAGCCCTTAACTCTGGTAAGGCATTGGGTCCAAATGGTATCCCAATGGAACTATAAAAGCTCACAGCTCCTGCTACTGCGCCACATCTGTTGGCAATGTTTTATGAAAGCAGGACACTTGGCAAGCTCCCTATAGATGAGAAACTTGACCCTATAGTTGTGATCCATGAGGAGGGGAAGCCACTGGACCAATGCATGTCCTACTGACCTATCTCATTGCTTAAAGCGTAAGCCCAAATTTTTAGATAAACTATTGGCCCTGAGACTTCTTCCATTCTCCCAGTATAGTCCATCCGGACCAATCTGGCTTTATGCCAGGGCAGAGCACAGCACTGAATCTGAGACGCCTCATGGTGTGCTAGGACACACTCATAGGATTTGGAAGGGTTCTGTCTTTCTATCCCTTGATGCGCGCATGGCTTTTGACACCATTGAGTGGCCTTATCTGTTTGCGGTGCTTAAGTGAATGGGCTTTGGACTGCACTTCCTCTCTAGGCTTAGCCTCTTATACTCAGAGCCCCTAGCACAGGTAGTGGTCAATGGGAGGGCGTCACGAGTTTTCCCCCTGCAGCTAGGAACGAGGCAGGGCTGCCCCCTATCACCCTTAATATTTGTGTTAATGTTGGAACCCGTGGCAAACTGGATTCGAAAGGATCCACTAAATCGAGGCCTTCGCTGGAGGAGAGGACTGGAAAGACAAAATATCACTATATGCAGATGGCATCTTTCTGTACGTAGCTTCTCCCCGTTCCTATATCACCAGAATATTAAACATCTTTGCTACTTTCAGCAGGTATTCTGGGTATACAATCAACTGGTCTAAGTCGGTAGTGTTTGTCCTTTAAGGACAGAGGCCCTGTCTTCCCAAAGAATGCGCGGTTCAAGTAACTATGGATGGATTCCGCTATCTTGGCATCTATGTTGCCACTGATCCGGCTCTCTTTCAGGCCCGCAATCTGCAAGGTCCCCTAACCCGACTTAAAAATGATGTCCAACACTAGTGATCACTTCCCCTCTCCCTCCTGGGAAGAGCGGCACTCTTTAAAATGATGGTACTACAGCGATTTCTCTATATATTGCAAAATACACCATTCCCAGATACATATTTTAAATTAACAGACAGTGCTGTCCGAACACTCCTATGGTTTGGGGGCTCCCCACGAATTGCACTCAGCAAATTGACCCGGAGCTGGTATGAGGGAGGAATTGCACTACCCAACATCCAAACTTATTATAGAGCGACTCAGCTAGCAACTATAAATCAATGGGTTCACCAACCACTATCCGAACCGGCCTATCGGATGTATTGGTTGGTTCTCTAACTGAGGGGATACCTCTGAGAGTTATATACCGACCCGCAGTGCCTCCCACTGGCGGGGCCAATGGCTATAACAGTCTGCGTATGGCACTCAACTCTTTCCAAGCTAGGATGGAAGAACACAATTACCAAGATAACACCCTTATGGGAATCTCAACAACTGGGCACAATGGGAACAAGAAAAGGATTTGACAAATGGGACCTGATTGGAATCTCGCGAGTGGCTGACCTTCATACCGGGATGGACATAATACCATTCAGAGAGATACAAAGAACTCATGACCTGGCCCCTACTGAAACCTTCAATAATTTACAGATTCGCCATTCCATATAGTGGTGCCCCGTGGGACGACTCTGACAGAATTGTCGCCATTAGAATGTAGACTCATAGATGAACAATTAACCCGCAGGGCGGTTTCACTCGCATGTAAGAAACTCATTAACAACTCCCCCGACACTCTTACAACCCTGCAGGAACGCTGGGAAAGTGACATCATAGTCCTACAGGAAGACAACTGGCCAGAAGCCCTGGCATCCCCAAGAGAGGTAGCCATTAGAGCCCGCCTCAGGTTAGTCCAGCTCAAAATCCTCCACAGAGATTACATCTCCTGTGTCACAATGGCAAAATGGGTAGAAAGGCAGATCCACTTTGTTATAGAAGATGTGGTGAGAAAGGATCGTTTTACCATACCCTTTGATATTGTCGGAAAATTCACTCCTACTGGGATGCTGTAGTGTCCTGCATGTCGGGGATATGTGGGGTGGAATTAATACTCTCTGCCAAATGATGTCTCCTTAACATTCGAGAAACTACGGATCTGGGACGAGCAGATCAAACATGGATCACCCTAGGTCTGATGTTAGCAAAATGAAACATAGCCTGTTATTGCAGGGCAGAGGCCTCACCAACCATTTGGGACTGGAAGAGAGACATGGACTGGTGTATGGTGGCAGAAAAATCAGTCTATGTGAATAGAGGGTGCCCAAGGAAATAGGGAAATGTATGGGACAAATGGAATGCATAAAGAGGGAATCCATGCACTGCTCCCATGGGAGGAACAATACATCCCCTGATAATTCCAGAAAACGACTAAGGGGCCGATTCCGATCTCGGCCGGTAGGGCACCGAATCGGATTTGGCTTTACCGGATCCGATTCGGACGCCCTGTTTCCGACCGATTCGAACAGCCGTCCGCGCGAGAAAGTGCGATGCGAGCCTACGCGAAATCCCCGACCGACTCGTTCCCAGCTCCGAACCGCTCCGACCGACTCGTACGGACTCGACTCGCACCACGCAATGGAGATGTTCCCCGACCGGGCAAGTTCGATGCGCGCCTCGAACAGTCCGACCGACTCGCGCCGTCCGGCTCGAAAGAGCAGTCGGAGCCGGACTTCGGGGGTCCGTGTCGGACCCCCCTGTACGCGTAGCCGCGCGAGTCGCACACAGGGGTGACCCATGGGTCCCCCCTACACATGCATGTATGGCGCGAGTCGCACCAATGCGTACCCGCTGTAGGGGGCGCCCTTGTTCGCGACGCACCCATTGAGTCAATGGGAGCCCGTGTACGCATCGTACGACCGGCTCCCATTGACTTCAATGGGAGTCCGACCGAATCGAGTCCGATAGCATGCGTCCGCATCGTACTCGTTCGGTCGGACTGCTAGAGTCCGGTTCGGTCGGAATTCTCTCCGAATCCGACTCGGTCGGAGAGATTTTTGGCCCGAATCGGAATCGGCCCCTCAAAGGTGTCCAAGACGAGATGAAGGCAGGAGAGTTACTCGCTAGACCCCAGCGAGCTGATGTTAAACAATACTATATTGATGCACTCTATTGTCATGCTGTTCATAACTGTGATGTGATGTTTATTTTACTGCCTTGTCTTAATAAAAATAAATTAATTTAAAAAAAATCCAAATTGTAGAACCGGGGATATGCAATTTTAAAGATTAAAAGTGAAAATCAAATGCTAAGATGCAAAAAGCGACAACTGTGCCTATCTGGTCGCGGTAGACCAGGTCCAAGTTGCAAGTTCAGACTGACGACGATGGGTGCGGGCGATATACAGGGCTGAGTTCAGTCCGCTGAGAGAGTACCTTGTGGACATGTGCATCGAGATGCAAAGTCCTGACACTGAGCTGCGCGGGCCAGCATTAAAGAGTCACCATAGAGATTTATTGGAGTTCTGGGTACACACATGCAGGCTGGATTCAGCAGGGCAGTTCATAATAGCAGAAGAGTCCTGGTGCAGTAACAGAAGGCCTTGGGCAGCAAAACAGTGTTTGGTCAGCAAGCAGGTCAAATGGGGCAGACTTCACAGCTGGGCAATCCTTCTTGGCAGAGTCCACTGGTCTGGAATTGATCTGAAGAGTTTGGTCTGAGGGTCCAATATTTATACCTGGAGCCCACTCTAAGTAGGAGAAGTTTCTAGAGATTTCCACCCCAAGAGGTGTTTAGAATTTCCTTCCTACCGGCCCTGGCCCCAGCTTGTCTGGGGAGACAAAAGATTTGTGTCAACCCTTTGTGAGTGTACTCGGGCAGAGGCTTTGTGATGTGCATGTGTTGTAGGTGACAGCTCCTCCCCTTCATCAAGTCAGGGATGGCCCATACTGCCAACGCCTATTTCCCCTTTGTCTCACACTCTGGGAGCAATACACAAAGACCAACTGCCAAATACACCTAATCATTCAATGCAGGATACAGGGTGCAGGCAAAAGAATAGTTAGTACAAGAAAATGACATCTTTCTAAAAGTGTCATTTTCCGATTTTTTACTTGCAATCTGATTTTATCAGTAAAGCGGGTTTTAAATTGCAATTCTTTAGATACCAAATTCAACATTCCGATCTGCTTCAAATTGAAAGTTACCACTTATTAAATGTAATAAGGGAACCCAATGTTATCCTAAGGGATAGATAGGCCTTGTAGTAGTGAAAAACGATTTTAGGAGTTTTTCACTACCTGGACATGTAAAACTTAAAAGTACGTGTCCAACTTTTCAAATACACTGCACCCTGTCCTCTAAGCTGTGTAGGTCTTACCCTATGACTGAACTTTATGTTTTAAAAAGGAAATTTTGGCCAGGGCAAGAGTCTTAGCTTGCCAGGTCGAAATGGCAGTTTAAAACTGCACACACAGGCTGCAACGGCAGGCCGGAGATAGGCTTAAATGGCTTCTTAATTGAAGGGCACAATCAATGTTGCAGGCCTACTAGCAGCATTTAATTTACAGGCCCTGGGTACATTTAGTACCACTTTACTAGGGATTTACAAGGAAATTAAATGTGCCCATTGGGTTTAAGCAAATTTTACCATGTTTAAAGGACAGAGCAAAAGCACTTCAGCATGGGTTAGTGGCGGTAAAGTGTGCAGAGCTCTAAAAGCCAACAAAAACAGGTTCAGAAAACAGGAGGGTGAAGGCAAAAAGTTTGAGGATGACCCTGTGGAAAGAGCCAAGTCCAACAAGGCTGGTCACAATTTCTGACCCCCTTGTGATTGGCTGCAAGTGCAGGGATGCTGGAGCGGACTGGAAACCAGAAGCAGCCCTTATAAAAATGTTCAATCCAGCCCGGTTGCTTCTATTACCCCTATCTCCATCTATCCTTTTTCTGTCTCTCTCCTCTCTCGCTTCTCCCTCTCGGATCACTGACAAAATATCCCCATACACATATATCGACACATAAATATCGATGTCAAAAATATCGACATCCTATCTTTATAATGTATGGTATAAAAGAATCGAAAAAATAATATCGATGTACAAAATATTCTTTTTTTATATATAAAAAATAATGTTAAATAAATTAAATAATAAAATTAACTTAAAAAAATTATTTAGATACAATCTACATTTTAACAAATATAATAAATAAATTTAATTTAAAAAATGTAAACATACATATATAAAATGTAATATATAAATTTATATTTACTTTAAAACAATAAACTAATAATTGTTTTTTTTTTAAATGTTATAAATATATAAAAATTTACAAATAAATATATATATATATATACATACACCTATAACATAACATCTAATAAAAAAAAACATTATATTATAAATTAAAACATTAAAATATTTAATAATTTTTAAACTTACATTTTGCACTCCATTGAGTGCAACAGTAGGGAAAGTGTTGGATAGCGTAGGGGTAAAAATTACTATTCCCTCTCCAGTGAGTGCAACAGTAGGGAAAGTTTTGGATAGTGGAGGGGAAAAACTTACTATTCCCACTCCAGTGAATGCAACAGTAGGGAAAGTGTTGGATAGCGGAGGGGTAAAAATTACTATTCCCACTCCAATTACTACAACAGTAGGGAAAGTGTTGGATAGCGGAGGGGTAAAAATTACTATTCCCCCTCCAGTGAGTGCAACAGTAGGGAAAGTGTTGGATAGCGGAGAGGTAAAAATTACTATTCCCACTCCAGTGAGTGCAACAGTAGGGAAATTGTTGGATACCGGAGGGGTAAAAATTACTATTCCAACACTATGTGAGTGCAACAGTAGGGAAAGTGTTGGATAGCGGAGAGTTAAAAATTACTATTCCCACTCCAGTGAGTGCAACAGTAGGGAAATTGTTGGATACCGGAGGGGTAAAAATTACTATTCCAACTCCAGTGAGTGCAACAGTAGGGAAAGTGTTGAATAGCGGAGGGATAAAAATGACTATTTCCACTGCAATTACTGCAACAGTAGGGAAAGTTTTGGATAGCAGAGGGATAAAAATTACATTTCCCATTCCAGTAAGTGCAACAGTAGGGGAAGTGTTGGATAACGGAGAGGTAAACATTACTATTCCCACTCCAGTGAGTGCAACAGCAGGGATAGTGTTGGATATTGGAGGGGTAAAAATTACTATTCCCACTCCAGTGAGTGCAACAGTAGGGAAAGTGTTGGATAGCGGAGGGGTAAAAATTACTATTCCCACTCCAATTACTGCAACAGTAGGGAAAGTGTTGGATAGCGGAGGGGTAAAAATTACTATACCCACTCCAGTGAGTGCAAAAGTAGGGAAAGTGTTGGATAGCGGAGGGGAAAAAATTACTATTCCCTTTCCAGTGAGTGCAACAGTAGGGAAAGTGTTGGATAGCGGAGGGGTAAAAATTACTATTCCCACTCCAGTGAGTACAACAGTAGGGAAAGTGTTGGATAGCGGAGAGGTAAAAATTACTATTCCCACTCCAGTCAGTGCAACAGTAGGGGAAGTGTTGGATTGCCGAGGGGAAAAAATTACTATTCCCACTCCAGTGAGTGCAACAGTAGGGAAAGTGTTGGATAGCGGAGGGGTACAAATTACTATACCCACTCCAGTGTGTGCAACAGTAGGTAAAGTGTTGGATAGCAGAGGGGTAAAAATTAATATTCCCACTGAAGTCAATTCAAATTTAAAAACAAACAAAATATCAACTACAATACAAAAAATTTTAAAAACAAAAAAAGAAAACATACATAAAAATAATAAAAATTACAAAAGATAGAAACATATAATGTTTAAAAAGTCTAAAAATTACCTACAAACATTATTTTATAAAAATGTAAAAAATAATTTACAAACAAATAACTATATTTAATAGAAATTACTTATATTCAAAAACATTAATTGTTACATAAAATTAATACTTTTATTTCCTACCCTATAATACCACACAATTCATAACACACATCTACATTTCTAAAAAAGTGTACCTCCATAATTAACATAAATAATTATCAAATAAACAAATATTAATTAAAAAACAAATTAAAACAGATAAAAATTAATTTACTCACCAAACATTACCCCTATAAAGCCAAAATCCACACACAAAATAAAAGTAAACAATTACCATAAATATTTATCAATTAATGAATGAATAATAATGAGCAAGTAATTATTAATTAATAAAACCTAAAATACTTTCCACCCTCTACCCCAATAAACACCACAACACACACCTAAAAATCATTACACAATTACCATAACTAATTTTACATTATTAAGGGGCCCATTACGATACCCGGCGTAAAAAAATCCGCCAGGCATGGAAGCGGCAAAAATCCGCCCGCACACACCGCCTGAACACCGACCACGCCATTATGAGTACACAAACCGAAAACCGCCATCGGCGGAAAAACTCATACAAAATACCACCCGCCATCGTCCGAGTTGGAGTCAAACCGCCCGCCACGGACGGAAACACGCACGACAACACAAAACCGCCCGCCCACACGGCCGACACACCGCACGTGAAATTACGATCGCACCGCCATGAGCGCGGAAAAACAACAAATATACCGCCCGCCAGCGCAAACAACGCCGATGAGAATCGACACGGCAGAAGCCATGGCGCCCACGTACCTGCACAGAAACCATCCGCACACAAAACCAATAGCACACAACATGGCCAACAAGTCCACACAGCAAGGCACGCACAAATACACAAGCACAGTACACATCCCGAAAACACCCCCCGGACAAACAAAAAATACAAAGGCCAGAACCCCAGACACAACACACCTGAAAACAACAGACCATGAGGACACACCCACATAGGTGAGTACAAAAGCAGCACTCCCACAGACCACAACCCCTTGCTACATTGCAAACCAGAGAGGAGAGGAGAGGACACAGTGACACAGCAAGGACAGCAGCACACCACAGAAACGCACACATCACAACCACCACCACCACCACCAAACACCGGCACCACAAACCCCCTGCACATTACACAACACACACCGCACCAGCACCACAAACACCATGGCACCACAAAGGATGCCCAAGTTCACGCCCATGGAGCTGACGGTCATGGTCGACGAGATCATCAAGGTGTACCCACAAATCTATGGGAACATGGTCCAGCACACACCACTAGCCACCAGAAACAGAATGTGGACCCGGATCGTAGACCAGGTCAATGCAGTCGGGACCCTGCCCAGGAACAGAACCGAGATAAACAAACGTTGGAATGACGTAAAGAGCCTGGTCAAGAAGAAGGAGGGCAAAAACAGAGAGCTGGCTGCCGTCACTGGCGGAGGAAATCCCGCGCTCTTTAAGACCTTCAAAGCGTGGGAGGAGAAGGTGCGAGTCGTAATCCATCCGGAGATCCTCGCCGGATTAGCAGGGGGAGTGGAGGCTGGTAAGTACAAACTAATGTATACTAGCACACCGCTATGTACTCACATGCACTACCACCATGCCACAGCTCCCAGGGACAAACACCCCCATGTCCAGCACACAATACACAACACATCACACACACATGCAACAGACACTACCACACACAGCCCAAACCGAACAACTGTAAGATGCGTGGGGACATGTGTACACTAAGCCAGCCACGTAACCACCAACAGGTCCCCAAATATGCCAGAAGCGCCACAACGAGCACCCACCACACCCATGTGTCCGCCACAGCTGCACTAACCGACAAGTAACAGGTAAGTGGCAGGAACACAAAGTGCAGTGGGTGGGACGGTGGACAGCCCAAGTACAACACACACCAGGCCCCAGTCCCACAGCACAGCAAGGAGGAGCATCCCCCACACCCCACAGCCACGTGTCAGCCACCGCAGTGCACAACGACAGCCGAAAGGCAGACATCACGGTCCACAGCAATCGGTGTCAGTGGGTGTACAGCCACCCCCACGACCCACTACACCCCCCACCCCACAGACCTGCAACATGGAGCACCCCCGCTTAGAGCCATGTGGCATCCAGTACAGTGCACGCACGAACAACTTGCAGGTGGGAAACTGGACAGGGCTGGATTACTGGAGGCATGAGGACCATAACACCACCAACACATGGGACATGTCACGTAGCACACGGACACGCAGCACCGCCCACCGTCACGAACAAGTGAACAATGTGCACACGGACATGAACAGCAGACTCACACCCCACATGACCCATCACAGACATAGCAACACCCAAGGAGCCACGTCTGCATGCACAAGCCACACTGAATATAGTCCCACACGGCAGCCACTGTGCAACTCATCACACACAACCGAAACACCATTGAAGTCCTGTCCATGTAGCCCCTACTGCCTGTCAACCACACACCCCACAACTACGCCTATGTAAGACAAACAACACTAGACGCAACAGAGCGGAACAACAGAAATGCACACGAACACCACTGAACCCATCAAACACACAGACACACCATGCACATACAACATACCATCCATCCCATCCGTCAGCCCCAGTCTCATGAAAGGCATGTCATCCGCACAGCTGCCACACATACAGCAGTCACGCTAAGACACATGCCCATGACCAACCATGTGCCAGAAGTCAATTAAGCGCACGACACACTGTGAGCAACAACACACAACATGGGCCACACCCCCCGAGCACTGCAGTGATGCACATGGCACAGGGCAGCACGCACACCAAGGAGATGGGACAACTGCAATACGTTGGCTGGCACACAACTATCACTCACTCATAACGATGCGTCCAATGCCATGTCCAGTAACCACAACAGACAGCAAATATGCAGGGCATGTCAGGCATGCACACACCTCAGACCATGCACTGTCATGCTGCCACAACACATGTCACGTTCGGCACCCATGGCTCACAGCATGTACCCCAAAAGCATATCCCCTCCCAAATGCGAATCTGGGGCATGGCCCCCATGTTGCCATGTGCGTTCCTAAGCGTTCCATTTGAACCCCAAAAGCATATTCCATCCCAAATGCGAATCTGGGGCATGGCCCCCATGTTGCCATATGCGTTCCTAAGCGTTCCATTTGAACCCCAAAAGCATATTCCATCCCAAATGCGAATCTGGGGCATGGCCCCCATGTTGCCATATGCGTTCCTAAGCGTTCCATTTGAACCCCAAAAGCATATTCCATCCCAAATGCGAATCTGGGGCATGGCCCCCATGTTGCCATATGCGTTCCTAAGCGTTCCATTTGAACCCCAAAAGCATATTCCATCCCAAATGCGAATCTGGGGCATGGCCCCCATGTTGCCATATGCGTTCCTAAGCGTTCCATTTGAACTCCAAAAGCAAAGTACAAACCAGACCCAGGATGGGCCAGGAGCCCGCATACACCAGAGTCACAATGAGTAGGGGCAAAGCAACACACCCATCGGCATGGCCAATCCGTCCCATGCCACATGTGCACAGCACACAGTCCCATTGCCTAGCACACACAACTACAGATGCCACAGCCACACACTCGCCTCCGGGAAACCCATGTACGAGATTGCACGAACTGCCAATGTCAGACGACTAATACATACTTCGCCAGGTGCAACACAATAACAAATCTCATTCTCTCCACAGGTGACGAACTGCTGGACGCTGGGGATGGAGACAGCAGCCAGCACAGCCAGCCTACAAGCCCCCAACGAGGACACACGGATCTGGAGGATCTGTCCACCTCTTCGGACACGGACCACCAAGCTGGCCCATCTGGCGTGGCAGGGCCCAGCCGCTCCCCAGGACCCCTCCTACCCACCAACCCATCATCCAGGGATGCTGAACAGTCCCAGTCCCCTGCTGCCACTGTCGTTGCGGCCACACCCACGGTCATTGCGGCCACTACCACTGCCGCAACCGCCACCATCGCCGCACCGACCACCACCGCCTCCACCACCACCACGTCTTCGCTGGCACCAGCCCCAGCGCAGGTGGTGGCCCGGCCGACTGGATCCACCCTGGGAGCCACAGCGAGGACCGTGGTGAGCAATGTGGCTAGTGGGCAGGCCGGTGGCAGCAGGACTGGTAGGAGGAGCAGGGTCAGGGAAACGCCAGCCTCCCCTGGGAGCCATGCCCTGCCTCAAATGGCCAGAGTCCTTGGGGCCTATGAAGAGGCCCAAGGACAATGGGCCAGGTCTGCTACTGACACGCGGGAGGTGCTGGGGGTGCTGAGGTCCATGGACGCCCATATGGGCCAATTCGTGTCCCGTATGGACCAACTCGTGGACCTCATGGGCCAGCTGGTGGTGGCGGTGGGGTCACAGGCAAGGCCAGCAACACCACCTCCGCCACCACCTGCTAGGGCGCAGGCTCGGGCAGCAGTGTCCACTTCCCCTGCGTCCACAGCCAGTGAGCACACCTCACCCACCACCAGCAGGTCGCCACCACACACCCCCTCCCAAACGTGGAAGGGGCCGTCCGAAGAGGAAACAGATCTCCCGGGAGGACTTCGCACGCTCCAGTCGCAAGTGAGGCAGCCAGCCAGCCTTCCGCCAGCCTTCCTTGACCAGCCACTGCATTGACTTGCTCTACGATCCCACTCCACACAGCCATCTGGATGGCATGTGTGTGTTGGACTATGGACATAGAACCAGTGGGTACACCCTGATCATCACGCAGCCATGACCGACAGCTCATTGTCACTGCACGCACCACTTTTGTCATCACCTTACACACAATCACATGTCACAGTTTGTAATAAATGCACCTTTTTCACTAACTGCTGTTTGTGCCCTGTGTTTTATTTGTACGGAATACATCGGCCACCTTGGGCGGAGGGCACCTGATGCGTGGCATGGAAATGGAATCCGGAGGGCCTGTAGGGACCTAGGGGTGGGAGACAGAACAGGAGCACATTCAATGAGTGTGTCACACACCCATCACACAGTACATGTCAACAACTACAAGCAATGTACACACATCGCACAGAGCAATAGGGCACAATGCCACAGTCACCAACAGTGGCATACTACCCTGGCCATGGAGCGTTGACACACTGCACGCAGTGAACATACGGCCACCCTGACACAGCACACACACACCTGCATAGATACAGACACATCATCCGTCGTACATGGACACTCACCGTCAAGTGAAGTAGCGGGCGATGAGCTGCTGGCGCACATTCCCAGCTTCCTCCTCTCCGCTGTCCACCTCACTCGAGCTGTCCTGGTCTGCGGGCTGGGGCCCTGGTTGATCTCCGTCATCCACAATGAGGGGGATCTGCTTCCAAATGGCCAGATTGTGCAGCATGCAGCACGCCACCACTATCTGGCACACCTTCTGTGGGGAGTACGCCAGTGCACCCCCGGTGCGGTCCAGGCACCTGAACCTGGACTTGAGGAGGCCAAAGGTACGCTCGACCACACGTCTGGTCCTCCCATGTGCCTCATTGTATCGATCGTCTGCTGGGGTGCGAGGATTCCTCAATGGACTGAGCAGCCATGCCCCATTCGGATACGCAGAGTCACCTGGGTGTGAGGGACACAGAGAACCGTTGCTATACCAACTGGACAGGGGACAGCATCGCACAACCAGCACGCTACACCACTCCACATACTCACCGACAATACAGCCACGATCCTGTTGCAGATTGGCCATCAGTCGTGGCAAGATGCTGTTGCGCATTATGTGTGCGTCATGGGCCGAGCCTGGAAACTTTGCACACACGTGGGTGATCACCATGTCCGCAAGGCACACCACTTGCACATTCAGGGAGTGCGTGTGCTTCCTGTTGCGGTACAGGTGCTCAGTGGCCTGTGGTGGAACAAGGCCAACATGAGTGCAGTCAATGGCTCCCACGACGTGTGGGATTCTGCCAAGGGCATAGAATGCACCCTTCACTGCCGCCAATTCACGAGCCCTGGGGAATCTGATGTACCTGTTCCGGTACAGCATCATGGCTGCCAGTACATCCCTCAGCACCTTGCTGAACATGGGCTGGGACATCCCTCCTCCACTGCCCACTGTGTGCTGGAATGACCCAGTGGCGAAGAAATGCATGGCGGCCATCACCTTAGCCGTGGGGGTGACAGCAGTCGGATACACCCTGCGGGGACGGAGATGGGGCTCTAACATGGCACACAGTCGATGCAGAGTTGGCCTGTCCAGCCGAAACTTCCTGATTACCTCTGTATCGTCCATGTCCGCCAGCAATTGGTATGGGCGGTCAATGTTCGGTCTCCGCCTGGGTTAAATGGCAGAGGACACATGTCAAAGCAACACGGCACATAGCAATTTTGCATACACATCACTGACATGACTGAGCAAGCACATGAGCCACAGCCCAGCTGTCAAGCTGGGACGGCACGGCCACAATACACTTACACAGGTCTCCCAACAATGGCAATGGCAAGTGAGACATACCACTGCCATGTGCATGCACATGGGGATCTAGGCCCCAATGACTTGCGGGGCGTGCTGATGGGGACTGACTGCATATTCGTCAAGCGGCAACGCCACGGCAACATGAGTGTCTGCTGAGCATGGTACTGCTTCCGAGGCTGGATGAGTATGGCACACGACGACGACGATGTGGGCACGGGCTGAGCGGCCAATACAAGTGGGACCTGTGGCACGAGGGGATATGAGACAGTAGTAGGTGTCAGCACTGCACCCTATGTACAGCACTGTACGGATCACAGCTCCCGAAACATTGACTGGTGTCCACATTGACAGCCCCATGCCAAGACGGCTGTGTGCTTGCAGTCACACGTCACAGGTGAGAGGTTACATTGCACGTGCCAGGTGGCAGTCGTACATAGTGGGAGCTGGCATGTGTGTGCATGTGTCTCCTGTTCAGGATCCACCAGATGGGCGCTGACTCTGTACTGACCATTGGACACAGCATGTTCCGTGGAAGGCTTGTGTGTGTGGGATGGTGGCACTGGATGTGCCTCCGTTGGGTGGGGGGCCATGCACAGGGCGGGTACGTCGATGATTGCGCATTGTTGGTCACGGTGGGTGCACCAGCTAAGATGTGTTGCCCTGTGTTCAATTCCTATGTCCGCATGATGATGGACTGTGGATGTGGGCAGACTACACATTGGTCGATGTGCTGTCTATATGCATGTGCCTTCACACCAGGCACAGCTGCCCCTGCACATGTGACCCCTGCTGGACTCGCTGCTGGGTCTGTGGAGCTGATGCACCTTCTGCGCGTGGGGCGGACAGCTCTCCTCACTTCCCTCATTGCGCATGTCATGTCTTTGCCGCAGGTGACATGGATCATGGAGGGCCCACATGTACGCGTGGGTAGGCTACACATGATTGTTCACTGGTCGCCACCCCCAGTCAGTGTTTCGAATGGGAAGGTTGTCGTGCTGGTGGTATGTTCGATGTGGCGGATGGGCGGGCCTAGGTGCGGGCTTACATTCCGGACATGGGGGGTAGTTGGATTGGCGACTAGTTGCAGTACACACGGGACACGTCTCTTCCTTTCCACATCTGGGTCATCCCTTGTACTAACTGACAGTGATACAGTCATCTTCGCCCCAGCCCTCATGTCCTCCCCTCGCCCCCCAATATGCATGCTCACCTGCGAGGCTAGCGCTTGCACAGGCAGCCCCAAGCTCGCACCAGAGAGGGCAAGGAGTGTATGTGTGGGTCCAGTTGCACGAGTGGGCTGTCTCAGGGTATGATGTGTGGCGGGACGCCGTCCACCTGCGTGGTGCCCCAAATGGAGACCCGGCCTGCATGGACTATGCATCACAGTCTTCGCCTTCCGGATCCGCCACCTGCGACACCCAGTGGCTGTGGCTGCCCTTGCGGCCATGCTGCGTCCGTCTGTGGCTGATGGCCCACACATTCACTCTTTGGCCTCTCTGGGGAGGGCTCAGCGGTGGTGGCGCACGCGCTTGCACTTAGTCGCAATGGCATGTGGCGTGGTTGGTATGATGGGCAATGGATGGGATGGTGCGAGCCACCTCCTGTGACGTCAGTGCTGCTCGTGCTGTGGTGCGTCCCCCTACACTTCCATTTGACTTTTTGCCATGCTGGACGTTGAGGTTCTATTGCCTGCGTGATATGACCAGGAGGAGCGCGAGGAGACCTCTCACACACCATGCTCCACTGCCATCCCGTGCCCTGTATCGCCTGTGCGGATTGACTATGTTGGGGTTACACCTGGTCGACTGGGGCTGTGTGTGCCTTGTCAAGGGGCATGGCGGGCGCACAACAGGATCCAGCTTGTCCACAGAGTGTGGGCTGAGGTGCGCCTGGTACCGCTTTGTACGTGTGCCCGGCTGCTGTGCACACACGTGTTCACTCCCCCGACAGGTGTCCTCTCACAATGCCCAGGGAAGCGGTGGTGTACTGTTCATGACCCCTCCCAACACGGCGTGCTCCAACTTGGCATGTGCGCATCTACCCGTCGCACCCACCCACCTGAGCACTGCGTCCATACGACTTCACACGACACATGTGTGTCTTCCACAGTAGTGCTACTCATTTGCGTTGACATCCAATACCAGTGGACTACATGGTCATGTCACGACTGCCGTGTACTTCACATACTCTCATCCTCTCTCATTCGTACTTGTGAAATGAGTCAGCGGAGACAGTTCTGGTTTCAAACATTATATTGAGTCTTCTGTCCTCTGTGATGCAGTATAGTGGACACTACTGGCAGCGGAATACATGTTGAGGATATACTGAGCATGATTACAAATGGGATAGGGTGTGGGGTTACATCTGCTTGGCCAAGGCTGTGCTAATGTACATTTACGTATAGCTGCGGAGCTGCGGACTTTGACACAGACGGTATACATGTAGCCTACCAGACCGCTCGGCATCATGGGCACAGTCCATCTCAGTTCCATGTGACAGGTTTGCTGCGGTTGTTCCTCATGCACGCGTGCATGTGAGATGACATCAGGGCATGTGCTTGCGTGCATGCAGCGGCGTGCCACTTGTTGTTGCACTGTGGTGGTTACTGGACATGTCACAGTCACTGGGGTCGTGTTGTTGTTGTATGCACTTGTCGTCCATGCAAAGGTCCTGGTATGGGATTCCCGGGGCGGGGGTGGGAGGGGTGCAGCACCCACAGACTCCAGGCGACCTATTCATGTCCACTGAGCGGTGTGTGTGTCCATGTGCGCTGGATCCATGTCGTGTCCTGGTTGTTCGTGCAGTTCCGTCCATGTGGGTGCGATGCACAGAGCCCATGCCACTGCCTCCCACGATGCATGCGGTGTTCCTGGATGTGATGGGGAACAGTGTGCATGTCCCGGTCATATCCGATGTCATGGCGATGTCGTTGATGGTGTGGTTACAGTTGCCGGTCGTTTGGTATGGCTGTTGTGGTGGTGACTGGCCAGTCCGTGCGGAAGCTGAGCATGGGTGCGGGGTTGGACTTCATAGGTCACTCGTGGAACCTGCGTTGTGGTCCGACGTATTTACAGGTTGTCAGGTATGCGATGCCGTCCAGCAGGGCTTCCATGTCATTGGTGGTGTACATGTTTGCCAGCCAATGAAGCGGATGGTGGCTGTCAAGGTGTTGTTCGTAGGTTGTCCCTTGGAGGACCATGATGGGGCATGCTGGGTGACATTCGATGTAGCTGTTCTCGATGATCCGTCGTGTGGAGGCACAGTGGTTCCATTTCAGTGCGCGTGCGATGTTGGCCACATACGCCATGCCCCCATAGGCAGAGCAGGCCCTGTCGTGTGCGTCCAGAGGGAGGAGTAGTGGTAGCAGGTCCGCCTTCAGACATGCCGGGTTGGAGAGGCATATCTCGACGGGATGCTGGTAGGGACACCTCCGACAGTAGAAGACGGGCATGACGCAGCTGAACAATGTGATGCGGTAAGTCAGTCGGTAACTTACGTTCAGCAGGGACAGGAGATCGCATCCCAATGTATGTATCGTGCTGGTTTGGTACAGCTTGAGTTCTTCGGCGTAGTTGGGTAGGTGTGTTGCGGTTGCCATTTCGCAGCGGTTCGTAGAGGTGGCGTGCTCCGGCTGTGTGTGCAGTCTGCAATGTGCACGCTCCGGGGTTGCTGTGAGCTCTGTGTAGTCGTGGGGAGACAGGACTTGTGTTCTGTTGGCTTGTTTGGAGGACACGGGCCCTCTTCCCACATGCTTCTCAGACAGTTCAAGGTCGGTGCTGTGTGACTCCTTCCAATTAACTTGCATGTGGCCGACATGGGGGAGTGTTTTCTTCTTTCCTCCCCGTCCGTTGTGTGCTTCTGTGATATGCGCTATCTGCCGTGTGGTCGGTCTCCTCGGCATGCCTGTGTTGGTCTATTCTTGGACAATGGCTGTATTCACCGGCTTCTGTCGTAGGGCTGTGGTTTCGGTGTTGGAATGGAAGGTCATTCAGTGCTGTCTGCTCTCCCTTGTGTGGGCGGCAGGCTGCCTTTCCGCTCTGCGTTGGGCCTTGTGTGTGGATGTAATTCTTGGGCCACCTGTTGTCGGTCCCCGGGCTCTTTGGTGTTCCGTTTCATGTGTCTTGTTCATATGTGCAGGGTGGTATGGGTTTTTCAGTGTGGTACTGGCGTTCCTCTTCCCGAAGGGGCCCTGCTTCTCCTAGTTGGTGTTGCCGCCGCTGTGTGCTTCGCCATGTTTGTTACACTGGGGTGTGTCCTGCTGTTGCGTGACTTAACTGACATGTGTGCGTCGGTTGTGTGGCGTTGGGTGTTGTCCGTGAATTGGGCGTTGGGGACATGTCTGTGGCCGGCCTGTCACGTGTCATGTGCGTTCGGGGTGGGGCTGGTGTGTGTGCTGCTTGGTTGTGTCCCTGTGTCTGTGTGCGACGCATGCATGGCGCTGCAGTTGGCCTCTGCGTTGTGCGCATGTGTGGCGGCGTCATCGGCGCTTTGGGGCCGTGACGGGGTGGTTGGTTCCTAGTCCCAGGTGGTGTGTACACATGTGTTCCGCGATGTTAGGATTTGGCCTGTGTGTCATATGTGGATGCAATGGTGGATGTGTAGTGTGCACGCGCTGGTGGGGGTTGTCCGCTTTTTCCGCCCTTGCACTGTGTGCGCTGTTTGCGTGCACTTGTTGTGTGTGTGCCTACCTGCGTCTCCGCGGTACGTTGCGTCCTTGGTAGTGCATCAGCAGAAGCATGGGAAGGGCCTGCAGTGCTGGATTCATGCCCGGGGTGCCGCTTCTTCGTTGTCCGTGCTCTGCGTCCGTGTTTCCGCCTCTCTTTCACGTGCGGTGTCTCTTTGCCGTGGGAGCCGTTTGTTTGCGGCATCGTAATTTATGCGCCGGGCGGGACGTGTTTCGTCGGACGGTGTGTGTCAGTTGTGCTGCGCCGCTACGTGTGCGGGCGCACTTTGATGGCGGACGGTGTTGCTGGCTTGCCGGCGGTGTTTGGCCTGCTTTTCGCATCGTAATTGGGCGGGCGTGTGGACTGCTGCGTGCCGGCGGTAACTGGTGGTTTCTGCATCCGCCAGCACGGCGGTTGTGCTTCCGCCCGCCATCGTAATGTGCCCCTAAATTATCAATTAACAACAACCTATTAATTAATTTAAAAGAATTTACTTCCCACCCTTTACCACTATAAACCCCACATCTCACATCTCAAATTAATTACACAATTGCCATATTTAATTTTTAATTAATTAAAATACCATTTATTAACAATTAATTATTAATTAATTTTAAATAAATTACTTCCCACCCTATTACCCTATAAACCCCACCACCCATTCCTAAAAATAACACAATTAACATAATTAATTACCAATTAATTAATTCATTAACATTAATTAACAAACAATTGATAAATAATTATTAATAAATTAATTCCCACAATTAACACTAAAAATTATAGATTAAATAAATATTAATATATAAAAATTATTATTACATTTATTCAAATTAAATTACTTCCCACCCTATTCCCCTATAAACCCACAACCCGCTCCTACAAAAATTACACAATTAACATAATTACCAATTAATTAATAATAATTAACAACCAATTAATAATTAATTATTAATAAATTAATCCCCACAATTAACACTATGAAATCTGAATTAAATAAATACTAATAAATAAAAAATATTAATTAATTTATTATAATTAAATTACTTCCCTCCCTATTCCCCTATAAACCCACAACCCGCTAACACAATTAACATAATTATCAATTAATTAATTAATAAAAATTAACAACCAATTAATTAATAATAAATTATTTCCCACAATTAACACTATAAAATCTAAATTAAATAAATACTAATAAATAAAAAATATTAATTAATTTATTATAATTAAATTACTTCCCACTCTATTCCCCTATAACCCACAACCCGCTCCTAAAAAAAATAACACAATTAACATAATTACCAATTAATTAATTAATAGAAAATTAACAACCAATTAATAATAATAATAAATTAATTCCCACAATTAGCACTATAAACTCTAAATTAAATAACTACTAATAAATAAAAAATATTAATTAATTTATCATGATTAAATTACTTCCCACCCTATTCCCCTATAAACCCACAGCCCGCTACAGAACTAAAAAACGCAAAATTTCATTAACATAAAATTAATCACTACTAAAAATGTAACATATAAATTAAAAAACAAAAGCAATTCTTATACAAAAAAATAGATCACATACTTTTAAAATACATACTAAAATACAGAACACTAATTTAAAAATCGATATTTTAAACAACTGTATTTTTGCAAACGGTATTACTAACTTCGATATTTTCAAAAACGATATTTCTTACCTTAAAGTCGATATTCTTGACCACGATATTCTTGCTGTCGATATTTCTGTATCACAATATTTCCAACTCGATATTTGTGTATGTCTATATTTAAAACTCGATATTCTGTCTGTGCACCCTCTCTCTCTTTCTGATCTCTCCCCATCATCTCTTTTTCCTCTCTATTCTCTCTCTCTTTTTGCTTACTGTGCTTGTTGTTATAAAATCACAGAGGCACTAGTAGCTGTACTGGAACTAAAAAAACAGACTGCAAGCCACAGCCCTGAGGGGAACTACCTGATGAGATAAAAGGCCAGTCAGTCCCTGCAGAGATGGACAGTGGCGTAACGGAAATTGAGGGGGCCCCCCTGCAAGGTACGTGGAGGGGCCCCCTCCGGACTCTATCAGGAGCTCTCCAGCCGAGGTGCTGTGCTGAGGGGGCCCCCTGGAGCTTGGGCCCCCCCGCACAGCAGGGGCTGCGGGGGCCTGTGTTACGCCCCTGGAGATGGAGGCCTATATGTAACAGCGCACCTCCAAACCAGCATTTACTTTTACAAAAGGGAAACCTTTTCTTTTTAAAAGCAACCCATGTCCATGAAATGGACGGGCACTGCTATGAAAAAAACTTGCTTGTTGGGAAACACATTGAGGGAGCAAGCAGTCGTTCCATGAACCCTGCTTTCTCCCTCACATCCAACAACACGAATCTCAAAGGACAATCTGTATCATGGGGACAGATTCCTCTTTGTGAATCAGTTACTATGCTGATAGGGGTTGTAAATTGATCAATGATTTGCAACAGCAATTGCTGCTACAAACCTTTATCTCATTCCATTGCAAATCCCACAAACAATGGAGATGCCTCTTTCATGTCCCTTTCTAATTGCAATTTGTAATGGATCACAAAAGCCCTTTGATGAGTCTGAAAGAGTTTCCAACTAGTTAAAAGGACTTTGATACATTTTAAAAGGATGTTTTATTTAGCAAATTCATGTGTTTTTGCAAATCGCAGGCTTTGGAACCACAAACAGCTTTCCACATGTGACCCACAGTGTTGTTATGATGGGGCTGGGTAGCAAGTCAATAAGAGTTTTTTTACCAAGCCTGCTGTAGTGGCTTACTTAATTATTTTTTTATAAATTCCTACAGTGGCACAGTAGCCATTGTGGCTACCTGCTGACCTGCTTCCCAGCAAAGGTCACAGAAAGGCTTTCCTCTGGTGGCGCCTACTTATTGCAGACAGAATATAGCTCTGAATCCTTCCTCCTAGAGGGACAGAATGTCCTAGATTCCTGGAGGGACCCTACAGTTCTGGGGGTCCTCCCTTTCAGCGATGATATGCTGATACCTGTTATATCTTGTCCCCTTGGTTCACTCCTGACCTTCCCTCCCTTCCTGTCACCCTTGGTTCCACCTTAGAATCCTCAGGTGGAGGCTGCTTTAGAATGTTGGGAAGAATCCCGGCCAGTCAGAGGAGCGCCTAGGTCTGGCAAGCTGAAGGTGTAGAGTTCTTTACTTGACAATAAAGATATTTGAACTCACCAGCTGCGTCCCGCCTTACTTCATTTTGGCGACGAGCTTCGGGATGCTGTGACAGGGACAGCGCTGCACCTTCACCCTGTTGATCTTCGTCTTGCCAGTCGCTCTGGGTCTCGCTTCAAGTCTATTTCTGCCGGATCCATCCAGTGGGAGAGGTGTCCATCCTGCCTGCTTTGCGTTCGTCTCACGTGGTGAGTGACTCTCGTTGAGGCTTTCTGCGCCTGGTTTGCTTGGTGTGCAGGGGACCATCCGCTCAATGAGGACCTGCTGCCTGCGTCTTCTACGGCTTGCTGCACCCTCGTGGGGGATCGGAGCCTGGGGTGTGCCTGTTACCACGGCTGTGCGTCTTCGAGGCTTGACGTTGTCCCCTCGGCTCCTGGGAGGTTTGTGGGGGAGTTCCCCTCCTACGCGTCCTTGTCAGACTGATCTACACTTTAGCGGCTCTGCGTTGGAGTCTCCTCCTGTTCACGCTTGGTGCTTTTGATGCCGCTTGGACTGGTTGGGAGCCGCTGTTCTCTTGGGAAGCCATGAGTCCACCAGTGTTTTAGCTCGGACCGTGGCAGTTCCTTATCCCCATTTCCGCTCCTTCCTTTTCTTTGCGGAGATCTGGTGGCGAAGCGGTGATCTCCCTCACAGCCGGAGGCGTGCTGTGGGAAGCTGTCTGACGCCCGTTCAGCGCTCACGCTGCTTCACCGCTGCTGGGAGCAGTTCGGCTCCACATTTGTGTGTGGATCATTCGAGTGGAATCGGTGCACACCGGCGGTTTTCACGACATGGATTCTCGTCAGTTGCAAGTCTCTTCAGCTTTCCACACAGGAACTTCCTGTCATCGCCCCTCCCTCAATCTCCACACAGCCTGGTGGCAGAACACAAGCATAGAAAGAGGACTCCACTCTTCTTTTCAAAAGTAGCCCTAGCTGAAGTGTTTTTTTTTTTATCTTATCAATTCCTCTCAAGCTTAACCACCACCGTGGAACTTCTTTATCAGAGTATTTGTAGTATCCTGATGTTATGTATTGCATCTCCCATGTTTCCCTGTCCCTAGCTGCTCAGCCTGTGTGAGTGTTCTGAATGGAATGTTTGGTGTGTGGGCTATGAGTGGAATGTGTGGGTGACTGGATGAGGAGTGACAGTTGGATGGATGGGGCTGAGCAGTTAGCAGGCTGCTCCCGGTGGGGCTTATGATATGGACTTATTCATCTGCTGATTAAGTTTATCCTACCTGTAACCTACCTGTGAATAAACCTACTTGGTTTACATCTACCAGCGTGTCAGTTTTCACTACAGTATTATATGAGGAACCCCTCCTTTGTGTCAGGCTTTTGGTGACTCTTTTCATGTGCATTTTATAAAGTATTTTTGTCTTACATCTCTTTTCTTTTCAGGTCCTCTGGCATTTATCCTTACTTTACCTAGCCAAGATATTGTTATATTGCCCACAGTCCACCTCAGCACTTGGCTCACTTCCCCTAACTCACTTTTAGGGTACCCTGCCTTGCCACTACCATGGCTGGTGCAGGCATGAGCCAACCACTCCCCTTTCTAAACGAGGTAGGGGAACCTGAAATACCTTGGGGAAGGTGGGTGGGCATTTTTAAATCATACCTCATAGCTATTGGTGGAGGTAATTTCTCTTCTATAAGAAAGCAGCACATTCTCTTGCACAATTTGGGCATCCAAGGTAGGAAAGTCTATGAGGATATTACTGGAAGGCTGGTTGAAGAGGAAACGAATGAGGAAGAAGCAGGTGTTGATGTCTATGAGTTCACTTTAAGGAAGTATGGGCCCCATGCATCGAACTGAAAATCGGTCGCAAACGGGCAGATTCTCAGAATCTGCCCCTTTGCGACCGGTATTTTTGCATTTGGGATGCATCATCCCAAATGCAAAAATCGGAAATTGCGATTGCATTTAAGGAATCGCAAATTGCGATTCCTTAAATGCAGTGCTAGAAGCAATTTAAAATAGCGAATTCGCTATTAGGGGTTGCAATTTACCGAAAAATAAAACAGGTCGGTAATTTGCAAAAACTTTGAAAAATGCACTAAAGTGCATTTTTCATAGTTACATGTCACACACACACACATGCCCTTGGGGCATGTGTGTGTGCAACCTGGGTGCACATTTCAATTTCAGGGGTGCAACAGGGTGTCCTTTGACACCCTTGCACCCTTGAAATTGCATGCGATATTTGCGAGTACCTAATGGGTACTCGCAAATTGCGCATGCAATTCCCATTCATTCCTATGGGCCTATGGGCCCATAGGAATGAATGGGAAGCCATTCCTTAATTGCGACTCGCAATTAAGGAATCTTTAGGAATCGCTATTTTTATAGCGATTCCTACATGCATAGGCTTTTGCGATTCTTTAATTGCGATTCCTTAATAATCGCAATTAAGGAATCGCAAAAGCCTTCCTTGATGCATGTGCCAGTTAGAGTCCCACTTTCGAGAAAAGATAAATGTTGTCCTGGAGAGGCACACATTTTTCAATAGAATTCAGAAAAAAGATGAGAAGGTTTCCTCTTATGTGGCAGCTTTAAGAGGCATGTCATCCACATGTGATTTTGGAGCTCTTACGGATTCCCTCATCAGGGACCAGTTAGTTAGATGTGCAAATGACATGACGGTACAGGAAGAACTACTCACCAGAAACCCTGACCTATCAGAAGCCATCAGTATAGCTAAGGGCTTAGAGCACACAGCATTGTGTATTAAGGAGATGAAGACATCAGCAGGGTTGAATAAAGATAAAGGGGAAGCTAAGAACACTGTCAGTGAGGAAACGGTGTGTAAAGTAAGCGAGAAGAGTAAAGAGGGTTCCCGCAGTAGGACAGATAACTTTCAGTGCTTTAGGTGTGGGAGTCCCAACCACCTTGCTAACAATTGGAAATGCCCAGCTAGAAGTGTAGTTTGCAGGAAATGTAATAAGAAGGGACTTTTTTCTAAAGTCTGCAAAGCTTTTAGTGCCTAGGTACACTTGGTAAAGGGTCCTGAAGTTGAGGTGGAGGAGAATAAAGGGTTCGTCTTTCAGATAGACCAAGGGGAAGTGGAGGAAAGAATACAATATCCCACATGTGACATAAGTCTTGATGGAGAAAAGGTTCAAGTATATGCAGATTCATGATCTTCTTATACCCTGATTGAAAAGAAACTGTTTGATGAAAAGTTTGCCAAACATAATGTCATTTTAGAAACTGCTGATATTTGTCCTGCCGGGTACAACAAAGAACCCATTCCTTTAGAAGGGATGGTGAGAATGAGAATTTCTTTTAAGGACAGGCACACAGTGGGAAAAGTATATGTTACCAAAAAGGGTTCAAACTTTTTGGGGTGGAAAGACCAGAAGGAATTGGGCATCACCCTTGATCCCAACAACGTGGACCAGGTGTTGTTAGTTGATCCTCCAGAGGTGGGTGGTAACCTCACCAAAGAGTTTCCCGAAGTATTCACGGAAAAACTAGGAATGTTGAAACGTTATATGCACAAGATTGTACTTAAAGATGGCGCTTGCCCTGTAGTACATAAGACTCGCTCCGTACCACTACTCATGAGGGAACCTTTAAGGTTGGAACTTGAGAAACTGGTCAACCAGGGTGTTATACAGGAAATTGAAAGTTCTGAGTGGTTGGCACCCATTGTCCTTACCACCAAGGACAATGGTAAGAACATTCGTTTATGTGTGGACTTGAGGGACCTCAACGCAAACATCATGGTGGACAGACATCCCTTACCAGGGATACATGAGATGCTGAGTACCATTCAAGAGGCAAAGTTTTTTAGCGTGCTTGATTTGTCATCGGCCTACCATCAGGTCAATCTCCACCCTGAGTCCCAGCTGTTAACGGCTTTCACTACCCCCTTTGGCAATTTCAAGTTTTTAAGAATGCCGTTTGGACTGGCGTCAGCCGCTTCAGCATTTCAAAGGATTAATGCAACATATTCTCAGGGATTGCATCAAAACTTTGTGTTTTCAAGATGACATACTGATATATGGTTCCAGTGAAGTTGAGCACAATTCCAAAGTCAGTAAGGTGTTGAACAAACTCAGAGAGGCAGGGTTCACTATTAAAGAATGTAAATGTAAATTGGGTGTGACATCAGTGGGCTATCTGGGTCACACGATTTCAGAGGAGGGCATCAAGCCTAAAATTGACTTGGTTGAGGCGGTGAGGAGAGCTCCCACTCCCACTTGTAAAGAGGAGATTTTGTCATTTTTGGGTTTGGCTGAGTATATGGCCAAATACATCAAGAATTTTTCAATATTGACTCAACCTTTACGGGACCTGCTGAAGAATGGTACTACATAGGAATGGGGAGTGGACCACGAAAGGGCATTTGAAAGCATAAAAAAGGCCATTATCACAGCTCCCCACATTGGTAATTTCAGTGTTGAAAGAGATACTATTATATCCACTGGTGCCAGCAGCAAAGGAATTGGTGCAACACTATCTCAGAGAGTAAACAACAAAGAGAAGGTGGTGGCCTTTGCTTCCAGAGCCCTTACGGGGGCAGAGACTAACTATTCCACCGTAGAAAAGGAGGCATTGGCTGTTTTTTGGGCAATAAAACACTTCAAGTTTTATGTTTGGGGCTTGCCTTTTGAACTATGCACGGATCACAAGCCTTTGCTGTCTTTGTTTACAAAAAAAGACATGGAGAACATGACACCTCGCATTGCCAAATGGGTATTAGGCCTTCAAGGTTTCAATTACAAAATGGTCTATGTTCCGGGGGCAAAGAACAGTGTAGCAGATTTCTTATCCAGGGCCCCAGTAGAGGGAGAAGGGGATAGTACTTCCCCCAATGATGCGATTCTGGAGATTGTCCTGCCTGCTGTGGCACAAGAACAATGGTATCTCCATATGAAGCAAGACGAAGACCTTAAGAGAGTCAAAGAATACGTTATCAAGGGGTGGCCCCGTAAATGCAAAAACTTACCTGATGAAGTACAGACCTATTGGAATGTGAGCGATGAGTTGTCCGTAGAGGGTGACATCCTTCTCAAATCAGGGAAGATTGTCCCACCCGGTGGCTTACGGGACCACATTATAAACCTTACACATGAAGGACACTTGGGGAGAAGTCTCAGTAAGGCCAGATTAAGATCAGAGTACTGGTTCCCCTACATGGATCAGCTGATGGAGGAGAAGGTGCGGGATTGCCATGCCTCTAGCATCAGTGACAAATCCAAAAGTCTGAGGCGCACTCCCCTTATTTCAGTTGAGGTTCCCACAGTTCCGTGGAACAAGTTGGGACTTGACATAGCTGGACCCATCCATGCCATGGGGCCTCAGGATAAGTACCTTTTTGTACTCATTGATTACTATTCCAACTGGATCACACACAAGTTTGTGAACAAGATCAACACCAAGTCCCTCATTAATTTTTTAAGTGAGGTGTTTTCCAAGGAAGGTATTCCATCCACGATCATTACGGACAATGGGGTACAGTTTGTTTCAGAAGAAATGAAGGATTTTCTGGCAGATATGTCCATCGCACATGTGCGCATGCCTTTGTACTATCCCAAGGCTAATGGTAAAGTGGGGAGAGCAAACAGAATGTTAAAAGAGTCTATACAATTGGCTGTTGCTTCTGGCAAACCCATTGAAGCTGGTGTTAGAGATATGCTATGGTCGTACCATACCACACCCAACCTCACCATGGGTCGCTCTCCCTTTGAACTGTTGAGAGGGAGGAAGGCGGGATCCAAGTTGACTCCCAATTGGCTGTTCCAGAACAAGGAGATCACTATTAATCCGGAAGAGTTGGGGATGAGAGTGATGAGAAGACAAAAAGGGTACAAAGATGAGTACGACAAAAAGTGGGGTACCAAACACAAGTCCTGGAATCAGGGGCAATGGGTTCTGGTCAGAAAACCCTATGTGGCAGGTAGCAAAGGTGACAGATTCTATGCTCCTGAGAAGATCAAGGAAGTTAAGAACAATGTGGTGATTCTTGAAAATGGGAAAATGTGGAGTATGGATCGCATAACCACATGTCCTGACAATTTGATTCAGAGTGAAGGAATTGTGGTAGGTACCAGCAATACCCAGTTTGAGCAAGGGCTGGGAAAAAGGGGGGAAAGACTCAAGCAATCCCCTTGCTGGCACAAAGATTATAAAATGTCGTAGTTACCATCTGTAGCTGAATGTACAGTGTTTCTGTTATGGTCTTCTGCGCAAGACCACTCTATGCTGGTGTTTCCCCTTCCACAGCTGTCTTCTTTTCCTTCCCCTGCCTTTGCAGTATCCTATTTTTTTGTCTCTCTCTCGCTCTCTTTCTTTCTTTCTTTCTTTCTTTCTTTCTCTCTCTCTCTCTCTCTCTCTCTCTCTCTCTCTTTCCTCTCCCTCACCCTTACTTCCGTTCCTCTTCCCTTCAGGAGGGAGATGTGTTATATCTTGTCCCCTTGGTTCGCTCCTGACCTCCCCTCCCATCCCGTCACCCTTGGTTCCACTTTAGAATCCTCAGGTGGAGGCTGCTTTAGAATGTTGGGAAGAATCCTGGCCAGTCAGAGGAGCGCCTAGATCTGGCAAGCTGAAGGTGTAGAGTTATTTACTTGACAATAAAGATATTTGAACTCACCAGCTGCGTCCCTCCTTACTTCAATACCTCTAATCCATCAACATTCTAACAGTTAATGGACGGAAGATGCCTTCACCTCGAGGATTCATGAAGACATATCTCAAGGGGTAACAGGGCAACCCTGATATAAATCAATGTCCACACTTAAAGATGGAATACCACAAAGTTAATTTTGACTTAAAAACATAAATGTCCTGCCTGGCCCAGGGGTAGCAATTTATGATCTTGCTACAATATCTACACCACCTGAATGTGCAAGTTCACAGGATTTTTGGCAAACACATTAACCACTTAAACCAATTTGACACACAGCCAGTGAGCACTACATATGCAATCTTTACATCTCTGATGTTTTCTCAGTCTCCTGTTTTTCCGACTTTTATGGACATTCAAAAACACACTCTTCTCCTAAACAAAAAGCAGTTGATGTGGGCGCTGACCAGACCTGGTCAAAGAAAAAGAACCCCCTAACTGTAGAGAAATTTGTTTGGGCTCAAATCCATGGGGGGAGAGGATGGATGTCTTAACCCTCTGGCGCTGACATCTTAAATCTTCAGGGGACTATTCTAATGAGCAGGTGTGAGCCCAATAAAACCCTTGGAAACCAAGGTTAACCTGTAGCTGCACCATAAAGCAGCTCCTTTCAGGATTCTCTGTCCGAAATCTAGCCTTCCCGAGTTTTAAAGTTTAGTCCCAAATAGCCTTTCACAACATGAAAACATTATTTCTCTCACAACCCTAATTTGCAGATCCTCTAAAAAACATTGGTGTATCTCAAGCAGCTCTTTCAATCAACAACCCAGTACACCTTTTCCTTTCAGACTAGTCACTAAAGGCCAGATTTATCAAGGTTTTGCAATGCTCTTGCGCCACGCAATGGGCATAAGCGCGATGCAAAACCTAAGTGTGATTTATCAAGCCACGCAAGGCCACCTATTTAAAAGTCCTACATTTAAAATATCTACATATACTTTGCATTATTCGATTCTTACGAAAAGAGCCTTCTCCTACCACATACTCTTACACCATAAGAGTGAATTCCACCACTGAGAGAAAAACCACCACCAGTGAATCCAAGAATAAAAACCAAAGAAATAGAAACCCTTTACCAATGACCACTCCATGTGCATTGTAGGCATACTTAACACACAAATACTACTATTCTTTGCTATCCCTTCACACCTCGTGATAATGAAGCATACATCAATATCAGCATGCATCTTTTAAGCTTCTAACCATTGGCTTTCATGCTCATTCCTGTCCTCTCCTAGCACAGGTGTACTTTTGACAGCCAAGAGCAAATGCAGGCACCCTTGCGTCATTGTGGAAGGGTCCCTGCATTGTAGGCAGGATTGTTTTTGTGCACGAAGAAACAACTTCCGGCACAAAAACAATTCTCAATGGCCGTTTTCTGTTTCTATGTGTGCTTCAGAATGCAGCACATGTAGAGAGAGGAAAAAAGAGGAGAAACAGAGATATTTCTTCTTGTTACCCCTCACCTGTGCAGGCGTAGCATTTTGAATAGGGACAAAATACCCCGGCAATCTCAAATTTTGCATTAAAGCTCATACATACACAATATCTATATGTCAATGTATGGCCCAGAGAGTTCAAAACATCGTTTGCATATATCTATTTATTATAAACCAACAATATATAAATTGAATTTCCAACATAATGTAATTTCTCTTATTCAAACAGGTCATATGTTCAGGAGCATCAGCATTGCAGGTCATCAAAAACAATACAATGTCAATCTAAAACATCATTCACATGTACAGACATACCAAATCTCACTTTCACTCATCACCCTTCCACACATTCATGTAGATAATAAAACAGTTTTTATATAACAATGCCAATCTCCAACTCGGTCTTGTGTATTTTTCTCATTCCATTCTTTCCATATTTATGCACTCTTCCATATTCAATACAATTTGAATTAGATTAACTCTTTAGACATATAATCACTATTTTTCAATTTTCACAAATGCTGTGGCTTGAACTAAATATCTTCAACGTGCATTTCGGCGAGAAACGCCTTCTTCAGGAATGCCACATCATCATCATCAAGACTGCAATTTGCTTATAGAGACCTGCAAGCATAAACAAAAACCCTACTTAGCCGTACATTTAGAATGTCAACATATTCTCTGTATTAATTCGATTCTTGCAAAAAGAGCCTTCTCCCACACTATACTCCTACACCATAAGAGTGAATTTCCCCACCATGAGGAAAAACACCACCAGTGAATCCAAGAATGAAAACCAAAGACATAGAAACCCTTTTTCAATGACCACAACCTGTAGTGTAGGCATACTTAACACACAAATACTATTGTTCTGTGCAATCCTTTCACTCCTCGTGGTAATGATGCATACAGCAATATCAGCGTGCATCTTTTAAGCTTCTAACCATTGGCTTTCGTGGGGATACAAAAGCATTCAAATAGTCAGGAAGTAAGGATGCTTGAGCGGGGATAAAAACGCTGTATGAAGCAGTTTATGGGCTACCGCTTTTTCTAAGAAATAAACAAAGTGATGTAAAAAGGTACAATGAACACATAATGAAAACATGGAATCCATATCACAATGAGCTGCCAACCAACAGATAACAGACGAAATGCAATACCTGTGTAGTCTTTCAACAAAAGAAGGCTAAACAGCTCTTCTTCTGTTTCTTCCAAAGCAGAAGTGTCTTTTATTCAGATCATCAACAATCGCTGTGTAATGCTAAAATACAACACAACTTTCAATAAAGTTTTTGTAAGGCGGCTGCCTCCCGCATAATTTGCCAAGTGCGGTTGGGGTGGATACTCTCGGCGATATCTAGAGTGTCGGCAGGCAGCTGCTTGTCATTCTAGTTGTTAGGGAACTACAGCCTCCTGCTGACACATCACGTACCGTGCTACTTCTGGTCACTTCCTCTTTGTTCTCGTGGTCCTCCGCGGGCTCCTCACGTCAGGCAGAATCTTTGTTTGGCTCGCGGGCTTAGCCTCGGGGGATCTTCTACCAGCAGACAAAGGGACAAAGGGCGCTTCATGTGTGCCCAGCATAGCGAGCATCTTTATAAGTAGTTTTGAAGAGAAGCATATCCATAACGAAATGACTCAGGGGCATATTAGCAAGACCGGCGATAATGGGCTTGCTAATATGCGTTATAGAATTCCAATAGAAGCCCAGGTTAGATGTGCAGGACATCTAACCTGGGCTTCTATTGAATTCTATAACGCATATTAGCAAGCCCATTATCGCCGTTTAGCGGCAGTTTCCTGCCGCTAAAACGGCGATAATTTTATCGCCGGTCTTGCTAATATGCCCCTCAGTTTTTTAATCAGTTACCACCTGGTTATGATACATTGATGACATCTTTTTTATCTGTGCCGGAACACAAGAGGATTTGAAGGAATTCATTGAGTAACGAAATCTATGTGACCATAATTTGAAATTTACGGCAAATAGTAGTAAAAAACAAGTCAAATTTTTGGATATATGGATATGCAAGAGAGGGGTAAATTAGATGTGGATTTATTTGTAAAACCGATGGCACCTAACACTCTACTTCACTTCAATAGTTTCCACCCCAGGAATCAAAAACAAAGCATTCCTTTCAGCCAGCTCCTAAGATTAAGGCGTAACTGCACAAATCTTGGGGACTATAATGAGAAGGCCACTACAAAGAAAGAGAAGTTCATCACACATGGGTATCCAAGAAGACTGGTTAGAGATTCATACTAAAGAGTGAGATTTTACGATAGAGAACATATTTTGCAAAACGAACATCAGAAAAGTTATCCAAAATTGGTATTCGCCACCAGAAAATCGGTACGCATTGAAAGAGTATTCCAAATTATTATCTCCAACTGGCATATACTCAATAGTGATGCCCAGTATAATACTAAAATCCCTAAACCAATGTTTTCACATCAACGTAACAAGAATCTGAAAGACAACATTGTAAGATCACAACTTTCTAGGGAGATTACATTTGTTCAGAAAATGAATGATGGGAATAATTAAGCTCAAGGGAACCATAAATACGGTCAATGTATGGCCTGTGAGAGTGCGATTGAGACAGAGAGCTATACAATGAATGAAAACTCATTACAACTAAGAGCTTTTACTAATTGCAAAACCAAGAACGTTGTTTATCTACTCATATGCCCATGTGGCTTTGGGTATGTAGGAGAGACCGGACTTAGTCTCTCCGTTTGTCTGATGTACACAGACCGGCGGTAATAACAGGTAAAGTGAATGCTACCCTGGTAGAACATTATATGGAGAAGGGACACCAACCAGGAGAAATTAAATGGCTGATCATGGAAAAGATCACAGCCAAGGAAGATGCAGATCAAGTAGATTAGAAAACATAGAGAAGTGTTTTGGATATTTACATTAGATACTCATATGCAAGGCTTGAACAGTGAAATTCCCTGGGAGAATGCTAACCGATATAATTGGTAATATTGGAATCTGATCACCTATGGTGACGGCAAACGAGTAGATATCCATTTATATCATGACTTTTCATGCATTAGTCTGGACTAGCATCTATTTTGATTGCTGCAATAAGTAGATAGTTCATTGCCAGACGAATAAGTTGAATCAGAATAAGGGATGTGTTTTCAAAAATAAAGGAGTTGCTATATTAGATTGCCAAACGATGAGGAGGATTACCATTTAGCCCATTTTGTAGAGATATTTTCCCTAAGGAAATCAGGCATAGTATTACAGAATGAAGAGACACCGGCTCCTTACCATCACTCCCTAGGACTCTTTTAGTTTATGTAGGACGCTGGCTTAGTATATGGTGCTCACTTATGTAAGTGTAGCACCCTGCACTAATCCAGACAATCCTTATGGTGATTTTAGTGGTCTTAGACAACCTCAGAAAGCTCTCTAAGTGGTAGCTGCAGAGAGCAGCCTTCAGGGTTAGTCCAGACTGAGGGGCCGATTCCGATCTCGGCCGGTAGGGCTCCGAATCGGATTCGGCATAACCGGATCCGATTCGGAGCCCTATTTCCCGAACGATTCGTACGCGCGTCCGGACGAGCGAGTACGATGCGAAATCGCCGACCGACTCGTTCGGGCGTCCCAACCGCTCCGACCGACTCGTTCCCGGGTCTAACCGCACCGACCGACTCGCTCGGACACGACTCGCACCGCGCAATGGAGACGTTCCCCGGCCGGGTAAGTACGAAGCGCGCCGCGAGCAGTCCGACCGACACGCGCCGCCCGGCTCAAAAGAGCAGTCAGAGCCATACTTCGGGGGTCCGTGTCGGACCCCCCTGTACGCGTAGCCGCACGAGTCGCACACAGGGGGGACACATGGGTCCCCCCTACCTGTGCGTGTACGGCGCGAGTCGCTTCGCCGCATACCCGCTGTAGGGGGCGCCCTTGTTCGCCTCGCACCCATTGAGGCAATGGGAGCCCGTGTACGCGTTGTACGACCGGGTCCCATTGACTTCAATGGGAGTCCGACCGACTCGAGTCCGATAGCATTCGGACGCATCGTACTCGTTCGGTCGGGCTGCACGGGTCCGATTCGGTCGGAAATCTCTCCGGGTCCGGTTCGGTCGGAGAGATTTCCGGCCCGAATCGGAATCGGCCCCAGAGTGTAAAGCAGCTTGTCCTTAATCCTATGGTATAGGTTCAGTGAAAAAGAACCACACAGTGTAGTTATAAAAAGATATATTTATTATGAACACTCACTAACACATTGCAATATCTCCTAACCGCAGATATAATCACAATACACACAATATTTTGGAAATAGAACACGTAAGTAGCACAAATACACAGTGGTCTCCAGGGGGAGACCAAACCATATACTAAAATGGTGGAATGCGAACCACGACCTAAGCCAAGAATGGACCCAGAAGACATAGAAGAGTTGGGGACCCAAGGAACCACCCATGGTGAGTATCTAGGAACCCCACGGAGGTCGTGTGCAGAGTGGGAACACGACCGCGTACTTAATGCAAGTCAATGGGTAAGTCACAGTTGCAGTTTTAAAGAAGAAGGACCCTTCCCAGCCGACCCTGAAGAGACCCAGTGGAAGATGGAAGGTTGGAGAGTCAACCCACGTGTGGATACCCCAGGAACCAGGATACCTACACCAGGGAAACCGGGTGCATGGATGCGAAGTGACGTCAGAAACCGCTGTAGACCACAATGGAGGACTTCAGAAAAGATGCCATTGGCAAAGAAGGTGAAAGAGTCCAGTGGAAGCCAAAGGCGGATTCAAGAAGAGAGGTACCTACAAGCAGAGGGGACAGAGTCTATGCCACTCAGGAGTGACCAGGATGCACAGAAGACGAATGCCCACCGATGTTGGAGATGCAGGAGAGTTAATGGTGCCGTTGATGGTGCATCTGTGCAGACCAGGCGATACTGTGAAAGACCAGGAGCCATTCACGAGCTGTCCCATGTCAGATGTCAAGAGCCAAGGGGTCAGTGTCCGGCAGGGGCACCAACAAGCCTTGACAACGGCAACCAACGTAGTCGTAGAAAAAGGTGCACTGTTGGGAAAAGCAAGGTCCAAGTGACTCACCTCAAGCAGGCAAGTCAGAGCAGGCCTGAGCAAGCAGGGTAGGCCGCTGGAGCCAAAGAACACCCTCGAGAGGACCCACTGACTGGAGGCACAGGAGTCACAAGAGTCACAAGAGGACCTCGAGCAGCTCACCAAAGATTGAAGGCCCATGGAGCAAAGGATGCAGTGCAGGCAAAGATCTTGTTTGTAAGAGATGCTTGAGGCTGGAGCTTCTTGGAGCCTGAAGATCTCTGCCGGAGAGAGTCAACAATCCATGGCAACGGCAAGTCGTCGCAGTGTACAGGGGTTCTGTTCCAGCAGTTCTGACGAGGGATACTGACCTCAAACTCAGTGAGAAGACAGTGTAGGCCTCGAGGGAGTTTCAGAACCACCACCTGTGTTGCTGAGCCTTTTGGAGTCCGTGGGAGCCCAGGATAAGTAGACCGGTCAGCTGTGTTGCGGTGCCTGCAGATGCAGGGGAGTGACTCCTTCACTCCAAGGGAGATTCCTTCGGGTGTCTTGGAGGTCCACAGACCCTGCGAAGAACCTGGATGGAGCACGGGCACAGACATAGCAGCAGACTTACGGGACGACGAGACCAGGAGCAGCAGGAGACTTCCCAGTTGCAGACTCGGTTCCCAATGTGAAGTCCTGCGAAGTCCAAAGTACCCAGACAGTTTAAGTTGAAGTGGCTTCATATCTGAATCTTGTCCCATGATGAATCTAGGGACTCACCCACAGGTAAGCCCTTAAGTACCCTAAGGAAAGGGTTGGGACGATTCAGGGCTCCCTCCCAGAGGAGGGGCTGGACAGTGGGGAGGATACTCCCATGTCCTTTGTCCAGTTTTGCGCCAGAGCGGGAGCCAACGGCTCCCTGACTGGTTTCAACTGAGTATGCAAGGACGGCACTAAATGTGCTCTTCAAAGCAGTCTAGTGGTGTTGGCAAGCGCCCCACCCTGTCCCAATACACTAAGTCCTGTCTGCAGGTGGTCACACCTCCCTGTGACATGAAACCTATCCTGAGCTTGGCCCAGCAGCAGGAGGGCAGAATCATGTCTCTGGTCGGCAGCAGCCATAGTTTGCTCTCCGTGTCTAGAAGACTGGCACCAGGAGCACTGAGGGCCTTCCGGAGGATCTTTACAGTGCATGGAATCATACCTCCCTCACCGTTTACGATGTGGGGGTATGATTCCAATATGTTTGATATCAAAGAAGACAGGGTTCGTTGCAGCCAGTTTAGAGATAGCTATCACGTAATGGCGCATGGCCACTCTATGTATCTTAATGGCTGATGCACTTACAACCAGGTAGAATGGACTCCGATGGCTGTAGGGGTGTCCTGCTCATGCAGAGGCACCCTCACACTTAGAACCAAGCACCCTGCCTTCAGGATTGAAAGGCCTGCCTTAGGGGTGACTTATAGTTTTTAATGCAGTGACCTCATATATAAGGAAACTTATATCTGTCCTAAGTGGTGCTAACGCCAGCTTGCACAGGCTGCAATGGCAGGCCTGTAGTCACAATTTGAGTGGTCTCTCATGGGTGGCATAATACATGCTTCAGCCCATGGGAGAACCCTGTTGTACCTAGGCCCTATGTACGTTGGTACCATATACTAGGAACTTATAAGGGTACACCAGTAGCCAATCTAGAGTGTACCTAAGTACTCACCATGTCCAATTTAGGGAAGAAGCACAGAGACTGGGGTCTTGATTAGCAGGATCCTAGTCAGAGACCAGCAAAAACTGGGGGTGACCATGAAAGCAGATCTTACTTTCCTACAGTTTACAATATGACTTTTCGACTATAGTTCCACATTGAGATTTACATACTACATATTGTCATCAACCAGCCCTAAGCTGGCCACGTGTAGGACATATTGAATAGTAACCAATGTATGCCAGTGGTAGGTGAAGTCTTGGGACGGTTCGAACACATCATCGCTGCAGTAGAGATTAAAGACACCTGGTCTTTGGCGTGTCAGTTTGAAAGAGGTACTTAGATTGAGGTTTGAGGGGGTTGTGACGAGCACTTGATTTGGAGTTTGAAAACATGAATAGAAGGTAAGAGGTCCGATGCACAATGGCCCAAGTTTGGCAAATGTAAAGAGATCAGGTCTGGTGCTGCCTGGTGTTGCTATAGTTTAGCTAGCCAAAGCATATACACATTCACGAGGAGCAGGCTATTAATTCCCCTTGTGAGATACTTTGTCAGTTTAGGACCGCATGGGTGAGGAGAATATACCCTGCACCAACCGATGTAGTCACAATTAGTGAGTGAAGCAGATCTGGCAGACAGGCGTTCCCCGCACAGGAGCTTGTGTCGAATTATGGAAAACACAATAGAAAGTACAACATAGATGCTAATACCGGCACGGATGCCATTTTACAGCGGAGATCAAAACTTTGCTAAAACGTTGTGTTTTATTTTAGCATTGCACAGCGATTGTTGACGATCTGAGTATAAAACACCCCTACGTTGGAAGAGACAGAAAAAGAGCTGTTTAGCCTTCCTTTGTTGACAGACTACCCAAGTATTGCATTTCGCCCATTATCTGTTAGTTGGCTGTGTTGGACCTTGCCCCTTTTGCAAATGTATCCCCAGACTTTTTGCCTTTTGCCTCCTATTTTTCTGACCTGTTTTTGTTTGCTTTAGGAATCTGGGCACTTTACTACCACTAATCAGTGCTAAAATGCATATGCTCTCTGTGTAAATTATGATTGGGATTTGTTTTCCATGATGGGCGTATTTGATTTACTGCTAAGTCTCTAGTAAAGTGTTCTATATGTGCCCAGGGCCAGTAAATCAAATGCTACTAGTGGACCTGCAGCACCGGTTGTGCCACCCACATGAGTAGCACTGTAAACTTGTCTCATGTCTGCCATTGCACTGTCTGTGAGTGCAGTTTTAAACTGCCATGTCGACCTTGCAAGTACACCTACTTGCCAGGCCCTAACCTTCATTTTACTACATGTAAGGCACACCTAAGGTAGGCCCAAGGTACCCCGGTGGGCAGGGTGGAGTGTATGAGATAGGTAGGACATGTACTGGTGTGTTTTACATGTCCTGATAGTGAAATACTGCCAATTTCGTTTTTCTCTATTGGAGCTGCCTTGTAACATTTTACAAGTGTAACATTCGATTGGTACAGCTAGAGATTTTGAGTTATGGCTCTTTGAGCTCAGAATGTAAAAACACATATTTTAGTAAAGGTGGTTTTTAAATTGTGTGTGAAAATGCCACTTTTAGAAAGTGGGCATTTTTTTGGTTAACCATTCTCTGCCTCTGCCGCCTGTGGAATCAACGTCTGTAAGTTAGACTGACAGGGACCTGTTTGTACATTCACTCTAGACAGCCACACAAAGGGAGTTGAGGTGTGCACTGCACATCCTGATGGCCCATCACCAGGCTAGTCCTTCCTGAGCTAGAGTGGTAGGAGGAGCTGTCACCTGTACCTGAATAGGGCTGTGCCTGGTCCTTCACATTGCTGTCTCCACCCCTTGGAGTGTGTCTGGAGCCAAAACCAGGCAGAACAAGAGCTTGTGCACTACAAAGACAATCCTTTGAAGCCTGCCTACTTCAAAGGCCAAATGGGTATAAGTATTGTTCCTAAAACCTTAGACTTTTCGAACACTTTTGGATCAAGAGGAACCTCTGCCAAGGAGAAGAGCTGAAGAGGTGTGAGAAGGATCACTGCCCCTTTTCTGTGTGTTGCTTTACTGGGTTGGCCTGCAGTTACAGCTTCTACTTTGGAGAGGAAAAGGACTGGACTTTGCTTTGTATCCTGCTTGTGAAGTTTATCCACAGGCTTGTGTGTACTTGCCTCCTGTTGGAAGTCTCAGGGCCATCAAAGACTTAATCTGAAGCATCCCTCAACTCCACTGCTAGGAGTTCTGACCTGCCTTGTGGTGCCAAATCCAAATCTGGGCCCTTGGAGGTTGTTCCTGCTGCTAAAACCTGCTTGAAACCATCAAAATCGACGCATCACCCTTCCAGTACCTGTTTTTCTGATGCTGCCCTGCCTTGCGGGAGAAATCTCCTCGCACCGCTGTCATGTGTAATCCCCTTATCCTGTCTAGAAGGAAGGGTCCCTACTTGGACAGGGTGTATACCGCTGCCAACTAGAGACCCCCATTTCTAAAAGGCAGCTCATGGTGGTATGGATTCAATATTTTCATTATGTGTTCATTGTACCTCACTTTATTTATTTTTTAGAAAAAGCAGTAGTCCATAAACTGTGCTTTGTACAGGTTTTTTTCCTCGCTCAAGCATCCGTACTTCCTGACTATTTGCGGCTTTTACATCCTCATGATGGCCGATGGATAGGACCTTAAAAGATGCATGCTGTTATTAGTGTATGCTTCATTATCACGAGGAGTGGAGGGATTGCACATAATAGCAGTAATTGTATGTTAAGTATGCCTACACTGCACAGGGTATGCTCGTTGAAAAAGGGTTTCTATTGCTTTGGTTTTAATCCTTGGATTCACTGGTGGTGGTTTTTCTCATGGTGGTGGAATGCAGTCTTATGGTGTAGGTGTATTTGGTAGGAGAAGGCTCTTTTTGTACGAATTAATAGAGTTAATGTAGATATTTTAAATGTTCACGCTGAAATGCGCGTTGAAGATATTTAGTTCAAGTCACAGCATTTGTGAAAATTGAAAAATAGTCATTCTAATTCAAATTGTATTGAATATTGAAGATTATATAAATATGAAAAGAATGGAATGAGAAAAATACACAAGACCGAACTGGAGCTTAATATTGTTATATAAAAACTGTTTTATTATCTGCATGAATGTGTGGAAGGGTGATGAATGAATGCTAGATTTGGTATGTCTGTACATGTGAATGATGTTTTTGATTGAAAGTGTATTGTTTTTGATGACCTGCAATGCTGATGCTCAGGATATATTGCCTGTTTGGATAAGAGAAATTACATTATGTTGGAAACTCAATTTATATATTGATTTATAATAAAAAGATATATGCAAACAATGTTTTGAACTCTCTGGTCCGTACATTGACTTATAGATATTATGTATGTATGAGCTTTAATGGGAAATTTCAGATTGCCGGGGAATTTTATCTCTATTCAAAATGCTACCCCTGCTCAGGTTAGGCGTAACGAGGACAAATATCTTTGTTTCTCCTTGTTTTTTCCTCTTTCTACATGTGCTGAATTCTAAATCACACATAAAAAGAGAAAAATGCCATTGAGAATATTTTTTGTGCAGAAAGATGACCCTTCCTGCATAAAAACAATCCTGCCTACAACGCACGGACCCTTCCACTATGACGCAAGGGTGCCTGTGTTGGTGCTAGGCTGCCAAAAGTGCACCAGTGCTGGGAGAGGACAGGAATGCACCGCATAATGTTAAATATGGCCCATCCTGCCCTATGCTTTTCACGCAGCACAGCAAGGTGGCTTTCTGCATTGCGATACGTCACAAAATTATAAATATGTGCCTTAGTTAATTTAAACAGACCTACCACAACATAGTTCAATCTTCCTATATGGGAACACATTTCTGCAGTCCTGTTTCATTTTACCTAAGCTGGCACCCATCTCTTAGGGTCATTCTACTCATAAAATGGCGCAAAGTGCTCATGAAAACTAAAGAAACTGACCATTTTTCTGTCACAGCAAACTCACTCACGCATATTTCTGTGAAGGAAAAAAAACAAATAACACTAAAGATTGTGAGGGGCAGGTTTATAATGTGAAAATGACGCAAGATACAAATTCCAAATGAATGAAATAAACTCTTCAATATAAAACCTTGCACTGGGCTACAAAAGCAAAAATCTGAGTGTTATGCTTCATGGCAAAAAACCTTTCCCACCCCTTGAGTGGGATAGAGTATGTTCGCTGGGAAAAAGGTAAGATATCACACATTTGTAGGATACAATATCCCTTTCATCTCTTTAAACAGTATGACCCTCAGAGGCAGCACTGACATGTTTTATTTAATTCAATTTATTTGCATTATTCTAGGAGCTGTGATGCTTAACCGCAAGCAGTTGTTCTACTGAAAGATGTGTAGCTTATCTTCGACAATAGAACAGGAAGGAAAGGAAACAGGTGGGAAATGCAATTTATTATAGCTTTGAACAATTATTTACAAATTGCACATATTATATCTAGCCAATTATTCGCAGATGATGAGAGAATGGACCTAAACTGACAGACCTTGAATGTAGATTTATGCGGCACCTTTATTCCGCAATGTCTCAAAGGAAGCCGGGGTTTAATTTGTATTCTGAGGGGAAAAATGCTAGAAAAAAATATCTTTGTGAGACTGGTCACAGCTTGCATTGCAGAGATGTTCCGGAGAGCGGAGTACAAAGGGATGGACGCGGCATCAGCAGGGAACAGCTGAACTACATCGTATCTCAGACTCACTGGAAAATGAACCTGCTCAAAGCGGTATACATAAGCTGGAAGCAGTGATAGAGGAACTCAGCCATGAATGCCGGAAAATGGGATTGAAAATGATCTCTGGCTAGTAAAAGGCAGTGCTCAACCAGCAAGGCTGCATTTTCAAAACCGCTGGGAAGTGAGGATTTTTCAAACATTCCCTTACATCAGTGTTGCTGGCTGATAAAAGGGCACAGAAGAAGAACAAAATGTTGAGAATGCATTTTTTTCTGTCAGGAAAAGAATACCTATTCAGTGGCGTAGCTAGACCTTTAGCCGCCTGTGGAGGGCGGGGCGTTTGCCGCCCCGTGACGGCTGCAGGTAAGAGCGGGGGTGGGGGGTGGCGGCGGTCCCTACGTTTGCCGCCCTGTGTCAGCCGCAGGTAGGAGCAGGGGTGGCGACAGTCCCTGCGTTTGCCACCCCGTGACGGCCATAGGTAAGAGGGGGGCGACCGCCCCCAAAACTTGTGCCGCCTGGGGGGACCGTCCCCCCTTGCTACGCCACTGCTAATTTTAATTTCCGCTTCAATAAAAATACAGTAGCTACATTCTGTTTTCTGCCAGTGGACTGTTACATCCACCTGAGTAGTTCCTCATTTATGCTGGCGATCAAATGAATAATTGTGTGCATCAGTCTGTGCTGCCACAAGGATTTCTAGTTCACATTTTCAAACTTTCAATCGCCTAGGTGCAAATGATTTGATCTGACTGCTTTTAAGCTGAAGCCCAGAATGACTTTATTCGAAGGAATCACAATCTTTGTTATCAAGGAGGCCTCTCTATATTGGCGAGCACCACACCAGTCATAGGAGGTACAAAACAGTAGGTTTTTTTTGTGTTTGTTATAAGCAAATAAGTAGAAGGGACACCACATTAGAAATAGAAAACGGCCTTGCCCAGGCACTCACTGTCCTTTGGCTCAAGTGTTGCTTCCTCACTAGTGAGATGCACAATATTCCATCTACAGCCCCAAACCTACAAATGGAGCTGTGGAACCCGACAACACACAGGGCAAAAAAAGCACATCATCCTCATTTAGAAACCCAAAGAATATTCCGTAAAGTCGAATATCTCCAGCTGACGACTGGTTATCCAAACCCTTCATTTGGTATGTTTTTGGATTTTGGCTAAATTGACGGGCCGTATTAAAGTAAGTAAAAAGGCAGTTTGTTATTACAGAAAGGGTCGCAGATACTCGTGTGCCCCCTTCTGTAATGGTGATAGAGCTGGCACATGTGTAGCACCAGCGCTATCATGAGATGGCGTTCCCTCATTTGCATGGGGGCATGGCCCCATGCTATGAGGGAACCACTTTGCCTCTGCGCCCCTGCCGTATTACCGACATGGGCGCAGAGGCAAACATGAAGGTGGCCACAAAAAGGTGGTGCACTTTCAATGCGCTTCCTACAGGCAGCCTTATGGGGGGAGGATACCGTGGACCACCCAGACATCCCCCTGCAGGTGGGTGCAGTCACTCAGTGCCACCGCTGCAAGGGGATCTCTAATCCCCCTTGAAAGTGCAGGAGGGTTGTCGCCTGCACTGTGAAACACAGAGCAACTTTTAAACAGCTGCTCTATATTTCAAGTTAATGTGCTGCTCTGGGGGGGGCAACACAAGTTTGCGACTGTTCTGGGGGACAGCGCATTCTAGTGAGGCAGTGTACTTTCCTTGTTTGCACGCGGTGCATCTTTTTAGAGGTGCGCCATGGCACAAAGAAAGTGCGCCATATTCATATTACGGCCTTAGGAGTCCTGAGACCAGTGGCGGCTCACATAGGGCATGCTGCGGGGCGGTGAGGCGGGGCGGGGGAGGGGCAGGGTGGGAGGGTAGTAAACTCGGACATACGACGGAACGGAGGAACGTAATAATTACTTTCCTCCGTTCCGTCGTATGTCTGAGTTTACTACCCCCCCACCCTGCCCCGCCCCGCCCCACTGCCCAGCAGCACGGCCTATGCGAGCCGCCACTGCCTGAGACCCTCCCCTACCCAGCCTAATATTTAAAAATGCCCAATACCTTAGGTCCTACCACGCATGTACTTTACCCTTGTAATCTCATCCCAAAATAAGAAAAAAAAGTACCTGGTTTCCTGCCACCTTCCCACACCACCCTCTGCAGCTTCCTTGCACCTGAAGCTGTTCTCGCTGTATGCTCGCTGTATACATACAACAGAGATCAATCACCGCGCTGACAGGCTCTGTGAGAGAGCAGCTGTCAACAAGAGCTGAAGTCCCCTGTCAATGCGGTTCAACGCAGATCAGGCTTCTCCTGCCTCTAGCAAGTCTCCTCAAACCCATGAAGAGTGTTGATAGCTTTTTATGTATGTTTTTCAAGTTGTATGCAATACAGGCCTGATTGCAAATAACACATTCTAACTTGACATTGCATTTGCATTTAGAGGCTGTGCATGCAAAATGCAAGCTAAATGCCTAGAAAGTAGAAAGCAGGCCAACATGCCTTTATATTTTTGTAGCTAATCAATGGGTGCTTGGATTGCCATGTTTTCACCAACTTATGCTTATATAACTGAGCCGTAACATTCCTTTCTCTGGTGCATGTGTTGTTTGAAAGAATGATAGCTGAGGAGAGTGCTAAGAGGGAGAAAACCTTATGTGTAAGGAATGAAAGTAGCACTAATTTCCACATACACTTCTTGGAGAAGTATTGGTCAAGTGTCCTGTATAATTATGCAGGAGCTGAAGATGAGCCAACCCCTCCTTGCTCCATTGAACCCCACACCTAGAAAAGGTATATAAGATATTGGTCAGAGGAGTGGAGTTAGACATAAAGAGAGATTGCTGGAGGGAGGGCTGAACCACGGAGATCCAACTTTGAGCCTAAAAATACTGTAAGGTACGTATGAGGCACGGTATGATTTGGCATAAATTAGCTCATAATTCAGACTTACTAAATCATGCCATTAGAAGGCAGATTCCAACCAATTAAGATAAAATTAGAATGATAGGGAAGTGAAATGAAATATGGTTGGGGCACTTTTGACCTTTGCCCTAATCTCATTAATTGATAGAAATGGGGTCTCTAGTTGGTAGTGGTTTGCCCCCTGTCCAAGTAGGGACCCTCACTTCAGTCAGGGTAAGTTACACCCTTAAAATAACCCATGCTCACCCCCTTGGTAGCTTGTTTGGGGCAGTCAGGCTTATCCCCAGAGGCAATGTGTAAAGTATTTGTGCACACACACAGTAACACAATGAAAACACCACAAAAGTACTCCACACCAGTGTAGAAAATTAGCCAATATTTATCTGAATCAAACAAGACCAAAAAGATAAAAATCCAACATACACAAGTCAAGATACATATTCTAAAAGATTAAATGCAGTTATAGTGCTTGTGCTTAGAAACATAACAGCTCTGGCTGGGGCTATAATGACATGCTTGACGCAATTGAATACACACGTTTGAGGCCGACTTCCACAGACCACAGGCCAGTTACAGAGTTGTACAGACCCTGGTTGTAGTACCCTAGAAACGTTGACAAAACAAAGATGTTGTGAGGCACTGGAGAGGTGAGTGTCCTACCTTTTATATACACTGCACCCTGCCCATGGGGCTACCTTGGGACTACCTTAGGGGTGCCTTACATGTAATAAAAGTGAATGTTTGGGCTTGGCAAGTGAGTGCACGTGCCATGTCAAAATGGCAGTTTAAGAATGCACACACAGACACTGCAGTGGCAGGCCTGAAACATGTTTGCAAGGCTACTCATGTGGTTGTCACGATATGTGTTGTAGGCCCACTAGCAGCATTTGACGTACATGCCCTGGGCACCTCTGGTGCACTGTAGGAAGGACTTACTAGTAAATCAAATAGGCCAACCATGGAGAAAGCAAATACCATTACATTTTAGACAGGGAGCACTTGCACTTTAGCACTGGTCAGCAGTGGTAAGGGGCCCAGAGTCCTAAAACCAGTAAAAACAAAATCCAGCACAGTCAAAAACAGGAGGTCAGAGGCACAAAAACAGAGGAAACAATGCCAAAAGATGCCAGGTTTAACAACAACAAATAATAACTTAGCGAAATTCCAATTACAATGTGTGTGTACCGATTTCGCTGATATGGGGCGGGGCTCTATGCGTATGTATACCATCTGTGAATAAGAGATTCTCTAACAGGTTTGTTTGATGCTAAACACTCCTTTGTATTTATGCTTCACTCGGGGGTTGGGGCCAGAGTGGGTTGGGGAGGGGACACGTCAGTTCTACTTTTCTTTGGAAAGGTTGTACCCACCTTTTGGATCTTAGGGTGTCTACGGTGTTTGATCCTAATAAATTGGGGGTAGCAGGACACCAGGAAGAAGAAGACAAGATGAATGAGATGGAAAATCATCACTGGCAACTCTGGTGTTTCAAATAGGTCTCTGGAAAACCTCACAATGCAGTGGAGCACGGGGGAAGCGTATTCATTCCCTTATGATTCAGCAACAGCAGAAAAACGCTGGTGATAGGTCATAACAGTGAATACCAGACTAAGGGGCTGATTACGACTTTGGCGCTGTTGCGTCAGCTCTCTACCGGTGCAGCAGCACCAAAGCCGCACAAAGACCACCTGCCTGATTATGAGTTGAACTCGAGCAGGCAGATGATCTTTTTGCCTTTCCCACGGCGGTGCCTAAAAAAGAGGCACCGCAATGGGAATAGCAAAAATGTTCCAGTATGGCAATGACTGTGAAGTCCATGCCGTGCTGGAACTGGTGGTGCAAGCAGAGAGGAGGGCACATGTTGTGCCCCCCTAAATGCATCCCCATGGCGGGGGGTATGGGGGCCCTGTAGGGCCCTCTTTGTTTCCCCTCTGTCAGCCTTTTCATGGTGGACTCATGGCCATTAAAAGGCTGGCGGTGGGGAAACTCGTAATATGCTGGGCGGCACTGCGCCACTCCTGCTCAGCATATAGCATTGTCCTTCCACCACGCTACCACCAAGGAACAGAGGTTCCCTGGCACCACCCCGATGGTCCACCACTGGAACGACTCAGAGAGTCATAATCCTGCGGATGGTGGACCGCCAGTGGTGTGCCACTGAGAGTGCGCCGCACTCGTAATCAGGCCCTTAGAATCTAATATTCACACTGATGGAGCTCTCTGACAGCCATAAACAGCTGTTTTGGCTACTTATTCACTTTTGTCTGTGTCTGCACTTCAGTTTACAGTCGGTTCCATTGAGAATGTACACTAAATCAGGTGACAAAATGGTGGTGTTTATTTTATCCCAATCCGCATTTCCTTGAACTCTCTGAACTAGCTGACAGTGCTTCAGAGATGACTAGTTTCACTTCATCTGGTAAAGGGCATTTGTTTAGCCTCGCCCCCACACCACTGGTTCTTACCACAGACGCCACTTAAAGTGGGGTCCTACATGGTGAAATCAGATCACCTAGGGGTTATGGTATAAATCCCAATCTACTTGGTCTTCAAATTGAAAGGAACTAATAGTTAATGAGTGCGTCTTAGCACTTCTGGTCTCCAAAGAGTACATCAACAGGAAGAGATTAACATATTGGCCAGTGCTCACAGATATAACTGAGGGTATCTAATAGATCGAGTACAAAGAGATCGTCCAGGTACATCAAAATGGATAAGCCAGTAACGTCTGGGGAAACTAACCACTGCCTTCAAACCTGCTTAATTGACCATCAGAACACAAGCAATTCACTTCAACACAAATTAGACTTCATCCAAAATAAGCTCCAGTACCAAGATATGCAGACACTTTGTTAACAACAAAAAATGTAATACAATAGTTTTTAAGAAAGGATACACTGAATTAAAACATTAATGGCATTTTAAAGGGGTGCCATTGGAAAACATTAAGCACTATAAACACCTTAGCTTAACTTTTACAACCAATCTAAACTGGAAGAAGCATATAGACAAAATAAAGACACTGGCTGGAGCAACTGCCAAGAGTAATTTTATCTTCTTTAAATCCAGGAATATTTAGCCGGTACAGAGCATATATGATGTTAACATTTCAACTTTACTTCTGTATGGGATTGAACATCTTACCAAAGCACAACTTGTTTACTTAAAAATAGTTGAGGGTAAGGTCTGGAAGTCAATGTTGGGAGGAAGTGGAATGCCGATAAAAGCAATATTGAGATGGCTTATATCTAGACATTGAGACCCTATAAGTAGCAGTAGTGCGCATGTGGGATCCTAATGATAAGAAATATTTTTTGAGTTAGAAAAGAAGGTACATTATGTTCTCTGACCTTTGGTAGGTGCCCTGGATAATCTAGGTTCAAAAAGCGAAGATTTGCTGCTAACGAATGTTAAGGTGGGTTCCATTAATACGTTTAAAAAGGGCAAGGTTGGGCATGGATCCTGAAACAAGTATAAGATCCATATGTGAAAATGCACAAGGCAGCACACATGGAAAAAGCAAAAACGAGGAGAAATAAAGCATTTCTCCTTGTTTCGTCAACTTAAGACCATGTTTTCCCTGGTCTTAATTTTGGCGCTGCCTCCTATTTATGCTGCCCTTGTAAATAGAGGGCAGCGTAAAAAATAATGGGTGTTGCGGTGGAACGCCCACCGCAACACCCACTGCCCACCTCTTTCACGCTAAGCATAGCGTGAAAGGGGGCCTTATTTACAAGGCAGTGTTAAGCCACATTAAGTAGCTTAACGCTGCCTTGTAAATAAGGCGAGGCATATGTTTGAGCATATGATTGTACATATGCACAAAGACTGCTGACCATTCATAGAATACACAGCACCACAAGGATAAAGGTTACATTACAGATCGGGATAGCCTATTCAGAATCAACCCACTGAGCTATCTCAGAAGCACGCAAAGATATCACTGATTCCACTCTAATGAGCTGTCTACCAGGCTCATGAATGTATACATAATTAACACTTTTAATGAATTATCTCACCGGTTTCAAACTGTAAAACAAACTATTTACCACTGCAAAAATATAACAGCAGTGGGGGCTGCTCACAGGAAGAAGTAGTGGAGCGGGGAGGGGGAAATGGGGGAGGGAGGGTTGCCGCCTCTTCCTGGCTTCTATGAGAACAGGAAGAACCCAGGCTCCCCTAAGCCAATCACAACGCTGCAATGCAGCGTTGTGATTGGTCTGAGCACCGTGGTTCGGCATTCAGACAGGGAATAAGAGCCTGGGCATGTTACCCACCCAGGCTGTAATTCAGCCTGGGTGGAGAACATGCAAAGTGCGCATGACTGTTTGGCCGGCCCAAGACAGCCGGCCAAATATTCATGCTCACTTACCGAGTGCCACCACTCCTCCCCCCTACGCTGCCCAGCACAGCTCTGCCCCAAAAAACTGCCATGGAAAATGATAATAACCTTGCGTTATTATCATTTTATTTTTCCTTTTTCGCACTGCTGAAAGGCAGTGGGGCAATGCTTCTCCACCTTAGCGGAGGAGCCACCCCTGGATTACAGTATTTCTGTTTTCAGATACTGAAGCACCCGTAAGTTTCTTGTTTTTTTTCTAAGGGTCACAGCATAAAATATTGGATAGTAAAACCCAAATTACACCCTACCTTTTTACATAAAAGTGTTACAAGTGTGCTGCAGACTAAAATCGCTAAATGCTGGTTTTCTTCCTGGACAAAGTATATTAAAGAACCATTGGGTAAACTGAGTCCAGTATAAACAATTCTGCAGAACTGTCCACTTATGGATTGACATACTAATATATTACAACTTTTGGTCTGTGTTTCATATTGGTATAGATAGATATAATTACACTTCATTACATGTGCAGTAAAAAGAAGATAATTTACTACAGAACAGTCTCAAATGGGCACAATGTGGTATACTGTGAAATTGCAGCAGTCAAATAAACAAAGGCTGCTCCAAAAGGAATTTACAACAGCACTAAAAGGAGACAAAAACTGATTAAGCCGGAATGTGCCCTGTGCTCACATTAAGAGCATCCTGCTATCTATCACATCAGGCTTGAAACACAAAGACCACGCTAAAAGTAATTCTAAAGTAAAAACTAAAACACTGGCACTGAGGGAACTACATTGTGAAAGAGCAAAATGCTGTCAGTCAAAGTGAAGTTAACCAGTGGATTTAGTAGCCGATCCAATGCCCCATGTTGTATGCTGTAGTGTGGGTAAGCTAAATGTGAATGACACTGTAATGTCGCGGCCCGGACCGCACTAAGTAGAACGCCGAGGGAGGGTGAAGGTTGTAAAACCCCCTCGAGCGTAACTCTGTTGGGCTGGCCCGGCGTACGCCTGGCCAGCGTGTGCGACATGAATAAAAGGGGCAGACGTGCTGGACGCTGCCAGTTACGTACTAGCCAGCACACTAGCCCAGACTCACGTGTCTCATTGCCAGCCAGGCAAGGCCCCAACCACGACACGACATTGGCGACGAGGTGGTCTCACCCCTCGCAGCGCTCGAGTGTACCTCACGCTAGCCACCTGCTTCCACGTGTGCACGCGCGGCCGGGCGCCGGCGGCCTCTACGCCACCCCGCTGGCTCCGCCGCCCCCGTCAAGGCCTGTCCGCGGCAGCCACTGCGTCACCTGCCCCACCGCAGCGAGTGTGCGTGCCGGACTGCGCCTCCGCTCACCAGCGGCGGGTGCGCCGAGACCGCCAGCCGCGGCACCACCATCAGCCACCTCTTTTCAGCCCGGTGAGTGTTTCCGCACGCGCAATCAAGCATGAGGGCGCGCTGCGCAACAGCTGGCCTACACCCCGTCACGGCCCTCTCTGCGGCCCACTGCCTGCGCTGCCAGGCCTGTGTGGAGGTGCGACGTTGCTGCCCAGGCCCCACCATCTCTTCGGCCTACCGCTACCTCACAGCTGGCCTGAACCGCTCCAATAGGCCCTGCCATCCCTGCGACAAGCGCCAGCAACAGGTTTCGGCGCCACCCCGCAGCCACTGCCGAGAAGCATTGCCAGGTCACTCTGCTGACCGGCCGACACGCGCCCACCGCGCACATCTTCCACGAGTGCACGCCCTGGTACAACCCCGCCTACTCACCTGTCCTCATGGCGACCGTTCCGCACCTGGAGCCTTTCATCATCACAGGTCCGCCACCCTCCCAAGTGGCCCGGTGGAGAGTGTGGGTGGAGCGCCTAGAAACGTACTTTGACGCTGCGGACATCCCGGCACCGCGACGTCGCCCCATGCTGCTTCACCTTGGAGGGGCTGACATACACAAGATAGCGAAGACGGTGCGTGAAAATGGCCCTCCCAGGAACTACGCCACAATGCGCGACGCCATTACCGCCCATTTCGAGCCATATGCCAACCCGGATTACGAACGGTTCCTGCTCCACCAAGCACGCCAACAACCAGACGAGTCAGTGGATGTTTTCCACACGAGGCTCAAGGAGCTAGCAAGCACGTGCACCCTCCCAGATGAGGACGACGAGGTGAGGGCGCAATTTATCCAGGGTTGCGCATCGTCAAAGTTGCGGGAACGCGTTTTGGAGGCCCACAACATGCCGATGAGGGACATCCTCACGTTGGGTCGCTCCAAGGAACTGTCCAAGGCGAGGGCGGCACATATGGAAGCCAAGCCGGCAGTGGTGGTCAAGGAAGAACCAGTGTGCGCCATCCGGACAGATGCCCGACACCCGCGGGCGAAAGACAGCGTGCCCTCACCGCAACCACCCAAGCAGCCCCAGCGAAGCCGCCCGTGTGGGTGGTGTGGAGGCCCTTACCCCCATGAGGGCACCTGCCCTGCGAGCGGGAAAACCTGCAGTGCTTGCGGGAGACTAAACCACTACTCGAAAGTATGCCGCTCGTCACGAAGAGGGACGGCGAGAGGCCCACGCCGGCAAGTCCGAGCACTCGGCCCACTCCCCGACGACCCACTCAGCAGCGATATGGATGACGACGAAGAGGCCACAGTCCACGTGGTTCGAATGCTGCACTCTCTCTCAGCCTCTCAGCACGCCACGCCGATGTGCGAAATCGACGTACAAGGCCAGGCAGTGGCCGCGCTAATTGACACCGGTGCCACGATCAATCTCATGGCCGCCAGCGTCTACCGGGGCTTATCAAATCCTCCCCGCTCCGCGAAACCAGAGTACAAGTCTATGCATTTGGGACTCAAGCCCCCCTTCGACTGTGCGGAATCTTCCAGGCTGACCTCTCCCACGAAGACACCCAGCAGCAGGCCAAAGTGTATGTGTCTCAGGAAGGAGCCGGGTTTCTGCTCAGCTGCCGCACCGCCCAGGACCTCAATCTCATCCAATTTGCTTTCACGGTACACGCCCAGGACCTCAGCGGGCTGCTACGGGACTTCAGCTCCCTCTTTGAAGGCATCGGCTGTTTGAAGGGCCCAGCCATTCAGCTGCATATCGATAAGTCAATTGCGCCGGTGGCCCTCCGACACCGGCCAATCGCCTTCCATCTTCGCCCCAAAGTGGAGGCTGAGTTGCGTCTGCTGGAAAAAGCCGGGATTATTGAGCAAGTGACCGGCCCCACCCCGTGGGTGTTGCCCATCGTCGTCGCAAAGAAGCCAAAGCAGCCAAACGCAGTCCGGATCTGTGTAGACATGAGGATCCCGAATCTTGCCATCAAATGGGAGCGCCACCTGACCCCGACTGTGGATGACATAATCGGAGAGCTAGCGGGGTGCCGGTGGTTCTCAAAAATGGACCTCCGTTCCGGATATCATGAGGTCCCCCTCCACCCGGACTCAAGGCCCATCATGGCATTCTCTACCCACGCAGGGCTTTGGCGATACACTCGCTTAAACTTTGGGATATCCAGTGCGGCTGAGGTGTTCCAGAACATTGTGAAGAACGTCCTCCAAGGCCTGGACGGCGTTCTTAACGTAAGTGACAACATCCTCGTGCATTCCCCCACGTTGGAGCAACACCTCCTGCGCCTCCAAGCGGTGTTCGTTCGCCTACTAGATAACGGCCTCACCCTACACCGGGAAAAGTGCGAGTTCCTAAGATGAGACATCAGCTTCTTCGGATACCGGTTTTCGGATGAAGGCATCGGCCCGGACCCGGACAAAGTCAAGGACATACAGGAAGCTCCTGCCCCAACGTCCGTATCCGGAGTCCGCAGTTTTTTAGGGATGGTCACCTACTGCGGGCGCTTCATCCAAAATCTATCTGACCTAACCGGACCGCTGCGAGAACTCACGAGACATTCCAGCCACTGGACCTGGGAAGCAGAACAAGAAGAGGCGTTTCGGAATACGAAGGCCGCCCTCTCTGCTGATACCACGCTAGTGTTCTTTGACCCCAGACACGAGTCGCAACTGGTGGTGGATGCCAGCCCAACCGGACTAGGAGCGGTGTTGGCACAACAGCTGGAATGTGGAGAATGGGCCCCGGTTGCCTACGCCAGCAGGACACTCACCCCCACGGAGCAACGCTACTCCCAAATCGAAAAGGAGGCCATCGCGATCCTGTGGGGGTGCCACCATTTCCACATCTACCTGTACGGACACCCTTTCACAGTCATTACGGATCACAAACCCCTCCTTCCCCTGTTTCAAGGGTCGTCCTCACGTCCTCCACCGCGCATCGAAAAATGGATTCTACAGTTGCAAGAATTCCAGTTCACAGTGGAGTACAAGCCCGGTACCCGGAATCTGGTGGATTTTTTGTCACGGCATGCTCGTCCTGTCACCGGGCCAGAAGCAGCTGAGGCGGCAGCCACGGAAGACTACGTCAGAATGATCGTGGAGCGGTCCCGGCCCCTGCCGATGTCACTGGCAGATGAGGTGCTAGCCACGAAAGAAGACGACTGCCTTCAGGTGGCCATCCAGGCAGTCGCATCTGCCAACTGGAAGCCGCTACAATGCCCGACGCAGTTCCGTATGGCGGCTGCCCAGGCTACGCTGAAAGCTCTCTATCTGGTACGTCACGAACTGTCCGTGTCAGCCGACGGCTGTCTCCTAAGAGGCCCACGCCTGGTCCTTCCGGAGAGTCTAACCCAGCGAGCGGCCCTCCTGGCGCATGGAGCACACCAGGGAGTGGTGAAGTCGAAGAATCACCTAAGAAGCAAAGTCTGGTTTCCCGGCATCGACCGGCAGATCGAATTGGTCGTCCAACGCTGTCCCGTATGTCTAGCAACCAGCCTGCCCACAAGGCCCGCACCGATCATCACCGAAGCAGGCCCTACAGCTCCCTGGGAAAGAGCGAGCGCGGACTTTGGTAGCCTGCCAGGAGGAAGATACATGCTGGTAGTGGTCGACGATTTCTTCCGTTACCCAGAAGTCGAGTTTGTCTCTTCCACAGCGGCAAGTGAAGTCATCCCGAAGCTAGAGAAGCTCATGGCCACCCACGGGCTAATTGGAGAGATCAGGATGGACAACGGGCCTCCGTTCACCAGTGCCGAGCTTGCCGAGTACCTCGCGTCTCACCGGATCAAGCATCGCCGCGTAACGCCGAGATGGCCCCAAGCAAACGGAGAAGTGGAATGTCTGATGCGTACGTTGAACAAGGCAATCCAAATTGCAATGGCTGATGGCCGTAACCTGGAGCAAGCAATATATCAGTTCCTGCGGGAGTACCGGTTCACACCCCATTGCACCACCGGTATCTCCCCAAGCAGATTGTGTTTTGGTCGTGCAGTAACGGACACCATCCTGCATCACCCAGTGTGGGCTGAGTCACGGGTCCCCCCGAACCAGTCACTTGCCAGGCGGACAAAGTCGAACCAAGACGCGTCCCAGAGGCGACATGCGAAGGAGAGCAGGTTGGTGGTCGGCGACCGTGTGCTAGTGCGAGACCGCCACCCAGGCGGAAAGTTCAGGCTGCCGTTCGAGTTGCATCCATGGATCATCACCGAGGTCAAAGGCACGATGGTGACAGCATCCAGGGGAAAGGAGATGGTGACCCGCAATGTGTCATTCTTCAAGAGAGTTCCGGAAGACGATGACGAAGGATCCCTGCCGGGGAGCGAGCCCGCGACGGATACCCCAGGAGTTCCACCAGAGACTTCGTCGGAGCGAGAAGACCCTGCGCTACCCGTTGTGAACAATGGACAAGGCGCATCCACCCGGATGGGTGCCCCGGACATTGACTTGAACTCTAAACATGTGTCTGTGGACAACAGCCAAAGTGTGGAGGTGCCACCTGACCCCGCAGTAAGGCGCAGCCAGAGCAGGTACAGTCTGCGGCCCTGTCCGAAGCCGTCCCAGAAGTACCGAGACTCCGTGGCCTGTTGCCACGTTTCCCGCTGAAGAGAATGCTGCAACCTGCTGACCAAGTAAGACCGTTCCAGTAATCTGTTGTTCGTTATGGACTACGAAATGTGTTTATGTTTGGGGTTTTTGTTTCCCCCCCCCTTAGTTGTAGTTTGCTACTCATTGTTATCCTCTGGGTAAAGGAGGAATGTAATGTCGCGGCCCGGACCGCACTAAGTAGAACGCCGAGGGAGGGTGAAGGTTGTAAAACCCCCTCGAGCGTAACTGTTGGGCTGGCCCGGCGTACGCCTGGCCAGCGTGTGCGACATGAATAAAAGGGGCAGACGTGCTGGACGCTGCCAGTTACGTACTAGCCAGCACACTAGCCCAGACTCACGTGTCTCATTGCCGGCCAGGCAAGGCCCCAACCACGACACGACAGACACAAGAGACCAATGGATAAAGAGATGTGGCTGGAAGGCCCTTTAAGTAAGCATATTCTGCGTGTAATGTAGTAAAATCAAGAGGACTTGGCTAACTTCAGACCTAAAAACATGAGGTACTCTTGGCTTTAAATTACTGTAATTTAAAGGCATAGTTTGAACACACAAGGAAGACAACAAAATAACAAGAACTTGCAATGCAATAGATCTTGCAATTGCGAGATTTTGAGCTATTGGCATTGTAAATGACAATGCCTTTTATTTATGTGTTTAAAAACCTGCAATAATGAAAGGCATTGTCATTTACAATACCAATAGGTCAAAGTTTCTAAAATGCGATACCTATTGCATTGCAAATGCTTGTTATTTACAAGCACCCATGCTGCACTTTAACGTTAATAGAGACCACTCCTAGCCGTGTCTAAAGAAAGGTCCGCAGCCGCCATTAAAGTGAAAGTGCGGTACGGGGCGCTTTTAGCAAAAAAAGCATTTGTTTGTCAAGTCGACAAACAAATGCCTTTTTTTGTAAAAGCACCCCGTGAAAGTGCGCCTGGTGTGCTGAATGTTGCAGGAAAGCATGTGGTGCCTGCCGTAGAAGAAACTCATTAAAGAAAATAGTTCTTACAGACTAAATAAGATATACCGTGTAACAACCGAAGTAAAAGGGCCAGTCCTCATGGAAGTTACAAATGAAGACAAGGCGGTACTAAGGAGGGACTAACAAGCCTATTAAGGAATCAGAAGCCAGCATTTACGAAGGGCAATGACACAAGCCAATGACAAATATGGGCGGAGAGTGGGCGGGGCTTCAAAAACCATACTCCAATACAGCATGCATCGCAGATCAGAGCATGCGCTGCCCAGGCTCGACCTAAAAAGCATAAAAGATGGAGAGAAAAAAAAACTTTGGGAAAGTAAAGTATTGGCCCACCAACTCTGGCACTCAATCACACCTATTAGGTGGATGTGCACATGTAATGAGGCAAAATGGCGGGACTCACAAATGAGAGACGCAATGGCTAAAGTTAGCTTACTCATTGCCCCATGTTGTACACTGTGGAGGGTGGAGCAAAATGGGAATGACAGTTGAACATACCACAAGATGAAGAGGAGATACAACGCGTGTGTGTATTTTTTCTTCATTATATTATTTTTGTTTCAAGATGCTTTTCAGAGATTAGCTAAAGCTGTCTCTATAAAGCAGTCTCCAGGCCAGACCTAAAACGGTTATAAGGGAAGGTGTTTGCAAACAATTCTTCCATCATTAAGTTGAATGTTTTGTAAGATGAAGAAATTGAGCAACGATGCATTAGGCCCTAGCTTCAAGGAACTACTTAGAATTTTGTACATGGTGCTTGTGGTGCGCCATTAAATGGTCTGCAGCCCAGCAGATTTACTGTGGACCTTAAACGTACATTTAGCTATAAATTAAATGGCAATAACCCCTGTGACGTCTCTCCCTCATAAAATGACTGAAGTCACCCTCTATAAACTGCGTTTTCATCTCTGTGCAGGCCGGCTGCTTTCCGAGTCAGTGTAATGCCTGCAGTTGTGCATTTCCTAAACTGACACTTAAGTACCCCACTGATTAAAGATCGGTGTCATGAGCACAAATTGCCAAACAAGATTTGAGAATTGTTCCCCGAGTAACTAATGCAGCTATCCATCACCATGGAAAACACTGCATTTTCAGAGAGGATAAGGGCTGATTTTCGCAACTGCACGCAGACTGAACTTTTTTTAATGACTTCCGAGAAAAAATATTTTTTCTTATTTCTTTCTTCTCACCCTATATTATTCGCAATTAAGCAGAACCAACGCTGCCTTTACACTGATATAACAAGCATTGGCTATGCCAGCAGATCTGTCTTTAAAGGAATGTTGTATGATAATGTGAAACTTTACAAGCATGGATAATGTAGGTAGGAAGTGTTAATGATAAAGTGACAGACATATAAAGTGTTATATAGGTTGTTTGGAGAGGGGTGTAGGTTAGTGGAAGAAGTGAAAATTGCATGTTTCTTAGAACATACAGGGTTTTATGCAAAGTTTTGCAAATTGGTCAGACTTTGGTGGTCTAATGAACTGCACTATATTATGAAAGTGTTGTTAGTATTTGTGGTGAAGTAGGTAGATTAAATAGTTTAGACAAGCAAATATTTAAAGTATAGTGGAATGGATGGATGGATGTATGGAAGGTGGTTGTGTGAACAGGAAGACAGATGGAGGGATAGCGGGCAGGCTTCACGGATGAAGGGATGGGTTAAAGCTGAATGTGTGAATGAACAGATCGATGTTTGGACTCATGGATGAATGTGAGTGTGTGGAAAAAAGGATGGATTTATATTTCGAAGGAAGGTGGATGGATGGATAGATGGATGGATGGATGGATTGATAGATAGATGGATGGATGGATAGATAGATAGATGAATGGATGGCTGGATGGATGGATGGATGAATAGAAGGATGGATAGATAGATAGATAGATAGATGGATGGATGGATGGATGGATGGATGAGTCCGTGGCTGAATGGGCCCTGGAAAGATGGATTATAGATGTGTATGGACATTCTGATAGATAAATAACATGCAGAAGGTAGGAGGCAGAATGCTTTTATGAAGTCCTTTACTGGAATGAAAAGATTTGAAGATCTGTGTGTGAGGGGGATGTTGCTGACTTTAGGTGAGAAGGGGGTCGATGCAGAGGAACTTGCAGGGGTTAGAATTACGCAGTAGGTTTGTCCTGACTGCATGCGCTCAACCTATCTGCACCGCTATTTCAAGAGGTTTTAACAAAGAAGGACCAAAGCTTTGATTATACAGATGAAAATCCTGATTAAAAGCTTGACAGGGGTGCTCGAATCAGTGGATGGATACGTAGATGGATGGCTGCTTGATGAATGAATGGATAACCGAAAGTTGGGTATGGGGACGGATGAATGCATACATGAATGTAAGATGTGTGGTAACCAAACAGATGAATGGTTGGACTTATGGATATAGATGTGCAGACAAAGGGGTGGGGCATGATCTTGAGACAGGAGTTAGAGATGGGGGAGTTAGCAATAGAGAGAGTAGTAATGTACTGCTAGGGATGCGTCTTGCTGAGGGAGAGAAGGATGGATTGCTGGATGGATTGATGAATAGAAAGTGGGCATGTGAATGACAATACAGCAGATCACATGTAATGCCAGCAATACAATAAAGGCAATCATTCAAGGATTAGAGATTAAAAAAACATTCTCTAAAGGAGTGCCACGCTAAGGTATGTAAAAAAGCATGTAGATTAGCCTAGCTCCAGGCATTCCATACTGATTGCAACCTTAGAAGTGCACTCTGAAGCTGGTGATGGGAAAGAGAAGGGTGAGTGGGCTGTGACTGGAACCTGGGCAGCCCTCGCCAGCGAGAAGCACAAACAAAAGTAGACAAAGCTAATCTTTGACCCAAAATGCAGTACCAGAAGGGGGAATAGAGAGCTCCAAACACCCACAGGCTCTACAGCGAATATTGCTGAGGTGACCCAAATGTCAAAACCCTTTTTCTGAGCATGCACACAAGCTTGGCCAGTATAGACAGCAAGATAGAGTCTCTCACCATCAGAAACGACTGCATGAAAGAGAGTCTGGGCAAACAGGGTGACCACAGAAAGGCAGCAAAAAGGCACATCTCAGACACCGTCAGCGGCAAAAATGAGAAATTCATGCAATATGGAAAAAGTCCTTGAGATCATCTAAGCAAATAACCTAGACCTGGGAGCACAATAAAAAAGAAACAACCTCAGCATCCTGAATGAATGTAAACCAACAGATACCGGCAAAATGGATGACATTTTGTAGCCCCTGCTATCTGAAATATCTGACTGCCCTTCCTTTTCCCATATATTTTTCCCCTTGAGCAAACTCACCGTTCATTGATGCCATGATCCCCTCCTGGGTGTCCAGCCCATCAGACCACGTGGTCCAGCATCCTACCGGTTTCATATCCAGTGCAGTATGAGAAGACCAGCCAGGCCTCAGAGTCACCCGTGACACACCTGTGGGTGTCAATGGGGGACACCAATCTTTCTTTATCCCTTCAATGCTGCAGCCTTTGGCCTTCTTGATCTGCCGTAGGCCATCCACACTGTGGGGGTTTGGGGCCAACCAAATTGCAGCACCATCCTCTTATCTTTTTCCACTGGCCCTCTGTATGCTGTTGGTGCTCTGGCTACCCATCGCCCACATCGGGTCTCACAAACCAAGAGAGCGGTCCAGCGTGGCTGTCTTCAAAAGCCGCCAGTCCTGTACTGTACTGGTGTTTCAACATCAGGTCCTCCATGCACTACCTGGTCAATAACTTGATGGGGGAGTCCGGCACCATGCACAGCCTACGAACTAGGCCCTGTAGGTCAGCCAAGGAGGACTGGTCCCTCCAGGTCTTTCACGCAACTTGCATCCCAACACACACCACGCCACATGGGCCACTGGTGTCCAGAGAGCCAGAGCACTCATTACCATCCGCAAGTGGATCCTGATGATGTCTTAGCCAACGCCTGTTGGGGGCCTGCTGCACAGCTAGGCAGAAATGTCAGTCTCCACGCCAGCCAGATGTCTCGCCATTGTGCTTCATCAAAAGTAATATCCGAAACAAAAGCAGCCCCTGTAATTCACTTCCCTGATAGTCAAACAGTCCCCTCCTTCTAAATGAAGCGTCAATGAGCCTCATATCTGTTAGAATTTTGTGGATATGTTGTTTTGGCCCTAAGAGCCTCACTATTGTGCAACCATCTTGGACCTCGGCTCTATGGTGCCTACTAAAAGATCATAGCAGTGTGGATAAAGGAAAGGTCCTGAAACAATGTGACAATCATCATTCATAAGAATATTGAGTCTATTGAACTCTATCTGTACCTGGGGCATAAGTGAGTGCACAGATGTATTAGAGTATTACCAGCTGGTTAGAGTTTTGATATCAGATGTCAGATGTGACCCACATTGTTTACTTTGTATGCAATATTCACAGGGTTTGCATCCTTTGCTGGTGCTTCTGTTGTGGAAGTCTTAATGCTTGCTGTCCTGGACAATGAAAGGGAGCATTGAAAGTGACTTCCTAGGACTTCCTCTGACTTACAATGAATTTGAGTGGCTCTGCTCTTATCATTTTCATTTCATGTATTTATTGTGTAAGCCTGGCATAGACAGGCCATACAATATACATAGCAAAATATACACACTTTTAAGATTTTAAAGCATACTTCAATAATTAAAAATAAGATTTGCAGAAAAACATGCTGATACATAACAAAGAACCGGCTCTAAAATGCTTATACTTCTAGGAATACATTCATTGACGCTAACCAAATTGGCAGAAATTTTGGAGCCACATAAACAATTGAAAAGTCACCAAATCCAGTTGCGACATTAATAAATTGCTTCTTGAGATGACCCTACTGATCTAAAAGTGCTAGTCAAAGGGATATATAAAAACATTCAAATTAAGTCAAATCATTCAAATGACCCTACCGCTTACCATAACTGAATACAGGCGGCTGCAGAAAAGTCAATAGTATATACAGTTAGCATAAATAAATGAAGACTGCATTAAAAAACGCCTAGATAGCATAATTAGTGCAATCGTCTAGTAACTCTCCAAGCCACATATATATATGAAGAAACGTGAATAATAATTTGATTGGAATCAGTGCGCATACCCAACCTCAAAGCTTCCTTACAAGTTCGCGTGGCATAAGCACTAAAAAGCAGGCGGAGGTATTCTCTTCTGGCTTTCAATGTAAAAGTACACAACAACATAAAGTACATTGCAGGCTCTACCCCCCCCCCACAAATCTACATCCACCATTAGATGGACTATTCCCATCCTTTTTCCATGAGCTAGTGTACTGCTTCACCGATAGAGTCCCTAGCCTAAAATTAATATACAATGATCTTTTATAGGGGATTCAACTTGTCCAAATATGTTTAGAAAGTTGGAGTGGGTTTGATTGTCCAAAGCTGGTCTAGCTCCTGCCCTGACAGATTAAGGGACATATATTGCAAAAACCTTTCCCGCACAACCTGCCCGGTACCCTTCGTCATTTTTCCAGGTTCAAGCCAGCAATCAGCACATCCTATGGTTTGCAGTGTGTTAGCCACATAACTTAACCAGGGTAATTTAATTTGTTTGGCTTGCACCAAACCTCTCGCATAATGTCCAGAGAGGGTTTCAACTCTGGTTTAAGTGAGTGCACAGATCTATTAGAATATTACCAACTGGTTACATTTTTGATACCAGATGTGACCCACATTGTTTACTTTGTGTGCAGGATCACATGGTCTGCATCCTTTGCTGGTGCTTCTGTTGTGGAGGTCTTGATGCTTAGTGTCCTGGATAATGAAAGGAGGAATTGAAAGTGAAAGTGACTTCCTAGGACTTCCTCTGACTTACAATGAATTCAGTGGCTCTGCTCTTATTGACAATGCACAGGACATGGGAAATCCACTCCAGCCTGCTCCCTGAGTGGTCCCTTGCAGTTGGACTTTTCTCATCCTTTGCAAGGCCACCACACTACTTGCTGATCTCAGCAGATGTGGTGACAGCTGCTTGCCACATTTCTTCTGCAGTTTGTCGACACGAGATGGAGAGAACATATAACTTGAATCAGAGGCTTCATTTGTGACCCCCCTGCAGCACAATAGGTACAATTTGCCTAAACTGAAGACACGGGCTTGACTCTAGAGAAATTCGTTTTTTTTGTAAGGAACCAGAATGGCAACTGTATTTGAAATGTATAATATATTTAACACACATCCTTTTGTGAAGCACTGATATGTTTCTTTATTCTAGGTGCATCGGATCACTACATCATACTCCTGAACTATTATGCAAAATACCTGGCATTGGCCCTCTCTCCCCTGTCTGAGTTTTGTATAAATACCAGATGCGCTGAGCAAGTTGTCATAGGTGCTCTACATGTGATATATAGTAACCATTACAGGAGTGCTTAAACTGGCAACATTATATGAAAAATATTTTTAAACTCTAAGGGCCTGATCAGGCGCGGCCCATGCAGGTCAGAGCGGTGGGGCTGGTGGGGATTCGACACGCGATGGCGAGGGAAACAATGGTTTTCTTTTTCTTTTATTTACGTTTCCCTCGTCGTCGTATGTCAACTCGCCTCCTCCCCGCCCCACCACTCTTACCTGCACAGGCCGTGCCTGGGCCTGATTACGAGTTACTCGTAATATTCTGACGCATGTGTTAACCTCTGTTTACGCATGGGTTGGAGTTACGAGTTTGAAGGTATTTAACACATCCTATATCTATCGGCTGCGTTAAATAACTCAACATTCATTACATTTCGGCATGTCAAACCTACCCAAATTTAACAGGGGAAAACATATGGGGGCATATTCACAAGGACTTATCGCCGAGTTATCGCCACCTTAACGCATCAAAAGTGGAGATAGATTTAACGCCCCATTCACAAGCGGGTGCAAACTGCAGATATCGCCAGTATTCCCGCGATAACTGCCGCAAATGTTACCCCCACGGGTGACACCACCAACTAACCCTAATGAGATGCAGAGTAGGCGTACCCGTTTAAAAACACATGAAAACACCACTACACCACTTTCACAACGAACTGCCAGATCTGCGATGCGAACCAAAAACAGGCGATAAGCCGCGGTAGCAGCAGGGAATTAACACCTGCCTTTGCTGGTGTTAAGCAGGACGACTACCTGCAGCATGAAAGGGAGCCCAGCCAAGAGCCACATCTGAAGACCCACAGATGCCATGGAGACAATGATCATGCAGCTCGGAGACCCATGAGGGCCACAACACCCACCGCACCACTCCCAGGCCCCCCGGACCCCTCCCGGACAAACACATACCGTGCACGACACAAGAGACGCAAAAAGCACATGATGTCACACAATGACAAAAAGAAACACACGTGTGGTCAGAAGAACGAGAAACAGTCACTCATCATTGAAGTAACAACCAAAACTTTATTGAAATACAACACAAAACACCAATGCGGAAGACTCCTGTCGGGTCCGTCCGGGACAACCTTGATGTCACAGCCTGGAAAAAAAAGCACCAAATCAGAACGTGTGTCATGCACACATCAAAGGAGCAAGACACAGAGAAACAGAGAAGGAAAGAAAGGCAGAGAGAGAGAGAAGGAAAGGAAGGGAGAGAGAAAGAGAAGGAAAGGAAGGAGAGAGAGAGAGAGAGAGAGAAGGAAAGGAAGGGAGAGAGAGAGAGAGAGAGAGAGAGAGAGAGAAGGAAAGGAAGGGAAAGAGAGAGAGAGAAGGAAAGGAAGGGAGAGAGAGAGAGAGAGAAGGAAGGGAGAGAGAGAGAGAGAGAAGGAAAGGAAGGGAGAGAGAGAGAGAGAGAGAAGGAAAGGAAGGGAGAGAGAGAGAGAAGGAAAGGAAGGGAGAGAGAGAGAGAGAGAGAGAGAAGGAAAGGAAGGGAGAGAGAGAGAGAAGGAAAGGAAGGGCGCGAGAGAGAGAGAGAAGGAAAGGAAGGGAGAGAGAGAGAGAGAGAGGGAGGGACACTGCCGCCCCCGCGCACCCAGGCACCACTGCTCACCTGCTGCCACCGGTGTGCCTCCAACCACGCGCCGGGATACACTGCAAGCCACCAGGTCTGCAATCTGTAATCGAGGCCAGAGTCAATCATGGCAGAGTCCATCTCACTGCACACGGCAACAACGCCTGTCCCTCCTGCGCACACATGCAGCCGCACCCTACCCCCTCCCGCCGGCCAGCGCTGGCTGTCCGCACTTGCGCACCCAGGCCCCACTGCTCACCTGCCGCCAACGGTGTGTCCACCAGTGGGCACACCACGTGCCAGTGCAAGCTCAAGGCCCCGGTCCCGCCACCATGGCATGCTCCACATCATGCGGACCCGCACCGCGGACCAGCAGGTCCCACACATGACGCTGAGTCCTGAGGCATCAATGGCAGAGACCACATCAGTGCACACATCATCATCGCAGGCTGCACACCAGTCAGCGCCACGTGGTGGTAGGCCTGTGATGGCCGCAAGGCTTCGGGTGCCACTAACCCTGTGCAACCCCCAGGCAGCGCCACGTGGTGGTAGGCCCGTGACGGCCGCAAGGCTTCAGGTGCCACTAACCCTGTGCAACCCCAGGCAGCGCCACGTGGTAGTAGGCCCGTGACGGCCGCATGGCTTCGGGTGCCATTAACCCTGTGCGCAACAACTCATGGGCCCTTTATGATTGAGAATTGTGGACCGTCCGTCATCCAGTCACCACCGGCAGTGGGGAATGTAACGTTGTCGGCCCCTTATATTGGCGGGGTCACATGGCCTGTGACGTCTGTGCCGGATGGGTGTGGTGTGTGTGCAAACCTGCCCTCAGGGAGTGGCCGTGACATGCTGACAACTAGACCAGTGACCTGCAGACCACTAGCGTGTAAACCTGCGACATGTAGCTATCTGGCCCCCACCTCGGAGCGTAAGCGGAGTGGTCTGGCCTGGCGTACGCCGGACCAGCGCAGGGCTTGCAACAATGAATTGGGGGGCTCTGGGCGTGGTTCAGTCCATGTCCAGACAAGGAAGTGACTAATGCGTGTGTCCCTGTTGTAGTGTCTACGGCACCCGGAACGCAATGTAGCACACTGTGACTGGAATCCCACTAGATAAGCATCATTGACGTTAGGGGGAATCACTGACCCTACATTCATCCACACATCCATACATGAATGATGAAAGACATGACACAGCAGTGCGTTTCTGAATGTTTAATGCACATCCAGTGGAGTTTTGCAGCTGGAGCAGTACAGGGCCATGCCAACCCCACTTCACAATATGGGCCCATGGAGGGCCAGCCAGAGTCCATCGGGGAATGACAAGTACAGCGGAAGAGGAAGGGTACAGTCCGCAGTCTGGTCGCCGTGTCATTGGTCACCAAACAGGATATGGCAGTCCATGTCGCGGTCCAAGGTGAGTGCAGCAGAGTGTATCGGGGGTCAGTGGAAGGTCATGTGGCCATGTGTGGCACCAAGCAGCTACAGGCCAGGTGGCGGACATGAATGCTAGTGCCTCCTTCTGATCTCAATCCCGTCCACGTCCTCGGATGTGTGCTCTGCCCCACCTGTGGGTGGTGCAGTTCCGGCTGCGGCACTGTGTGCCACTGACACATCACGGGCCGGAGGTGGATTGTCGGCCGCACTGTGTGGCAGTGACACATCAGGTGCCGGAGTGGAAAACCCTGCCGCACTGTGAGGCACTGACACACCAGGGGGCGGAGATGTGGATGGTGTAGGAGCAGCAGCATTCATCTGCGCCACGCCTTGTGGCAGCAATGCTATGATGAGGATATGCAGGGCATGGTAGATCCCAGCTACATTTCGCTGATGTGCAGCAGTGGCTGCCATCCTTTCCGCCTGCATCCGCATCATGTCCTCCATGAGCCTCCGCATGTGTGCCAGCTCATGGCTGAGATCGCTGGAGCCACTCTGAGCGGACAGGTGTTCTTGTCTCTGAGTCATGACTCCAGCGATGTCAGCCAGGGCTAGTTGGAGACCATGGAGCGGCCTGTGGGTGTCCGTTAGTGACTGGAGGTGGTCCCTGATGGGACTTAGACACCCATGGATGGCGTCAAGTTTGGTAGCCATGAGGTCGAACCCCACGCGCACCTGCTCAGCCATCTCCCTCTGGCCCTCCAACACATGGCGTTGGAAGGCCATGTGTTGTTCGGGGAGGTCTTGGGAGACAGCCGGGGTTGTGGGTGCCTCCTGCTGGGTGGTTTGTGGAGTGGGTGGGGTCTCCTCGATGCAGCTGGGCTGCCCTGGTCCTGGAGGTGATTGGCGGATGAGTTCAATGATGTCTTGGAGGGCTTGGGTGTCGATGCTGGTGGTGTCCTCCTCGTCCTCAGTGAAGAGTGGCTGGGACTGCTCTGCAGGAGGTGTTGACGGTGCCCCTGCAATGTCAAGGGGAGATGCTGTATTACAATGTGTCCACATGTATGTAGCCGCATGGTACATGTTCACATTCAGACAGCATGGCAATGTACATTGTGTCAGTCTGTGGATCAGGTCCATGATCCAGGGTCATTGTGGGTGTGCACTGTGCTCTGCTTGATTGTGCATGTGTGCCATTGTGGCCATCTCCCCCCGTCCCCCCAGTACCTGGTGGTTACTCACCCTGTTGCTGTTGTGTTGTGTCATGTCGAGCAGTGTCCGCTCCCCAAACTCCTGCCACAGTCTCCACACTGATGACTGTCGACACCAGCTCCTTCATGTCATCCAACTCCAGCTGTGGCGCTGGGCTCCCACCTCCAGTCTGCATTGCTGCCTTCTGGTTGCCTGCGAGTTTCTCCTTGGTTTTGCGCTTGATGTCAATCCATCGCCTCTTGACCTCGTCCATTGACCTCTTGTGCTCTCCGACGGCATTCACCTTGTCCACGATGGACCGCCATATTCCATTTTTGGTGCCTAATGACACGTTGGAGGTGACGAACAGTTCTTGATGGTGTTCCATCATCTCCGTGACCAGGATCCTATTCTCCTGCGGACTGAACTTCGTCTTCCTCTTCTTCTTGTCCTTGCCCTTCCCTGTCCCCGAGGTCCCAGGCTGGTCGTCCGGGGTGCTTATGGGGTTCCGCTCGTCCTCTGCGCCTGCTCCGGCTGCCTCCATGGTGCTTCGGTGTTGGTTATTTTGTGTTTGTGTGTTTTTTCTACTTTTGTAGTGATTTTCCTGCCTGCCGTGTGTGTATTGCAGGCCTGGCGCTGCTTATCTCTGATTTCCTCATCGCGGTTAGGCCCATCGCATGTTTTTTTGCGTTGGGGTTTGGGTTTCTATCACCGTTGCGGTTGTTGTATCGCGGACATTGTCCGCGTTTTCGGGAGACTATCGCATGGTACCGCCGTGTTGTGAATTCCACGTTAACACTGGGTTATTTTGCCGCGATAGACTGCGATGTGTAAAGTTGCGTTAACATTTTTTGGAGATATTTAGCGCACGTTCTTGTGAATATCCCCCATGGAATTTAAAGTATCATGCAGATTTTGGTGCCTTAAACATCAAAATCCGCAGGCTATTCCTCATAAACTCGGAATAGGTGTTATTTATCGCACCCGATAAATAATGTACCGTGTGGTATCATTATTTATCTGGGACAAAAAATAATGCCTTAGCTCATAACCGGGCCCCATGAGTTGTAAAATGACTGGGCCTGTGAGTGGGTAAAGCGAGTAGGGCATAGCGATGCTTCTGATCAGAATGGTACACCCATTTTTTCTACATGACACAATGGGAAACCAACTGTTTAAGAACACATCTGAGGCAAAAGGTAGAATTGAATTGATTAACAGGATGTAAGGCACTGCATGAGTTGCACATGAAACAGTTATAGGGACATAATAAGGCTAAATGTGTGGTAAAAACTAGGACTGCTATTACTGCTTGTGCAGTGTTTACCTTGAGGTTATCACCAGATAAAATATTTTGGGGCATATTTACTAGGAAACTGTCAGAGCGCAGCGTTAAGCCAAGAAGGCTAATACCGCGCTCCAACAGCTTTCAAATGCAGGGATGCGCCATATTCACAAGAACATAGTGCACCCCACCTTTCCCTTAGCGCTGGGGCTAAATGTAGCTGCCGAGGGCCAACGCAGGCACTCTTGCACCATTGTGCAAGAGTGCCTGCGTTGCAGGGAAAGATTGTTTATGTGCCGGAATGTGTCCCTTCCTACACATAAACAATTAGTAATGGTGTTTTGTAACTTCTATGTGTGCTGCAGAATGTGGCATACATAGAATTTGCAACTCATCATTTTTTTAATGATTGCTTATGTGCAGGAAGTAACACTTTCCTGCACATAAACAATCAATGGCATTTTGCTGTTTCTATGTGTGCTGCACAACGCAGCCACATAGAAAGAGCAAAAACAAGGAGAAATAAAGCATTTCTCCTCTTTTCACCAGGTTTTCCCTGGCCTTAATTTTGGTGCTGCCCCATATTTACGCCTCTGATTTGAGGAGTATATAAACACATCTAACGAATCAACAGGAGAATTACCTGTAACAAAGGCTACTATGGTGGAGGAAATTCCCCTCGTTGTTTTTTCCTGGATTTTCCATTTCCTGGGATATCCACTGTTTTTTTCATTAACGTTGGTAGAAATGGTATTCCTGGTAGGCTGAGGTATGCACCCAAGCCTGGTAGGAACCACCACTCTGGTCAGGGTAGGCTAGATACACACTAAAAGAGAACCTGTGCTCACCCTCTGGTAGCTTGGCACAGAGCAGTCAGGCTTATCTAAAGAGGCAATGTGTAAAGTATTTGTGCAACACACACACACACAGTAACACAAGGAATACACCACAAAAAGACTCCACGCAGGTTGAGTAATAGAGAATATTTATCTGAGCACAATAAGACCAAAACAACAAAAATCCAATCCGTGGAAGTCGAGATATGAATTTTTAAAGATGAAATGCAAAAACAGTGCTTAGAAGGCAACAGCGCTAAAAGGTTACTTAAGGTCATGCTAGACCGGGGTAAATCCAAAGTTCAGGCCGACCCCAATCGATGGCAGGCTAGCTACCGGACCTAGACAGGTCCTGCTGAAGAAATACTTTGGCAGGAGCATGTGTTGACGTCGAGAGCCTACTGCGTTGTCGTCAATCTCTGTTAAAGTGAATGCAATGTATCCAAGCCTCTCCAAGCATCTTAATCGAGCCACACAGGCGGTGGATTCGATGTCATCGAGCACTGAGTTGGCATTGAAGGGCGATGCGGCAGACTTTCTCACGCGTTGGGGCGATGCATTGGTTTTGGTAGAAAGCAGCTGTAGAACCTAATTCTAAAGCCCAGAACTTGGAGGAGGCACCTCAGGCAAGGGTAGGACTCACAGAAGGCAGAACCCAGCAACAGTAGCAGAATTGTAGGCAGTGTTTTGTGCCAGCAAGCCCTTGGAGATCACTTGGAGGGAAAGCAGAGTTCAACTCTCCTTCCAACAGAGTCAGGGAGCAGCAGGCAGCAGGGCAACAAGCAGAAAAGCAGTCCTTGCAGAAAAGCAGTCCAGTTGAGTCCTTTAACCCCTTGCATGCGTCGGACGGCCCCCGGCCGTCCGACGTCACGGTGGGCGTGTGCGTCGGACGGCCGGGAGCCGCCCAATCTGCGCACGTGTGGAATTTTCCCGCACCGCGGGGAAATTCCGGCTGCGCCCAAAGGGTTAAGCAGCACACCAGTTCTTCTTACAGAGGTTCAGTTCAAGATCCTGAAGTGCCTGATTTTGGGGGGCCAGAGACCCAGTACTTATACCCAAAAGTGCCTTTGATGTAGGGGGTGACTTCTATGGAGCTCTCTGAAGTGCACAAGCATCTCTTTCAACCCAATCCTGTCTGCCAGGTTATCTGTGGGGGTTAAATCAGTGCTTTGTGTGTGGACAGGACACTACCTATTGAAGTGTGCCAACCCCTCCCATTCCAACCTGCCCAGGAAGACCCATCAGAATGCAGATCAGTGCTCAGGATCCAGATGAGCCTCACCTTCCTGTGTTAGTGGCGGTCTAGAGGAAATGCACAAAGTGTAGTTGTCACCCAACCCAGATGTTCATTGGAGACAGGCTGCCAGGCACAATGAGTACAGAGAAATGTCCACTTTCTAAAAGAGGCATATCAAACATGAAAAAACTACTCCTCTCTGATCAGGAATTACAGCTTAAAAGTGTATTAAGGAATTCCCAATGCTGGCCTATGAGAGAGGTAGGCCTCCAGTAGTGAAAAACAAAATAGACTGTTTGTCACTACCAGGACATGCAAAACATAAAGGTACAGGTCCTACCTTTTACTTACATAGAACCCTGCCCTTAAAGTTACTTAGGGCCTACCTTAGGGGTGACTTATATGTAAAACAAGGGGAGTATTAAGGCTTGGTAAGTACTTTTAAATGCCAAGTCGAAGTGGCAGTAAACTGCACCCACAGGCACTGCAGTGGCAGGCCTGAGACAGGTTTGAGAGGCTACTCCTGTGGCCCACTAGTAGCATTTGAAGTACAGACCCTGGGTACATGGTATACCACTTGTCAAGGGTCTTACCAGTACAACAAATATGCCAATCAGGTATACACCAATGTCATCCTGTTTAGGGAAGAAGCACATGCTTTTAGCACTGGTTAGCAGTAGAAGTGCTCAGAGTCCCTAGGCAAACAAAAAGAATCGGCAAAAATGTGAGGCAAAAGGCAAACAGCTGGGGGAAAGACCACCCTAAGGATGACAGGTCTAACAATTGCTCAAATCTATATGAGACAAATAGACTTGTATAATTCTGTGAGTAGCAATATTACTCTTGGGATGAATACTTGAAGATTTAAATAATCATTAAAGCCAGCCAAAACTTTGGGATTGCTCTCAGGGGCTGTGAGCCCAGGTCATCAGAAACAGAATGGCCTGCCACCGACACTGTACTGATCTCTTCTATCTTGTTAAAAGCAGCCTTAGATTCCATACATGGCACAAGGCAACAGTCTCTAAACTGCCCCCTTCAGTCCCTGCCACTGTGCCTGGAGATTACATCTTTCAATGGGTGAGATATTTCCTTCCATATTCAGAGGTTCAATGCCTTAAGGACTGGAAATTTGTGAAAGGTCATACCTCCCTTACAATAACAAGCAAGGAGCGATCGCTCCCTATGTGGGTTAGCTGGCATCTTTTTCTTCAATTTATTAGTAATATAGGAGTATAGGAATATATATCAAAAATAGAAATAGCATATTTTGTTTACCATGGGGTGTAATAGTAAGACCACTGCCTGCTCCCCAAAAAATAATTTATTTCCATTTGCGAATGGGTTACCACCTTCTTCAAGGACTCGGTATAGTATTAATTTTTGTGAACAGAAATCGGTCTCAAAACATTAATACATCCCATTCAGATTAGGTATTCGGAAGGATGCCATAAAACACGCTCCTTTCAAATAGCGAATCGCAAACACAAATTGAGATTCAGTAACATGTTACTGAATTACAATTTGTGCTTTGAAAATATGTAAAAGCATTTTTGCGGTAGGAAATGGCCCGACTGCAAAAATGCTTTGTACATATGGCTCCATATCTTTTAATTTTAGTCTATACATTTTGCTTGCACTTCTATCTTGCCTATCCGCTAAATCTGCGGTATTTTATTTTAAATTTGTTGAAAGCTTCCTCTACCTAATGAGGATAAAATTGAGATTTACCCACCTGCATCAGTGTTTACCAATTCTTTAGGTATGCACCTCTTATTATTGTATCAGTTAATAGACAGTAAAACCCTTCTCATAATAACACTGAAAATACACATGGACTATTTAGAATCATCAGAAAGTGATGCTAAAATGGGAGCAAATAACATCTGAACCTAATTTTAGCTCTTTCTCAAATTAGGAGTTGAGCGCAAATTGCACTGCGCCTGGCACCAAGTTTAACTGAAGTAATTTGCCCAGACTAATCTGTACGCAAGTGGTAATAACCCAGCACAACAGCCAAGTTAGAGGTTCCACACCTAATTCCCTATTTATTAGGGCACTTGAACCGATTTGGTGTAAATATTGTGGTGTAAATGGTATTTCGCAGCAGAATGATTTTTGCACTAGGTAGGTAATGCTGCTGGTGGCATAACGCAAATGATGGGGCCCACCTGCAGAATGTGATGAGGGGTCCTTGAGTCTCTCATATATTGCATATATTGATCGGTCTTGGCCTGATTTGAGGCCCTAAAAGAGCGGGGAGGGTTCCGGGCTGGGATGGGCGCCCGTGTGCCGCGGGGTCTGCATGGGCCTGTGTTGCGCCCTGATCGCTGCCTGGATACAGATGGCCCTCAGTAAGTGCTAAAATGCATGTAGTTAGTATTTGCACCCGTTTTAGCATTTGCTCCCATTAGGAACTGAGGAGCATATTTATGGGAAAGTCATACAGCGCAGTGCAGCAAGTCCCCTTGCAGCGCTGCATGACTGGGAAAGGGCAGTAATGCACCGTATCTAAAATATTTTGCTGCATTCCTGCCTTTGTCCCTGCACTAGTGCTGTTTTGGCTGCCTAGCGCCAACACAGGCACCCTTGCGCCAACACAGGCACCCTTGCACCATGGTGCAAGGGTGCCTGTGTTTCATACAGGATTGTGTTTGTGCAGAAAAAGCCCCCTTCCAGCACAAAAACAATCCTGAAAGGCATATTCCTCTTTCTATGTAGGCTGCATAATTCAGCATACATAGAAAGAGTAAGTAACGAGGAGAAATAAAGATATTTCTCCTCGTTACGCCTCCCCTGGGAAGGAGTACCCTTTTGACGCATTCCTAGGTCTACCACTTTTGGTAAATGTGTGATTGCTTCAAAACCATGGAAGTTGCGTGGGAACACCCATGCAGCACCCATGGAACGCCTTCCCAGGGCAGAGGAACGCAATGCAGTCATTTGTTTTGTGTTGCATTTCTCCAGATTTATGAAGCCACTCGGGGCCACGCAAGGTGGCCTTGCATGACTTCATAAATCACATTTGGGACTCGTGTTGCGCTTGCACCACGTTGCGTGGTGCCAGTGCTTAATTTGAGCCGGTGCTTTCCGGTGCTGAGCACCGGCACTTAATTGGTTTCCGGTGTTCGGCACCGGCACCTAATTGTCAACACCACACTTAGGGCAGTCTGCCACAAGGTGGTGCTGCTCATGTAGGTTAGAGATGAGCAGTATAACAGTTGTTTATTAAAGCAATATACATTCAAAAATTGCTAATACCTGCCTCCCCAGCCATTCCTTTAGCTTTGGGGACCTGGAATAATCTGAACTGTCGCATTTACATGCGAGAGTGATGGTTAGTAGTTGTTTTGGCAGCGATGACATGGACGATGGGTGGTGCAAGCTGCAGTGGCCTCCTGGTCAGAGCCTGACACTTAATATTTTACAAATTAAGCACTGCGTGGTGCAAGAACGATGCAACTCCCCTCATAAATATTCCCGAGTGTAAATTGTGTTTGCTTTGAGATTTGCGACTGCATTTACCCCAGCTGGGGAGAGACGGCCTGCTCAACCAGTGTACAAGGAATGATCAGACTTCCGAATGGGTGTGAAAACTTTTTCCTGGCGTTATTCTCTATTATTTACCATAAACGTCATCAAAAAATGCAAAACAGCACCCAACACGAGGCGATAATATTAACTTCGCCAATGTATTTTCCACTTGTGTGTGTCTAAATAACCCCGCTAGGGGGCACTACATTTGGGCACAACAGAATCTAAAGCGAGCTGTCTAAATGATTAATCACACAATCGGAGCCTGCCCTCCACATTTTCTATTATTGTTACACGCAGTACATTGCAACTCCTCGCCGTTTTATCCGATAGATTTGCCATCTGGACTGCAGAGCTCCATTGATATCCCTGGAGAACATTCTAGAATTGAGATTTTTACTTTGAACTGCACGGCAATTCACTGAAGCAACTGGGTAGCTTTATAGTCCTATCTTTTACAGCAATCCGAGCAGTGCAATTAGCCGTTTTGTCTGCTTTCATGCCCCATAAATTCATTTGACCTTGATTAAATAGAAAGGAATACCAAAGATGTGCAAAATTGCAGAGTGGCAATTAAAGTGAAAAACCCACATCATTTGTTTAGATTTTCCACGATTGATCAATAATTTATTTCATACAGACAGACATTATTTGTTACAATTAACTCTGGTGTATATCATGAGTTCCGGGCGAAATTCCATTTAGACCAGCGTAGTTTCGGACGTTTCAGGGTATGAATGTTACGCGAAAAGCCTGCAATTTACATCACGTCGTGTAATTGAGAGTTCGCCCTGGTAAAAATCCAATCATTGGAACCCAGGAAAAACTGAACACGAGCGGCTGTGATGCATGATTTTGCATTTTTATTTTTCTAGGGCAAAATGAATCATTGCACCAAAAAAGGACGCAACGGCGCAGTTAGCACTAATAAGTAGTGCAAAATGCCAAACCCAGAATTTCGCTTAATAACGTGCCATTTTGCTTAATTTTTTTGTCATTTGACTTAATTTTCGTAAATAAAATTACACAACTTTCACCCAGGCCTACAAATATTGTCTACAATATTGCTGGTATTTGCTTCAATATTGTTGTGAGTTTTTTTAAGATTGAGGCATCGGTTGCATTTTGGTGTTTTTCCCATAACATTTCTTTACCCTTGCAAGTTTGGTTTGCATAGCACATTGGCACTTTTTCTCTGTAGTACTTTACTAAACCCTTTATCATCAATCCGTTGGTAAATCCAGATGTGTTGTGGATTTGCACCAATAAACAGGACAATGATGTCGGAAAAAAGGTATGGCCCTTGCTGAAGACAGTCAATACCCTCCAGAGCCTCACTAAACAGACAGCTCCAACTGACACAGCCATCACACCATTCAGGTGCATTGCAACACAGTCCACAGGCAGTCTCTAGCATGAGATACATAACAACCTTTAAAGAAAGCATTGCACATAGACCTTAGTTACAAGATGGATGTGACACTTGTACTGTGAGTTGGGGGACACGAGTGATTAGCTGCTCACCTTTTTAAAAAAAAAATTAGCGTTTTATTGTAAATTGGTTTCAAAAGTCTATGTTGAATTTGACACTTGTATTAGGAATCTACTCTGCCATTGATTTTAAACTGATCATCTTTGCGTTTTTGCACAGCTGGGTAGCGTGTAGCCTACCTTCTTTCGTTTTGTCTCCGGAGCCACGCACAGGTTACGGGGGCCATATTCACTGCTGCACTTCCTTTCCAGCAGGAAGAGCAAGGGCGGGACTTAGGGCGGCCGGAACTCTGGGGGGGATAAAAGCATGGGCGCTGAGCGACCGCGCTGCCTGCACACACTTGTACTGTGAGTTGGGGGACACGAGTGATTAGCTGCTCACCTTTTTTTTTTTTTTTTTAGCGTTTTATTGTAAATTGGTTTCAAAAGTCTATGTTGAATTTGACACTTGTATTAGGAATCTACTCTGCCATTGATTTTAAACTGATCATCTTTGCGTTTTTGCACAGCTGGGTAGCGTGTAGCCTACCTTCTTTCGTTTTGTCTCCGGAGCCACGCACAGGTTACGGGGGCCATATTCACTGCTGCACTTCCTTTCCAGCAGGAAGAGCGAGGGCGGGACTTAGAGCGGCCGGAACTCTGGGGGGGGATAAAAGCATGGGCGCTGAGCGACCGCGCTGCCTGCACACACTTGTACTGTGAGTTGGGGGACACGAGTGATTAGCTGCTCACCTTTTTAAAAAAAAATTTAGCGTTTTATTGTAAATTGGTTTCAAAAGTCTATGTTGAATTTGACACTTGTATTAGGAATCTACTCTGCCATTGATTTTAAACTGATCATCTTTGCGTTTTTGCACAGCTGGGTAGCGTGTAGCCTACCTTCTTTCGTTTTGTCTCCGGAGCCACGCACAGGTTACGGGGGCCATATTCACTGCTGCACTTCCTTTCCAGCAGGAAGAGCAAGGGCGGGACTTAGAGCGGGCGGAACTCTGGAGGGGGGATAAAAGCATGGGCGCTGAGCGACCGCGCTGCCTGCACACACTTGTACTGTGAGTTGGGGGACACGAGTGATTAGCTGCTCACCTTTTTAAATTTTTTTTTAGCCTTTTATTGTAAATTGGTTTCAAAAGTCTATGTTGAATTTGACACTTGTATTAGGAATCTACTCTGCCATTGATTTTAAACTGATCATCTTTGCGTTTTTGCACAGCTGGGTAGCGTGTAGCCTACCTTCTTTCGTTTTGTCTCCGGAGCCACGCACAGGTTACGGGGGCCATATTCACTGCTGCACTTCCTTTCCAGCAGGAAGAGCAAGGGCGGGACTTAGAGCGGCCGGAACTCTGGGGGGGATAAAAGCATGGGCGCTGAGCGACCGCGCTGCCTGCACACACTTGTACTGTGAGTTGGGGGACACGAGTGATTAGCTGCTCACCTTTTTTAATTTTTTTTTAGCGTTTTATTGTAAATTGGTTTCAAAAGTCTATGTTGAATTTGACACTTGTATTAGGAATCTACTCTGCCATTGATTTTAAACTGATCATCTTTGCGTTTTTGCACAGCTGGGTAGCGTGTAGCCTACCTTCTTTCGTTTTGTCTCCGGAGCCACGCACAGGTTACGGGGGCCATATTCACTGCTGCACTTCCTTTCCAGCAGGAAGAGCAAGGGCGGGACTTAGAGCGGCCGGAACTCTGGGGGGGGATAAAAGCATGGGCGCTGAGCGACCGCGCTGCCTGCACACACTTGTACTGTGAGTTGGGGGACACGAGTGATTAGCTGCTCACCTTTTAAAAATTTTTTTTAGCGTTTTATTGTAAATTGGTTTCAAAAGTCTATGTTGAATTTGACACTTGTATTAGGAATCTACTCTGCCATTGATTTTAAACTGATCATCTTTGCGTTTTTGCACAGCTGGGTAGCGTGTAGCCTACCTTCTTTCGTTTCGTCTCCGGAGCCACGCACAGGTTACGGGGGCCATATTCACTGCTGCACTTCCTTTCCAGCAGGAAGAGCAAGGGCGGGACTTAGAGCGGCCGGAACTCTGGGGGGGGGGATAAAAGCATGGGCGCTGAGCGACCGCGCTGCCTGCACACACTTGTACTGTGAGTTGGGGGACACGAGTGATTAGCTGCTCACCTTTTTAATTTTTTTTTTAGCGTTTTATTGTAAATTGGTTTCAAAAGTCTATGTTGAATTTGACACTTGTATTAGGAATCTACTCTGCCATTGATTTTAAACTGTCATCTTTGCGTTTTTGCACAGCTGGGTAGCGTGTAGCCTACCTTCTTTCGTTTTGTCTCCGGAGTCACGCACAGGTTAAGGGGGCCATATTCACTGCTGCACTTCCTTTCCAGCAGGAAGAGCAAGGGCGGGACTTAGAGCGGCCGGAACTCTGGGGGGGGTAAAAGCATGGGCGCTGAGCGACCGCGCTGCCTGCACACACTTGTACTGTGAGTTGGGGGACACGAGTGATTAGCTGCTCACCTTTTTAAATTTTTTTTTAGCGTTTTATTGTAAATTGGTTTCAAAAGTCTATGTTGAATTTGACACTTGTATTAGGAATCTACTCTGCCATTGATTTTAAACTGATCATCTTTGCGTTTTTGCACAGCTGGGTAGGGTGTAGCCTACCTTCTTTCGTTTTGTCTCTGGAGCCACGCACAGGTTACGGGGGCCATATTCACTGCTGCACTTCCTTTCCAGCAGGAAGAGCAAGGGCGGGACTTAGAGCGGCCGGAACTCTGGGGGGGGATAAAAGCATGGGCGCTGAGCGACCGCGCTGCCTGCACACACTTGTACTGTGAGTTGGGGGACACGAGTGATTAGCTGCTCACCTTTTTAAATTTTTTTTTAGCGTTTTATTGTAAATTGGTTTCAAAAGTCTATGTTGAATTTGACACTTGTATTAGGAATCTACTCTGCCATTGATTTTAAACTGATCATCTTTGCGTTTTTGCACAGCTGGGTAGCGTGTAGCCTACCTTCTTTCGTTTCGTCTCCGGAGCCACGCACAGGTTACGGGGGCCATATTCACTGCTGCACTTCCTTTCCAGCAGGAAGAGCAAGGGCGGGACTTAGAGCGGCCGGAACTCTGGGGGGGGGGATAAAAGCATGGGCGCTGAGCGACCGCGCTGCCTGCACACACTTGTACTGTGAGTTGGGGGACACGAGTGATTAGCTGCTCACCTTTTTAAATTTTTTTTTAGCGTTTTATTGTAAATTGGTTTCAAAAGTCTATGTTGAATTTGACACTTGTATTAGGAATCTACTCTGCCATTGATTTTAAACTGTCATCTTTGCGTTTTTGCACAGCTGGGTAGCGTGTAGCCTACCTTCTTTCGTTTTGTCTCCGGAGCCACGCACAGGTTAAGGGGGCCATATTCACTGCTGCACTTCCTTTCCAGCAGGAAGAGCAAGGGCGGGACTTAGAGCGGCCGGAACTCTGGGGGGGTAAAAGCATGGGCGCTGAGCGACCGCGCTGCCTGCACACACTTGTACTGTGAGTTGGGGGACACGAGTGATTAGCTGCTCACCTTTTTAAATTTTTTTTTAGCGTTTTATTGTAAATTGGTTTCAAAAGTCTATGTTGAATTTTACACTTGTATTAGGAATCTACTCTGCCATTGATTTTAAACTGATCATCTTTGCGTTTTTGCACAGCTGGGTAGCGTGTAGCCTACCTTCTTTCGTTTTGTCTCCGGAGCCACGCACAGGTTACGGGGGCCATATTCACTGCTGCACTTCCTTTCCAGCAGGAAGAGCAAGGGCGGGACTTAGAGCGGCCGGAACTCTGGGGGGGATAAAAGCATGGGCGCTGAGCGACCGCGCTGCCTGCACACACTTGTACTGTGAGTTGGGGGACACGAGTGATTAGCTGCTCACCTTTTTAATTTTTTTTTAGCGTTTTATTGTAAATTGGTTTCAAAAGTCTATGTTGAATTTGACACTTGTATTAGGAATCTACTCTGCCATTGATTTTAAACTGATCATCTTTGCGTTTTTGCACAGCTGGGTAGCGTGTAGCCTACCTTCTTTCGTTTCGTCTCCGGAGCCACACACAGGTTACGGGGGCCATATTCACTGCTGCACTTCCTTTCCAGCAGGAAGAGCAAGGGCGGGACTTAGAGCGGCCGGAACTCTGGGGGGGGGGATAAAAGCATGGGCGCTGAGCGACCGCGCTGCCTGCACACACTTGTACTGTGAGTTGGGGGACACGAGTGATTAGCTGCTCACCTTTTTAATTTTTTTTTTAGCGTTTTATTGTAAATTGGTTTCAAAAGTCTATGTTGAATTTGACACTTGTATTAGGAATCTACTCTGCCATTGATTTTAAACTGTCATCTTTGCGTTTTTGCACAGCTGGGTAGCGTGTAGCCTACCTTCTTTCGTTTTGTCTCCGGAGCCACGCACAGGTTAAGGGGGCCATATTCACTGCTGCACTTCCTTTCCAGCAGGAAGAGCAAGGGCGGGACTTAGAGCGGCCGGAACTCTGGGGGGGTAAAAGCATGGGCGCTGAGCGACCGCGCTGCCTGCACACACTTGTACTGTGAGTTGGGGGACACGAGTGATTAGCTGCTCACCTTTTTAAATTTTTTTTTAGCGTTTTATTGTAAATTGGTTTCAAAAGTCTATGTTGAATTTGACACTTGTATTAGGAATCTACTCTGCCATTGATTTTAAACTGATCATCTTTGCGTTTTTGCACAGCTGGGTAGGGTGTAGCCTACCTTCTTTCGTTTTGTCTCTGGAGCCACGCACAGGTTACGGGGGCCATATTCACTGCTGCACTTCCTTTCCAGCAGGAAGAGCAAGGGCGGGACTTAGAGCGGCCGGAACTCTGGGGGGGGATAAAAGCATGGGCGCTGAGCGACCGCGCAGCGGACGCGCGCAGCGGACGCGCGCAGCGGGCGCGCCGCCGGCGCGCCAAAGGCAAGCCCGTCTGCGCCCGTCCGCGCACGCTCGGCGCCAGGGGCCAGGAATACTGTTGGATTCGATACAAATTTTCTTTCCTACACCTCAAAACAACTAAATGGTTGGAGGGACGCACCTCAAAGTAAGTGCCTACACCATATGCTGCCCGACAGTGAGATTAGCATCTGCCCACACTGTCTGTTCAGACTCTGCCCAAGGAACAGGCCTCCTACAGTCACCAATCACAATATGGGGCTTAAAATGTTCCTAGTTAATTGTCGATCTATGTCAAAACATGCACTAGAAATTCATCTATTACTTGAGGAAGATAGTCCTGCGGTGTTGTTTCTAACTGAAACGTGGCTCAACAGCGAGGATAATTTCCCTATTGTTCAAGCACTCCCGGCTGGTTACGCTATCCAGAGGCTGGACAGGGGTACAGGAAGAGGGGGTGGTCTTGCAATTATTCACAAAATGGAATTTGATTGTCGCACCACCGCAAGCCCGTTAACCGATTGTGAAAGCCTTGCCTTTGCAATTCGCATTTTCCATGTCTGTACATTCTCGGGGATCCTGATATATAGACCGTCAGGACCCCTTAACCAATTTAACAATGAGCTCCTTGAAACAGCAGCCAAGCTGGTCAATAGTAGTGCTAACCTTACGTTGCTAGGGGACCTTAACCTCCATTTTGAGAATATTCTTCTTCCAGATGTGCGCGATGTAACTGATGGGCTAGCTGTTTTCCAACTTAAACAAAAAGTTGCCGGTCCCACCCACTTGAAAGGTCACCTATTAGACCCCATTTTCTCCAATTTGGAGAATCTCATAGTCAGAGATCCTGTTAGGCTACCCTGGTCTGACCATTTCTTAATCCCTATCACCTGGACACCGCAAGTGACTTCTACAGCGACCAAGGGACATAGGAAATGTTCTCGTGTATGGTCCAAACTACCAACTGATTCATGGGTAACAACGCTGGAATCGTCTAGGCCTACTTCTGATCCTGACCCTATAATTGCCTACAATAAATTTAAAGATTGGGTAGAAACTTCACTGAATTCTGTCCTTCCTAGTAAAATGATATTCAATAAGGCAGAAACCAAGCGTAATCCATGGTACTCCCCGAAACTTCGTCAACTTAAGAAAATCTGTAAAAGAGCTGAAAGGAAATGGAGGAAGGATTTTTCTGCAAGCTGCAAACAAACTTATAGAGAGGCCATTAAAACTTATAAAATTGAAATTCAATTGGCCCAAACTCTATATTATGAAGAGAAAATTCTAGCAGCTGCTAATTCCCTCGCGAAATTTTTCGCATCGCCAAGAGCTTGCTCACCATCCCGTCCCCTCTATTGTATCTGAAGACACTTCAGCGCGATGCAACGCCATGGCAGAATTCTTTTCGAATAAAATCCAAGCTATTTACTCCTCCTTCCTCAAATAATACCTCAACGACATATTGGAGATCAGGAGAACCTGGTTAAAGGGACAGTTGGCCTAATTGAGGAAATTCCCCCACTTAATTTGGCTACGCTGCTTGATATTTTGAGCAAACTAAAATCTGGTTCCCCCACTGATCCTGCCCCCCCCAACATTTTAAATCAGGCCTATGACATACTCTCTCCAGTAATCCTCGACCTGATCAATGCCTCTCTTTCCACAGGTATAGTTCCCCCACTTTGGAAACAGGCTATGGTTAAAGCCTTATTGAAAAAACCTACCCTGGATCCTGAAGTCTGGAGTAACTACCGTCCCATCTCCTTGTTGCCGGCGATCAGCAAGATCGCCGAGAAATATGTGAACTCTATTCTATCTACCTTCTTGGAGTGCAATAATTGTCTCCATTCCTCCCAGATGGGTTTTAGACCTCAACATGGTACTGAGACGGCTGTTCTGGTGGTAGTGGAAGAGGCGAGAAAAATTCTAGACGCAGGAGGCTGCGCGGCTATCATCCTTTTAGATCTAAGCGCAGCCTTCGATACGGTTAACCACCAGTTGCTGATAAAAAGATTAGGCGAGGTGGGAATTGCAGGGACTATGCTCAACTGGCTCCAATCATTCTTAGAAGACCGATCCTTCAAAGTTTTCGAAGACGGTATCTCTTCCAAGTCCGTACCACTGAATTGTGGGGTCCCCCAGGGCTCCTCCCTTAGCCCCACACTTTTTAACGTGTATTTGAGGTCTTTGGCAGAGATGGTGTTACCATTCGGGATCCAGATAATCACTTATGCCGATGACACCCAGTTGGTCGTTTCTGTTAACCAGCGGGATTCCACCAGTCCTGGACTCGCCCTCTGTCTAGAAAAAGTATCTGGGTGAATGGAAGAGTCATTCTTGAAACTCAATGGATCAAAAACGGAATTAATGCTCCTAGGGAACAAAGAAAACACAAATCTTGGGCTACTTTGGCCCAGCTCCTTTGGACCTGCCCCTACTCCCAAACATCAAATTAAAAGTCTGGGCGTATGGCTCGACCAGAACCTTGATTTCAAAGTACAAGGGCAAAAATTAGCTGCTAGCTGCTACGGGATCCTACGAATGATCCGTAAAGTTCTCCCACTACTCCCTTTTCCTGCAAGAAGAGTCCTAGTTCAGGCTCTTATTTTGTCACTAATCACAATTGGGAGCCAAGGGGGAGAGAAACAGAACAGGTCGCCCCCCACTCATAGACTTTCATACAATTAAGGACCTGCTCTGCTGGTGATCTGGACTCCTGAAAGGACGTCCACATATATTTTCTCAAGCACAAAATCTTGTGTGCCGCAACAGTGGATCAGTGTCTCCCATCTGCCATCTAGTGTCTAAAATCACTATTTTTGAACCACATGTGCTGTATGTATCAATTGTGCCCCCCTCTCGAATCACCACAGAAGGAAGTGAAACAGGGGAAGTAAAAAGTGGGAAACAAAGAAGACAGTGCCTCACGGGAGTAACACCATGGGAGTTTACAGACTGATACTCGCCTGTATCCTCAGGTTCTCATCATTAGCAACTGCCAACTTTTACAACAACATAAAGAGTGAGGAAAAAAGAAGACAAAGTGCAAAGACTGTGTATGTTCGTGCACAATGCGTGAACCCTATATAGGAAACCGGGGTCTACCAATAGAACAGCCGGTATACCTAGAATCTAAAAACCGAGCTAGACAACCACTAGCTGAACTACTTTATTTCTTGGCTGTGTGTCTACTCCATTAAAACCAACATGTTTCATTGCCCGTAAGAGATTTTTGCGGCAACTTCATCAGGGTAGGGTCAGCGTCCTCACTGCACCACTTTCCTCTGTTTGTCAAACCTACAAACAACAGAGAACATACAACACATTTCAAAACAACACATATCTCAGCACAGGCATCAAACTGAAAACAAGAGAAAGATTCCTGTAATATATGTAGCACACCAGAAACCGAGACGATTAGTTTTGGTGCTACTAGTGGGGGAATGTCGACACCACATCTGATATATTTACCATGAGGTTGCCAATCTTCAGCATACCTGCAACCTCTTAAAAATGCTTCTAACCCTGTGTGTGTGTACTAGTCCACAGACACATCATCCGGCTCTGTCACTGCTCTCAGTCAGTCTGTATGGGAGAAAATATAAGGTGTATCAAGTATAATCCCGGGTTCTTTAGACCCCATGTTAAGCTCAAATGGCACTAGAAAAATGAACGTTGCCATCTTATTTTGTCACGCCTTGACTATGCCAATGCTCTTTATCTTGGAGCCCCTCGCTCCTCGATTCGAAAGCTACAAATTGTTCAAAATTGCACTGCGCGCATGCTTATGAACATCCCTAAGCGGTCCTCCGCTAAACTAGCTTTGGCATCCCTACATTGGCTCCCTATCCGTGAGCGCATAGAGTTTAAGGCCCTTTGCATAGCCCACAGGTCACTTTCAGGGAAGGGATCCCAGGTTATCCAGTCCCTCATTTATCGATACCGTCCAAACAGAGCCCTCAGGTCAGAAACTAAACATTTACTGTCAATTCCAAGAATAACGAGAGCACGAAGTGGCGGCCGCCTCTTTTCGTATAATGTGGCTAAAATCTGGAATAATCTGCCTCTGCAGATTCGTGATCAACCTAACTACCTCATCTTCCGTAAGCAGATTAAAACATTACTCTTTCCCAAATGATTAGCTTTCAGTTTAAGGTGGAGCAGGCAATAGCGCAGGGATGCCCTTGGGTAACCAGGCGCTTTACAAATTCTGTTTCATTCATTCATGGGGGAGAATTACCGCGTACAATTCTGCTCCACCTCATCACTAATGGACTGGTGTTCCCAAATCCATATCTCCTGGGTACAGTACACCAGACACAATTTTACCAGCCAGAAAAAAGTGTGAATAAGATCACTTGATGCTTTGGCTGCAACATCACAAAGGGCCACATGTACAACCGTTTTTAGTGGTCGCAAACAGAGATCCGGGCCTTTTGGAACCGCTAAAAAGGGTTGTAGCATGTATCAACCCCATTTTGCGAGTCGGTTATCTGTTAAATAGGGTTTGCGAGTCACTATTTGGAAGGGGCATGCCAAGGGTGTCCCTTCCTAATAGCGAGTCGCAAGGGCATGTACAATTGTTTTGCGACCAGAATGTGGTCGCAAAACAATAGCAGTTTACCGCCTACTTCAACTAGGTGGTAAGCCACTTGCAAACAGGAAGGGGTTCCCGGGGGACCCCTTCCACTTTGTGATTGGTAGCAAAAACCTTTTTAAGAGCAGGGTCCACTGCCTACTCCTAAAAAATTAAACTGAAACATTTCATTTTTGTTTCATCCTTTAAGGAAAATGGGCTGCAAAAAAAAGTTGCTTTATTTAAAAAGCAAACACAGACATGGGGGTCTGCTGTCCCCAGCAGCCCACCATACCTATGTTATTGCCCATTCCAATGGGTCGCAAATTGCGACCTGCCTCATGAATATTGATGAGGCAGGTCATTTGCCACCCCATGGGGAATCGCAAAATGTGTGTGAGACACATTAGTGCATTTACTTTTGCGACTCGCAAATTGCGAGTTGCTAAAATTCCCAAATTGTGATTTGCAAAAGGAAATGGTCGTACAAGTGGCCCAAAATCCTCTGTCCCCTGTCCCTTCTGAGTTATTTTTTGGGCAAGGGGGAGGCACGTGCTTCTGCCCCTGCCAGGGCACTTTTTTCCCTTCCCTCTCAACCACTCGCTCTCCTCCACTGCCCAACACTTTCTCCTGGCTCACATTTACCACTAGAGCAGGTGCTAAATGTGAGCATTAAATCCCTTAGAATAATTAATCTTGTGCTGTTGTATGCCTGGTAAAACCAGGGGCCTCATTTGTGAGAGACTTGTGTCACGTTTGCACCATGCAACGTGATACATGCGTGACACAAATCTCTAAGTCAGATTTTTGAAGCCACGCAAAGCCACTTTGCGTGACTCTGAGTGGCTTCAAAAACTGGATTAACGCAAAGCAGCGCAAATCGCTGCATTGCGTTACTCTGCCCTGGGTAGGCATTACATGGGTGTTGCATGGGTGTTCTCATGCAACTTCCATGGAGTTTTACTGGATCCCAAGATTACAAGAACTTATAAACCTGGAGATGCACCAAAAACTTACACCTTCGCAGGGGAGGTGTAACAAGGAGAAATACATCTATTTCTCCTTGTTTCTTCCTCTTTATATGTGTGCGGTATTCTGCAGCACACATAGAAAGAGGAATATGCCTCCCAGCATTGGTTCTGTGCAGGAAGGTGCCCTTCCTGCACAAAAATAACCCTGCATGCAACACAGGCCCCTTTGCACGTGCCTGCAATGGCGATAGGCTGCTAAAAGGAATCCAGTGCATGTTAAAAGGCAGGAATGTGCGACATTGTCTTAAATACGGTGCATTCCTGCTCTTTCACTGTCACACAGTACAGCACAGCAAGGTGACACTGCGCTACACTGCATGACTTCCTCATAAATGATGCCCCAGGTCTGCACAGCTATTAAACATTCCATGGGGTTTATCTTGTAATTACACAGTAATAGCGGGTGTTACGTCACAGTGCAGGGTGTAGAGTTTGCACCGCGCCTGTTCAGTGCAACTCATGACGAGGGCCTCAAATGAGAAATTCTAAGCCATAAATAAACACAATATGAACAATGATAGCTAGATCCACAGATATGACATTAGACTCTTACACAAGCAAGCGTTTATGCTGAATCCTTATCCTGAGCTGTGTGAAATTTGTACGTGGAATCAATTTTTTCCCTTGGAAAATTCCTCCAGGTATTTCTAAAGGAATTATTATTTGAAAAACATATCAGAACAAGGTAATATGCATATATTTACCTTACCGTAAAACCAATGCAACATACCCTCATTCTGGCCTGCAAAACTATGAATGCCAATTGCTCTCACCTGCCGTCCACTAACTGAGTGAATGCATTTTTGTTAGTTCCTTCTAGCAACTGAGTTTCTGTCCAGAGTGAATAAAGCCTCTTGTTATATCTAACTGACATTTCTGTCCACACTAGGACCGTTCTGACTAATCAACAATAATTCACCTCTCTTGCTTAATTTGTTTCTTGGAACTGATGGTGTGTTACTGACATGCCTCCCTGTCCTGATCAGACCCTTGAATGCCCACCACAAGGGTCAACACTTCAACATCCCTCCTATTGGCCTGAATCACAGGAGCACTGATGGACACTGACTGCCTCACGCTCAGTCGCCATTGAAGTCATCCTGGGCATTTCTCCTTTGCCCTGTGTGGTTGACACCTTTTCACTCACTCGCACACTTTCTAATGTGCCCTGCGCAGTCAGTACTGAAAATCACCAGTTTGAACACCCACTGATACCTATGTGTGAAGATTTCTATCTTGATTCTATTAACAACACAAATCTTCGTGAGTTCGAGTTTTACTGTGTCCTTTTACGTTCATCAATGGATTAATGACACCTGTTACTAATATATCCCAGGGCCTAGTTGGGAAGTTAAAGTTTTTCTCCAAATGAGTTTGTATATGGGATCTGTGGAAAGTGTGCACACATGAACCTGGACTCAAACAAGCATGAGTGGATCCAAGGGAACCCATTTGACCTACGAGCTGAGTTCCTGCTGGAATACAGGATTGCCCTGTTATATGTCGTTCATAAACATTTACTGCAGTGGTTTTATACATCGTTTTTGATAGGGGACTAATAGAACCCTCTCTGGGCGAATTAGAAAGGTTTCATCTTAATCAAGATGGTATTCTGTGACTTCGACAAGTTCTGACTCACCAAGTTACAAACTTATAGAGTCAATTTCAAAGACCGCAATATTCAAAGTCTGCCCTAGTTATTAGGTCAGGTATGGAAAGGCAAACAAGGGCTGGAAACCCAGGAGCGGCCCTGCAGGTAAAAGCGTTTGGGTGGTGGCTGGGTGGGGGGGAACTCAACAGACAACGATGAGGGAAAATTAAATAATTAATTTTCACTCATCGTCGTCTGTCAAGTTACCCCCCACCCCGCCCCCCCCCACACTCTTACCTGCACGGGCCGCTCCTGTGGAAACCATGAACAAATGTACAATGTTTTCATGCAAAGCACAACAACAACCAGAGCTCCTGTGCTGCTTGCTTGAAAGAGAGAGTGGAGGGCAGCACCATATCTACTAACGTATGGCGCAGCTCCGTTCCAGATTACCAAATAGGCACCGCGGCCTTTGGGCCCCACTCCTTTTACAGGCCTGCGACAACGGATCAAATAAATATTGATTTGGTCTTAAAAGAAAACTGCAATCAAGCTTTCTTAAATATTGTTTCCAAATGATTAAAAAAAAAGAATCAACTCGAAGAAACAAAAACTTTACTTAAAGACTCTATAGAGAAAATACTCTAATAATGTAATGTACCCATTCACAACTTAAAATACATAAACCAGAGACATCAGATTCACATAACAGTTTGTCTCTTAGAAGCTCATCTTCTGGCAGCTGTCCTTTGTGTATCCCTCCCAGACAGCCACTCAGTAGAGGGATTGGGTGTTGGCAGGATGGGCCATCCAAAGCAGAGCTGTGTACAGACCTACATGTACTTCAAAGACACTGCCTCAGCAGACACACAAAGAACTTGACTATGGTGCATTCAGTATTAGGAGAAAATTTGTGAGGGGGCCCTGGCATTTTGACTGCCTAGGGGCCTCCACAGGATTTAATCCAGCACTGGCGCCCCTGCTGTCCTGCCCAGTGCTGGCACTCCAACAGTTTGCCTATCGCCAAACAAACACCTTTGCACCATAGTGCAAACGTGTCTGTCTGAGTCTAGCATAGGTTGTCTACTGGAAAGTTAGCCTTCTAGTACAAAATACTATGCTCAGACTTACTTTTAAGCATTTCCCACTTTGTATGTTTGCTGTACAATACAACACAAATGCAAAGTTAGGAAAGTTTGGGGAAAAGAAAACTTTTCTCTTTTTTGCGCCTGCGTCGAAAAGGGTTATTTTGTAACACAAAGCTCTGTCTCCAAATTTTAGCAGATAGAGCTTTGTGTCAAAAACCATGGATGGTTGCATGGGAACACCCATGTACCAACCATGTCTCTCCATTTACACACAAAGTAAGGCAAAGCACTTCTCTGTATTACTTTTAGGCACCTTTCAGGCACAAAGCTAAGTTTGTACTAGAAAGGAAATCCCAGCTGTACTGGACGCCTGCAAACATCGCCAAGTTTGCCCTATCAGCCATTCCAAGGTGTAGAAGATGTTTTTTTTAAAAGCTAATGACAAACACATTTTCTTTTCATGCCCCTGAATAATAGCGTTCTGGAGTGGGATAGAGTCCATCCTTGAAGACCTTTTTGGGGTAACTATAATTGTAAACTCAGTCCTAGTATTGTTAGGTGTAGATAACATCTCACGTAGTGTACTGCAAACGCAGCAGTCTGGTCTTTTGTTCTATTTGATACTTATAGCTCGGAGAGAAATCTGTAAGCTGTGGGTTGACCCATCTCCCCCCAAAAAATGCAGATTGGATCAAAGCAGCTACCTGGGTTTGTCGCTCGGATATGGAATGTAAAACTGGAAATGTACCCAAGATGTGGGCAGACTTCTCCAGATGGAGAGGAATTTAGGGTAACATCTCATCTAATTATCTAATAAGAAGTACCTATGATTTCACCGAGGCACCATTTCTGCTTAAGACCCCTCTTGGGAGTTTAAAGCGGCAGAGCCAAGAGCGAATGCAGCGGATCTCGAGGCGCACAGATAGAGCGTTCGGAGACTTGCAGACGCTACGGTAATATGAGGACAAAAAAAAAAAGAAAGGAAATCCCAAAACAACACTTTACATAGGTTTGCATGACCTCTGGTGACTTTGTAGCAGTGCAAAGAATTGACATCTGGCTACAACAGTGCAGACCTGTTCTAGATGTAAATGGACTGGTAGAGTGGAAGTGAAAACACAGCTGTGAAAACATGAGAGTAATATTATTGAGCTCAGTACAGGGTATCATAAGAAATATGTGTGGGTGCAGAGTGCAGAGAGGTTACAACAGAAACCACAATAATAGGAGAGCATGGAGACAGAGGCAAACATTCAGGCTGCAGCAAGAAGAGAGGAAATCATAGGAGACCAATAGATGAAGCAGGAACAAGGCATATGAAAACATAGGGACTCATTACAATGCCGGTCAGACGAGTGTCCGACTGACATCGCAGCGGGAGTGGAACCACCTGACTAGTAGTTGGCGGCTCTACCCACCGTTTCACAATGCGTACGCCAGCACAGTGGTTGGGAATATGCCTTTTTCAATTGCAGCTTGTGCTACGGCCCAGAAAAGGGCCGCAGCACATGCTGAAATTGAAAAAGGCATTTTTTTAAACATCCATGCACCATGTGCCAGGCACCACGTGGTGCCCAGCACACGGTGCATGGATGTTTAGAGGGGCACCACATGTGCCCCCCAGGCCCCATAGTGGAGGCCCTTGGGACGGGTGCCCTGCTAGGGGCCCCCAAAGTCCCTTTCATCTGCCTGTACATGGCGGTCGGAATGCCTTGTACAGGTCGAGGGAAACGGACATCGCATTCCCTATGGCGGTGCCTGAGCACTGCCCCTATTGTAGGGATTACGGTCCTACCACTGCCCCAACAGGCTCCTTGAGTCCATCGTAAAAGCAGGGGTTGGTCTCTGGGCCCATGATTCCAACCGCCGGATCATAATCCAGTGGTCGGACCACTTCTGTGGATGTCAGTGGGCCCCCCACTGATGGCCAATCGGTGGCGGACCCACCGACATCGGAATAAGGCCCATAGTGTTTACAGTGAGTCATTCAGTATAAAAAATACAGAAGCTTTGAGCCATCTGGGTAAGACTCAGTTTTAGGGGTGGGTGTAATTTGCATAATTTTGAGTAGCATAATCATGCAAAATTACCAAGGCATCTCGCACTGAAATAAAAGACTCAAATAGTCCATTCAAGTAAAAATTCAGCTCAAAAAGGTAATTTCGGTTTGTTTTCCAGTTGCTTGCATTCGAAACACTGCAGCTCATATTCAGATGTTTAGTTTTGCACTAAAAAATTACCCAAACGGCCCGCTCAGGTAAACAATCTACATGAAATGCTGCTTGAGTAAAAATTACCTGGACGGTACATCTCACATTACAATGGTCTGGTCGGATAAAAAAATCTTCCTGAAATGCTGCTCGCTTTCTAAAATTGCCTGAACAGTACATCTCACTTTAGAATTTCTCCCAGAAATTAAACATTGTGGAGTAATAGAGTGATCTTGTGTCATTTTGTTATGCAAAATTATCAAAATTATGTCAATTACTCCGGCATAATCAAAATTTCATCAAGGCGTACTTAGTATGACGTATATGAATAGAATGCAGACAGCAATATAAATTCCCTAAATTGATAACAGACACTGGCATCTCTAGAAGTGGGTCAGATAAGGCCCATGCCCCAGCTCTATTTGCCCTGGTACCCTTGTGCCCCACCTCCATAGCTGCTGCTGAATGTGCTGTGAGCCGCCACAGAAAACACTCATACACACTGTGGGGCCGATTCCGATTCGGGCCGGAAAACGTACCGACCGACTCGGAGCCGGAATAAATACCGACCGACACGTACCGGTGCAGCCCGACCCGCAAAGTACGATGAGAAGCGTGCAAAATACGACCGACGCGTACGGAACACAAGCCGAACGACCGAACCGCGCGGAAAACAGCCATCCGGCCGGAAAACCACGTGAAACAAACTGACCGACACGCACCAGGAAGAATCCCGAACGAAACGTACCCGCGAACTCCTACGCGCCAAGTACGATGCAACACGTGGAAAACACGACCGAGTCGCACGGGGCCCAAGCCGCACGACCGACACGCATACAAAACTGCGAGCCGAAGCAACCCAAAACCCCGCGACCGACGCGTACGCAGCACAGAAAACAGCACAAACACAGCGTGAACGAATCTGAGAGGCTCGCACGAGACAACTGGAGGGTCCGACTCGGTCAGAAGAACTTCTCCTACATGCACAAAAAGAACCAAGGGAAAAAAAACACAAAAAAAGGCCAAACAAGCAATTACAAAGCAAATAAATACTGGGTGGGGAAACAGGGAACAAAGACACACCCACAACTCCACCCATATAAAGGACACAAATCCCTACCATGATCCTTTGCAAATTCAAATTACCTGCCAGCACTCAACACCAACAGACAGCAACCACACACACACTCACAGCTCATCCATCACACAAGCCACACACCAGCAGCACCACAACAACTAGCACCCTCACATACACCCAGCAAAACACACACTCACACACCCTCACTTGCACACCAACACACACATCACACACCAGCACCACCCAACACCATGCCCCCAAAGAAGAATCACAAGTTCCTAGATAGTGAATTGGAAGTCCTGGTAGATGAGATCCTCAGGGTAGAGCCACAGCTGTTTGGTACATTGGTCCAACAGACACCCATGTCGCAGAAAACCAAGATGTGGGAGAGGATCGTCGACAGGGTGAACGCACAATCACCATGTTTGCGCACAAAGGTAGACATCCAGAACAGGTGGTATGACGTGCGCAGGAGGGTCAAGGAGCTGTTGAAGAAGGACTACATCGTGAGCCAACACACCGGCAGTGGCCCTCCTGCCAAACCAGTATACCTCAGGCCCTGGGAGGAGAAGGTGCGGGCCATCCTACCACCAGTGAGCGTCTATGGACTAGAAAACATCCCAGAGCCTGGTGAGTACACAACAAATGTACACAATATTGTGCCACAATACACACACATCACTGTCAAGGGGAGAGTCAAACCATGCACCCTTAGCAAATATACACCAACCAAAACAGATCATCCCAAAATGTGTATGTCAGCCAGATTAACACAATACATGCCAGCTCATAGTGAAATGTAACTGTGTCATGACATGTATAAACCCAACAACAAATAGAGCTAGGCAGTGGCACAAATCTAACCAACAAACACAGTCAGACATGTAGCCACCACCACAACACCACCTCACAGGGAAGCTCACTGAAAGGAAGGAATACTGTGTATGCTGGGCAAGTCAGTGTAGCCAATAGCATCATGGGAGTCGTAGTCACAGAAATTGCCCACCCTCACAATGCGCACATCAACACCACCATGAACCATGCCCACATCACAGGGAGTGGAAAACAACTGACAAGATGGCTGACACTGGCTACTGCTGTGGGGAGCACAAGGCCCTGCTGGGAACTGTGCACCAACCAACAGCAGGACACCACTGACTGACATCCTGAAAGACAACTTGCACTCCCTGCAATGGAAGCACGTTCCATGGTGGGATATCTGGCTGGGTGGGAAGGAGGACTCACAGCACTGACCATAGTCACCAGCAGCTCCACCCACACACCCCTAACACAAACTACACACAACTCACCTGGGAGAAAGCATTGCCTCACACACCAATCAAATATCCCACAAAGAACCACAACCCTGGGTCATGCAGTGTGAAGCACAGGGACACACATGGGACTTGTAGCTAAACAAACCCCAGGATAACACTGTCAGCCATCTTGTCAGCACAGGCACACAACCCCACAGGGAAGCAGAGTCAAAAGGAAGGAAGCATGGGCATGCTGGGAAGGGGGTGGAGGCAAAAGCATGATGGGAGTGGTAGTCACAGCCCAACATCCCCCACCCACATGGCCCAGCAAGAACACACCCAAGCATGCACACCTCACAGGGAGTCAAAAGCCACTTCAAAGATGTCTGACAATGCTGCGCTGTTGTGGGGAGCACAAGGCCCTGCTGGGAACTGGGCACCAACCAACAGCAGGACACCACTGTCAGCCATCTTGCCATTGCTGTCACACCCACACACAGTGAAGTACACTCAAAAGGAAGGAAGTATGGGCATGCTGGGAAGGGGGTGGAGGCAATAGCATGATGGGAGTGGTAGTCACAGATATTGCTCACCCTCACAATGCGCACATCAACACCACCATGAACCATGCCCACATCACAGGGAGTGGAAAACAACTGACAAGATGGCTGACACTGGCTACTGCTGTGGGGAGCACAAGGCCCGGCTGGGAACTGTGCACCAACCAACAGCAGGACACCACTGACTGACATCCTGAAAGACAACTTGCACTCCCTGCAATGGAAACACGTTCCATGGTGGGATACCTGGCTGGGTGGGAAGGAGGACTCACAGCACTGACCATAGTCACCAGCAGCTCCACCCAAACACCCCCTAACACAAACTACACACAACTCACCTGGGAGAATGCATTGCCTCACACTCCAATCAAATATCCCACAAAGAACCACAACCCTGGGTCATGCTGTGTGAAGCACAGGGACACACATGGGACTTGTAGCTAAACTAACCCCAGGACAACACTGTCAGCCATCTTGTCAGCACAGGCACACAACCCCACAGGGAAGCAGAGTCAAAAGGAAGGAAGAATGGGCACGCTGGGAAGGGGGTGGAGGCAATAGCATGATGGGAGTGTCAGTCACAGATATTGGTCACCACCACAACTGTCCCATCAACACCACCCTGAACCATGCGCACATCACAGGGAGTGGAAAAGAACTGACAAGATGGCTGACACTGGGCACTGCTGTGGGGAGCACAGGGCCCTGCTGGGAACTGGGCACCACCAACAGCAGGACACCACTCACTGACATCCTGAGAGTCAACCTGAACCCACTGCAAGTGTGGCATGCTTCATGGTGGGATAACTGGGCTGGGGGAGAAGGAGGTCCGGATGTCAACCAAATACAACCCATGCAGACCATGTACACACCCCAACATTCAAATTGAAATGCACAAAGTATGCAGGACAATGTGCTACACCAATATCAACCTCTGACTGTGACAACTCAGGGCAATGCAATGTACAGGGCCGCATCCAGAGGTATAGTCACAAATGTCAGATGTGTCAACCATTGATGCCTGCAGAAACATAACATACATTATGTGTGTCTCCCAAAAACAGGTGATGATGGGGACACAGCAGCAGACGCTGAGGAGTCCTTGTCCCAGGATCCAGGGGAAACGGAGCTCACTGGTGTGGAACAGCCTCTGACCTCCTCGGATGACGAAGACCTACCTGGCACCTCCGGAGCAAGTCAACATGCAGCACCAGCAGGACCACCAGCTGCACCCCCTGCACCCACCCCTCCAACGACTGACCACACACAAGCCACCCCTGCCGACACGGACAGACCAAGGACCACCACCACCAACAGCACACGGACCCCTGCCCAACGTGGGGCTATGATCACCAACACCACCAACAACCCCCAAGGGGGCCCAGGGTCACCTGTGCGTGCCACCTCAGGTACTGCACGTGTCGCCAGGGGTGGTGGGAGGGGTGGGAGACATAGGTCGCTGCTCGCAGAAGGGTCTGGACTGCATGATGACCCACAACTGGCATGCATAGCCGATGCGTACCAGTCCAGCACCGGAGAGTTCAGCCAAGTAGTGGGGCTCCTCAGGGACATTAAACAGCATCACGCTGCCCATCATGCCCGCTTGGACTCACACATGTCCCGCGTGGAGTCCAAGTGGGACACACTGCAAGAGATGACGGCGGTGCATAGGGACATATTACAATGCCTCCGCCAGATGAGCAGCAACCAGTCAACACCTCCCTGTGTGCCCACAACATCTGCTGCTGAAACAACTGCAACTGCCACAGGGAGGCAGGATGACTCTGGCGGAGAGTCCCCTGCACCGCAGCAGCCTGCACTTGAGGGTCCCCCCCAAAGAAGAGGGGTCGTCCGAGGAGGGGCAACTGAGAGGCCGATGGCCATGTGCAACCCCCAGGAAGCCAACACCTGTTCTGGATAATCACCTTTGTGTGCAAACTGTTCACCCTGTTGACTGCAACACAACCCCCACATGACATGGGGAGTACAAGTTGGACCAATGTCTCAGATGACTGTGGACTTGATACAGGACATTTCTGCTACCAGGACTTCCAATTCATCTAGGAACTTAGGATTGCAATCAAAATGTACAGCACTCACCATCCTGTGCACTATTCGCACACATGTATGACAATAAACACACTAATACACCATACCTGCCTCTGTCGTGATTCCAATGTGGTTACTGTCATGGAGATGATGACCAGCGAAATTACACTGTGCATGCTAACTGCTACAGCAAGTACAACACAGGCATGTGAGTCATGGCAACGTGACACATATGAGGGAGACTCACCACCACGGCTACACAACAAATACACACCTAGGCCATCTGACTCATTGCCTACACTGATGTTGCCAGGTAATACGGCGCAATGCACAGACACAACACCTATTCCCAGTCTTAGTCAACTAGCCCACTGGTGCAGTAAGCAAATGTCAGTCAAATGTGTGACCACAGACAACGCACATCAGTGACATCACAAAGTGAAGCACAGGTTTATTACACATTTGCAACATGTTGTAACCACTACAGATGCAAGGTAATCCCACCTGGCAGCGGGCACACAGTCAACAAGTGTAGAAGGAAGCAAGTCCATGGGTGTGGCGCACATCACCTGTAGGGACACGACAGCTACCACCCTGGAAGTCGAATCAAGGTGTCGGGGATCCCAGTTGACCAAACCACTCTGAAAGTACCCTGTGAAGGACAGAAATGACACACAGTCAAAAGCACTGAAGAACAGGACAGAACTGCAATACTCATGCCCAATACATGTCACAAGATACCCACCCAGAACCAAGTAAGCATGTCAACACTGTTGGGGAGTACAGACTACCTGTAAGGACACATCGCTACACGCATACAGTCATGTAGCACATGGACACACTCAAACAGCACCAGAGCACCACCAACACATATCATGAAAACTCACATCAGATACATGACATCTCTGGATACTTACATTCAGCTGAAGAAGTTGGCGATGAGCTGTGTGCGGACAACACCATCATCATCATCATCATCATCACTGGCATCGTGGTCCAGGCCAGGATCCTCCAAAGGTGGCGGACGTTGGTCATCGTCATCCAGGATGAGAGGCAACTCCTTCCGCACTGCCAGGTTGTGTAGCATGCAGCAGATGATGACAATCTTGCACACCTTTGCTGGGGCATATGGGAGGGACCCTCCTGTCTTGTCCAGACAGTGGAAGCGGCTCTTCAGGAGACCAAATGTCCGCTCAATCACTCTCCTCGTCCGACCATGTGCCTCATTGTAGTGCATCTGGGCTGGTGTCACAGGGTTCCTGAGGGGCATCAGCAACCACGGCATGTTGGGATATCCAGAGTCACCTACATACAGACAATTGCACATTAGCTGAGTTGGAAAAGAGGGTGGAACACTACATTGCAGAACATACACAATGATACAAAGTCAGTACACACCAACAAGCCAGGCACGCTGGTTCCTATCTGTGACATCATCCTCGGGATGCGACTACTCCTTGTGAGAAGTTGGCCTGGCATATGCTGTCCACTAATTATAGTGGGCACCTTGCACCAGTCCAAACAACCCCTTATTGGAGATAGGTTAAAGACAACCTTATTGAAAGCTATCCTAGTGGTAGCTATGGAGAGCAGCCTTCAGGCTAAGTCTTGAAGGAATGTAAAGCAGCTTGTTTTACCAGTCTATAATCTCTTGAGTGACCAAATGAAAGAGCACCACACCAGGTATATATTCAAAATATATGTATTTATTGCTAAACACACCCCTCTAGTCTCTTTATGAGGCTAGAGTTCGAAGTACATAAGTTAGAAGTTATTTAAACACAGTAATAGCACAAATACACGTTTGGGCCCTAGGGGCGTACCAAACCATATACCAATAAAGTGGTATAAGAACCACGACTGAACTAGACACTAGGCCTAGAGCCTCTAGAAGTGCTTGGACCACAAGGAACCACCCAAGGTAGTGACACAGGGGACCCACGGGGGCCGCATGCAGTGTAAATACACAACCGCGATACGCCGTTGACTTCTATGGAGAAAGTCGTGATCGGGAAATTAGAGAAAAGGGACACTTAAAAGAGGACTTGGACCAAACCCTTTGAGATCTAGGACTTTGAAGAGTCTCTACCCACGGGAGCACCTGAGTACTCGTGTTACCTCACCCAGGGAAGCCGGGTGCATAGGTGCCTTTCGGGGTCGGGTTTCGTCGTCGATTTGAATGGCGATCTGCTGCAAAGTGCTGCTGGCGACCAAGTGAAAAGTGTCCGGGTGGATCCAAGAGTGGATCGGAGTTCTGAAGAACCTGAAAGCAGAGGGGACAGAGTCTGGGTCACTAGCCAGTGACCAGGGAGGCGATGGACAGATGCCCACCGATGTCGAGTGCTTCAGGTGCGTTGACAGTCGTCTTGACTCTTCAGCCACGAGGTCCAGGAGGAGTTGTCGGCAACCAGGAGCAGGATTCGGGCTGGTACACAATGTCTGTCGAGTGCTGAGGTGTCGGCAACTAGATTGGACCCAACAAGCCTTGGCAACGGCAAGTCTCAATGCAGAGGAAGATCGTCGATGGTGCAGACCAGCAAGGTCTGGGGAACTCACCCAGTGAGGGTAAGTGAGGGCAGGCCTGGAGCAACCAGGATGCCAAGTTAGAAAAAGATTGGCCTTCGTTAAGGGCTACTAGCCAACGGGCTAGCGACCACAAAGGAGCCTCGTGACGCCGCACGTGGATCTGGCTCACAGGACACTCGTGGAGTGGGGGCCAGTGATCTTTGGTGCAGTTGGTGCTGGAGGCTAGGGCTACTCGGAGCCCAAAGCACGACTTCTTGGGAGACCCAGAAGAGGATGCACTTACAAATGTGCTCGGTGTCCAGGGGTCACGGTCTCAAGTCACCCACGATAGCCACGGGCCTCAGATTTACTGGGGACTCAGGGTAGCCTTGGCAAAGTCTGAGAATCCACCTCTGGTGATGCGATGACTTCGGCGTCCGACCGGGAGCTTCAGAAATGCGAACCGGACAGATGCTTCTTTGGTGCCTGCCAAGCAGGGGAGTCACTCCTTGACCCCAAGGGAGATTCTTCTGTCCTCTAATCATGAGTAGAGCGTCAAAGGTCCAGGATTCAGTTTCAGAGTTTCGTCCAGGGATAATCTAAAGTCCTAAGGACTGGGTTCCTATACTTATACCAAGTTTAGGGGTTGGACTAACTCTGTGGTCCCACCTATGGGTGGGTCAGGGCAGAGGGGTGGCTACACCCCTTTCCCTTTGTCCAGTTTGCGCCAAAGCAGGGGCTGGAAGCCCCTGATCCGGTTTGAACTGGGGTATGCACAGGGACACCAAATGTGCCCCCAGTGCAGGACTTCAAAGCACACAGATGGTGCTCCCGCCCAGCCCCAATACACATTATCCTGTCTGGGGAGGTGGTCACACCTCCCTGCAACAGGAAACCTATTGTCCAGGCCTCCCCTGCCGGAGTTTCGTCCAGCAGCAGGAGGCCAGACTTGTGTCTGTGGCAGCAGCATCCATTTTGTGATGCCAGGGCTTTGGAAAGAAGTTACCGGGCTAGTCAGAGTTAACATGTCTTTCCCTCTAGAAGTGTGGAATGCTACCCCCGCCGCCAGAATTGGTGGGGGGGGGGGTAGTATTCCAAGATGTTTGACACCAAACACGACATGTTTAGGTGCAGCCATTCCAAAGTTAGCATTTAACGCGAGGTTATAATGCGCTTAAGAGTATATGGTCAGGCTGCACTACAAACAGCATCAGAGAAGGGTCTCCGAACGCTGCAGAGGGGCCCTGCTCATGCAGGGGCACCCTCTCACATAGGAACCACGCACTCTGCCTTCAGGATTGATAAGGCCTGCCTTAGGAGTGACTTATAGGTTTATATGTGTGTATGTATTTAGTGACATAGGTAACCTATATCACAGTAAGGGGTGCATGCACCACCTTACCCAGGCTGCAGTAGCAGACCTGTGGTGTCAGTTTGGATGGCCTTCCAGGGGTGGCATAATACATGCTGCAGCCCCTGGTAGGCCTCTGAGGTACCTATGCCCTTGGTACATAGTATACCATATACTAGGGACTTATAAGGGCACTCCAGATTCCAATCAGTGATGTGCCTAAGGCACATGGAAACCATTTTACAGAGAAAGCAGATAGACTGGGGCCTTGAATAGCAGGATCCCAGTCCAACTAAGTCATAAACCAGCAAAACACCATAAAAAAGTGGGGGCAACCATATAGTCAGATTCCACCTTCCTACATAACCCCCCAAACGAAAGGAGATAAGGCTAACCTTGGCCAGTTGAGCCTTCATTGACTAAGTGGCCATATAAGGAAGCACCTGCACTAGCATGGTTGCCCCCTGTGTAATGGTCCACTAAGCAATCCCTCACCCTAAGGGTATGAGAGGGTCTACACCATGGGGAATCACTACCTGTGGTGTGCTTAGGTAAAGTACAAGGCTGGTGAGGTGTCTGAGTAGGGAAGTGAGGCCCTAGGAATGTTGGCCTCAGCTTCCTCAGATCACTGGTCACCATGTATGCCTGTCTTTCCATGACTGAGTTGCACTTTGCTCTAAGGGTCAACCTTTGGCTGCCTACAGCTGGGGGTTGGGTCCCTTTGGCTGGACTACTGGAGGGACATGGCAGGTTTGGAACCTTCTGGTCCCAGGTTTGCCCTTGCCTACCAGAGTCCTTCTGGGGGAGGTCCCTACATAAAGGTATGGGGGATCCCTCAGTGTGTAGAGGAATTTTCACCTGGCTAGGGCTACTAGACTGGGTGCCCCTAATCTGCTGATGGGGGTTCCTCTGGACAGGGGGCCCTGGGGGTCCACTGACCTCCCTGACCTCTGCAGCCCTGGGCTGGCTGAGGCAGGGTAGAGAGGGGCAGGTTACCTGCTCCAGACTGGGTACCACCTTGGAAGGGTCATCTGCCATCAGGGGTGTGGCCAGGCCAGGCCTGACTACCTCTGGGGCAGTTCCTTCACTAGGGGTAGGGTCAGTTCCCTGAGGAGGCTGACCCTTACCTACTGTCTGGAGGGAAGAAGACTTTTCTTCAACCCTTGTGCTCTCTTTTGGGGGAGAGTGGGCCATTCTTTCAGGCTCCATCTCTCCAAATTCTTGGGCTGGGGCTGTGGCCATCACAGCCCCACTAACCTTACAGGGACGCCCAGCATCCTGAGATGGGTTTGGTGTTCAATTTCAGCCCAGGCTGAAATTTCCAGATCATTGCCCATCAGGCAATCTACAGGTAGGGTTGGGGACACTGCCACTCTTTTTGGGCCTGTGACCCCTCCCAGCTGAGATTGACTATGGCCATGGGGTGATCTGTTCTGACACCATCAATGTTGGTCACCTGGTATTTAAACTCAGGTAAAAGCTGGTGAGGGGGACTAGTTTCCCTGCCACCATGGTGACACTAGCCCCTGTGTCCCTAAATGCCACAGCTTTCTGACCATTAATTATTGGCTCCAATCTGTACATGCCCAATGCTGTGGGACCCATGGTAAAGGTGGCAAATCCTATACCACCATCAGAGTCAGAGGAGTCTGTTGAGGGGTCCCTGTCTAAACTAGGGCCCACCTCTGTTCCTCTTGCAAAAGCACCTAACTTTTTGGGTGCACTACTCCCAACTGGAGGATTACTACTGGTAGTACCAGGAGGGGTGGTAGTAGTTGTGGGAGGAACATTTTCTTTATTGCCAATCCTGGGGCAACTGGGATCAGTTTTCCAGTGCCCAGGCTTTTTACAGACATGGCAATATGGTTTCTTTTCAGGAGAAGAAGGAGTTTGGTTCCCACCCCCAGAAGAGGAATTTTGGGGCCCTGTAGGGGACTTATCTTTAGATTTATCCCCACCTTTCTCTTGGGACTTAGTAGAATCTTTCTTCTGGTCACCACCCTGATTTTTAGTTTTTACTCTGGTTCTGACCCATTTGTCTGCCTTCTTTCCCAATTCTTTGGGAGAGGTCAGATCAGAGTGCACCAGATACTGGTGCAAAAGCTGGTTTTGACAATTATTAAGGATCTGCTCCCTCATAATCAAATTGTACAATCCTAAAAAGTCCTGCACTTTGTTGCCATGTATCCAACCTTCCAGAGCCTTAGTAGCACAATCTACAAAGTCTACCCAGTCTTGAGTCTGTGCTTTTTGGGTATCTCTGAACTTCAACCTGTACTGTTCAGTGGTTAGGCCAAACCCATCAATAAGAGCACTCTTCAAGATCTTGTAATTATCAGCATCCTCCTCTCTAACAGTGAGGAGCTTATCTCTACCTTTGTCAGCAAAGGAGAGCCACAAGATTGCTGCCCACTGCTCCTGAGGGACCCTCTGTACTTTACAGGCCCTCTCTAGAGCAGTCATCCATTTGTGGATGTCATCCCCACTCTGGTAGGGAGGGACAATCTTGCTCAGGTTCCTATGGTCATAGGACCTTTCCCTATCTCTAGGGATATTGCTGCCACCATGGGACTCTAGTCCCAACTTTCTTTTCTCTCTAAAGAGATCTAGGGACTCCCTGTCTAAGGCTACTTGCTTCCTTCTGAGTTCAAGCTGAGCTTCCTCATATTGAATCAGCCTCTTTCTTCTCTCATGAGAGGATTCCCTCCTATGAGATGAGACAGAGCTCCCTATTGAGGTGCCAGAGTGGTTAGACTCCTGAGAAGGAGATCTAGACTTCCTGGGCACACTCATAATCCTTCCTGGGGGGACAAGGAGGGCATCATCCTGATCATCCTCTTCATCTTCCTCAGGAGGGATTGGGTTATCCAGGTCAGGGTCATTGTCACCCTCCTGGCCAGTTTCAGAGGGGGGGCTGGGGGTATTGCTACCCCTGGCACCACCCTCATCTTCTGCCCCACCCTCAGCTCCTACCCCTTCAGTCCCCAAGGGCTTACTAAGGTCATAAGCCACCAACAACTCTTTAAGGTGTTGGGTGGTGGGACTTTGGCCTGTCCTTAATTTCCTCAAGTTACATAATGCTCTCAATTCCAAGAATGGGAGTGTATCATACTTGGAGGGTGGAAGCTCAGTGGCTTCCTGCAAGGATTCTTTAGATCCTACCCTTAAAGACATTACTAGTGTGGTGTGGTGTATGCACTACCTACTCTAGTGTGGCCTACTAAACTCTCTTGAGTTGTAGAAAGGGTTGTGCTATCCCTTAACACACAACTCTAAGTTCAGTAGAACTTACTGTATTCTAAGCTTAAATTATATGTACCTTAGGTACCTTTAGTGGTTTTCAGTTGATCAATTCAATTGAGATTATCTGGTAAAACAATAGCAAGCTGGAATCCCACCGCTGCCACCAATGTGAGAAGTTGGCCTGGCATATGCTGTCCACTAATTATAGTGGGCACCTTGCACCAGTCCAAACAACCCCTTATTGGAGATAGGTTAAAGACAACCTTATTGAAAGCTATCCTAGTGGTAGCTATGGAGAGCAGCCTTCAGGCTAAGTCTTGAAGGAATGTAAAGCAGCTTGTTTTACCAGTCTATAATCTCTTGAGTGACCAAATGAAAGAGCACCACACCAGGTATATATTCAAAATATATGTATTTATTGCTAAACACACCCCTCTAGTCTCTTTATGAGGCTAGAGTTCGAAGTACATAAGTTAGAAGTTATTTAAACACAGTAATAGCACAAATACACGTTTGGGCCCTAGGGGCGTACCAAACCATATACCAATAAAGTGGTATAAGAACCACGACTGAACTAGACACTAGGCCTAGAGCTTCTAGAAGTGCTTGGACCACAAGGAACCACCCAAGGTAGTGACACAGGGGACCCACGGGGGACGCGTGCAGTGTAAATACACAACCGCGATACGCCGTTGACTTCTATGGAGAAAGTCGTGATCGGGAAATTAGAGAAAAGGGACACTTAAAAGAGGACTTGGACCAAACCCTTTGAGATCTAGGACTTTGAAGAGTCTCTACCCACGGGAGCACCAGAGTACTCGTGTTACCTCACCTAGGGAAGCCGGGTGCATAGGTGCCTTTCGGGGTCGGGTTTCGTCGTCGATTTGAATGGCGATCTGCTGCAAAGTGCTGCTGGCGACCAAGTGAAAAGTGTCCGGGTGGATCCAAGAGTGGATCGGAGTTCTGAAGAACCTGAAAGCAGAGGGGATAGAGTCTGGGTCACTAGCCAGTGACCAGGGAGGCGATGGACAGATGCCCACCGATGTCGAGTGCTTCAGGTGCGTTGATGGTCATCTTGACTCTTCAGCCACGAGGTCCAGGAGGCGTTGTCGGTAACCAGGCGCAGGATTCGGGCTGGTACATGATGTCTGTCGAGTGCTGAGGTGTCGGCGACCGGATTGGACCCAACAAACCTTGGCAACGGCAAGTCTTGATGCAGAGGAAGATTGTCGATGGTGCAGACCAGCAAGGTCTGGGGAACTCACTCAGCAAGGGTAAGTGAGGGCAGGCCTGGAGCAACCAGGATGCCAAGTTAGAAAAAGATTGGCCTTCGTTAAGGGCTACTAGCCAACGGGCTAGTGACCGCGAAGGAGCCTCGTGATGCCACACGTGGATCTGGCTCACAGGACACTCGTGGAGTGGGAGCCAGTGATCTTCGGTGCAGTTAGTGCTGGAGGCTAGTGCTACTCGGAGCCCAAAGCACGACTTCTTGGGAGACCCAGAAGAGGATGCACTTACAAATGTGCTCATTGTCCAGGGGTCACGGTCTCAAGTCACCCACGATAGCCACGGGCCTCAGCTTTGCTGGGGACTCAGGGTGGCCTCGGTGAAGTCTGAAAATCCACCTCTGGTGATGCGATGACTTCGGCGTCCGACGGGAGCTCCAGAAATGCGAACCAGACAGATGCTTCTTTGGTGCCTGCCAAGCAGGGGAGTCACTCCTTGACCCCAAGGGAGATTCTTCTGTCCTCTAATCGTGAGTAGAGCGTCGAAGGTCCAGGATTCAGTTTCAGAGTTTCGTCCAGGGATAATCTAAAGTCCTAAGGACTGGGTTCCTATACTTATACCAAGTTTAGGGGTTGGACTAACTCTGTGGTCCCACCTATGGGTGGGTCAGGGCAGAGGGGTGGCTACACCCCTTTCCCTTTGTCCAGTTCGCGCCAAAGCAGGGGCTGGAAGCCCCTGATCCGGTTTGAACTGGGGTATGCACAGGGACACCAAATGTGCCCCCAGTGCAGGACTTCAAAACACACAGATGTTGCTCGCGCCCAGCCCCAATACACATTATCCTGTCTGGGAGGTGGTCACACCTCCCTGCAACAGGAAACCTATTGTCCAGGCCTCCCCTGCCGGAGTTTCGTCCAGCAGCAGGAGGCCAGACTTGTGTCTGTGGCAGCAGCATCCATTTTGTGATGCCAGGGCTTTGGAAAGAAGTTACCGGGCTAGTCAGAGTTAACATGTCTTTCCCTCTAGAAGGGTGGAATGCTACCCCCACCGCCAGAATTGGCGGGGGTAGTATTCCAAGATGTTTGACACCAAACACGACATGTTTAGGTGCAGCCATTCCAAAGTTAGCATTTAACGCGAGGTTATAATGCGCTTAAGAGTATATGGTCAGGTTGCACTACAAACAGCATCAGAGAAGGGTCTCCGAACGCTGCAGAGGGGCCCTGCTCATGCAGGGCACCCTCTCACATAGGAACCACGCACTCTGCCTTCAGGATTGATAAAGCCTGCCTTAGGAGTGACTTATAGGTTTATATGTGTGTATGTATTTAGTGACATAGGTAACCTATATCACAGTAAGGGGTGCATGCACCACCTTACCCAGGCTGCAGTAGCAGACCTGTGGTGTCAGTTTGGATGGCCTTCCAGGGGTGGCATAATACATGGTGCAGCCCCTGGTAGGCCTCTGAGGTACCTATGCCCTTGGTACATAGTATACCATAAACTAGGGACTTATAAGGGCACTCCAGATTCCAATCAGTGATGTGCCTAAGGCACATGGAAACCATTTTACAGAGAAAGCAGATAGACTGGGGCCCTGAATAGCAGGATCCCAGTCCAACTAAGTCATAAACCAGCAAAACACCATAAAAAAAGTGGGGGCAACTATATAGTCAGATTCCACCTTCCTACACTCCTCATCACGTAGGCATCGTGTGCAGAACCGGGGAAACGGGCACACACGTGTGAGATGGTCATATCTGCAAGACAGACCACCAGTGCATTGACCGAGTGGTAGTGCTTGCGGTTCCTGTATGCCTGCTCCTGGGCCTGTGGTGGTACCAAAGCCACATGTGTCCCATCAATGGAGCCAATGACATGCGGCATCCTCCCTAGGGCATAGAAGTCACTCTTCACGTCAGTGAGTTGTTGGAGTCTAGGGAAATAGATGTACTGGTTCAGGTATATCAACATAGCCTCCAATACATCGCGGAGCACACGGCTGAACATGGTCTGTGACATCCCACCAGCAGTCGCCACAGTGTGTTGAAAGGTACCGGTGGCAAAGAAGTGTAGGGCTGCCATCACCTTCACCTTGGGGGTCAGCGCTGTAGGGTACGGCCGGCCAGGTTGCAGGTGTGGTGCCAAGCGCACTGCCAAATCATCAATCAGCTGCCTGGTGAAGCGGTACCGTCGGATGCTGTCACGTTCCACCATCGTTGCCAGGTCAGGGAATGGTCTATGGACAGCTGGTGCCCTGCAGTGCATAGGTGAAGAAAGAAAGATTGTCACTCACCCCACATATGTGGCATTGTACACACTCAATATCACACGATACATCATTATGAGGCACAAGTACATGATGTGTGCAGTTCCGTAAGGACATGTATGGCACATACATGGCCAACATCCAACATCACAGTTCAACAAGTGGCATCAATAAGTCCCAGGTTGTGCCATTGGGTATCATGAGGACGTGTCACATTTCCCATCTCCTGCTGCCACGTTACAAACACACCCCACAGTGACATGTGAGGACAGATGTGCCCCAGGCATCACAGCTCAACTACAGGTAGATTCCCAGGGACCCTGTATTGCCACATGGACACTGGCATGACTTGGCGTATCATGTATACACCACAGCAAAACAACCATGACCCCCACAGGTAGTGGTCCCTGTTGCCTCGGCAGGACAGACATGGACGTCTGTGACACACACACGCACAACATCAAAGTCCATGCACAAACAACGTGGATGTGGAGACTGTCTCCCATTGTGCAAATGAAATCCGAGACATTGTAAACACAACATGCACACAGACTGTGGAGGACCATCACTATTGTGCCAATGAGTCACCCTGGGTTAAACATACCGTCCCACATGGGACTCAGGGGGCATGTGACATGACATACACATACACCACCGTGAAATGTGACCATGCCACATGCTCAGATATGAACAGTTGCACATCACAGTGGTCATGTACACGAAACACCAAGGATACTGTCCCCATGAACACGTGCACAGCCTGGGGGTGGCTGCCCCAAGTGACACCCACAGAACAACATGTTCACCCCCATACACGGAATAGGTAATGCAGCCTTACATGCCTTAGGATACAGTTTGGACAGGCTGTGGTGTTGTAGGTGTGCCCCTCACTCCCTGGGAAGTCTATGTGGCTGGCATATGTTCACCTGTGACAGGTATGGTGACATATGCCAGTGACATGTACAGGGACGCGTTGGACAGCAATGGACCGATCGGTGCGCACACATTGGCCATTGCATTCAATGTGTGCTGGTACGCGTTGTATTCGCAATACGCGTTGAACAGCAATGGACCGATCGGTGTGCCCGGCCGGCCCATTGCATTCAATGTGTGCGGGTACGCGTTGTATCCTAGGTACTAGTTGAACAGTAATGGACCGATCGGTGTGCCCGGCCGGCCCATTGCATTCAATGTGTGCGGGTACGCGTTGTATCCTAGGTACGCGTTGAACAGCAATGGACCGATCGGTGTGCCCGGCCGGCCCATTGCATTCAATGTGTGCGGGTACGCGTTGTATCCTGGGTACGCGTTGAACAGCAATGGACCGATCGGTGTGCCCGGCCGGCCCATTGCATTCAATGTGTGCGGTGCACGCGTTGTATCCTGGGTATGCATTGAACAGCAATGGACCGAACGGTGTGCCCGGCCGGCCCATTGCATTCAATGTGTGCGGTGCAGCGTTGTATCCTAGGTACGCGTTGAACAGCAATGGACCGATCGGTGTGCCCGGCCGGCCCATTGCATTCAATGTATGCGGTGCGCGTTGTATCCTAGGTACGCGTTGAACAGCAATGGACCGATCGGTGTGCCCGGCCGGCCCATTGCATTCAATGTGTGCGGGTACGCGTTGTATCTTGGGTACGCGTTGAACAGCAATGGACCGATCGGTGTGCCCGGCCGGCCCATTGCATTCAATGTGTGCGGGTACGCGTTGTATCCTGGGTACGCGTTGAACAGCAATGGACCGATCGGTGTGCCCGGCCGGCCCATTGCATTCAATGTGTGCGGGTACGCGTTGTATCCTAGGTACGCGTTGAACAGCAATGGACCGATCGGTGTGCCCGGCCGGCCCATTGCATTCAATGTGTGCGGGTACGCGTTGTATCCTAGGTACGCGTTGAACAGCAATGGACCGATCGGTGTGCCCGGCCGGCCCATTGCATTCAATGTGTGCGGGTACGCGTTGTATCCGCATTGAACAGCAATGGACCGATCGGTGTGCCCAGCTGGCCCATTGCATTCAATGTGTGCGGTGCACGCGTTGTATCCTGGAGTGCAGCGTTGAACAGCAATGGACCGATCAGTGTGCCCGGCCGGCCCATTGCATTCAATGTGTGCGGTGCAGCGTTGTATCCTAGGTACGCGTTGAACAGCAATGGACCGATCGGTGTGCCCGGCCGGCCCATTGCATTCAATGTGTCGCAGAGTGCGCGTTGTATCCTAGGTACGCGTTGAACAGCAATGGACCGATCGGTGTGCCGGCCGGCCCATTGCATTCAATGTGTGCGGGTACGCGTTGTATCCTGGGTACGCGTTGAACAGCCATGTACCGATCGGTGTGCCCGGCCGGCCCATTGCATTCAATGTGTGCGGGTACGCATTGTATCCTGGGTACGCGTTGAACAGCAATGGACCGATCGGTGTGCCCGGCCGGCCAATTGCATTCAATGTGTGCGGGTACGCGTTGTATCCTAGGTACGCGTTGAACAGCAATGGACCGATCGGTGTGCCCGGCCGGCCCATTGCATTCAATGTGTGCGGGTACGCGTTGTATCCTAGAGTACGCGTTGAACAGCAATGGACCGATCGGTGCGCACCCATTGGCTATGGCCTGGCATGGCAACAGACGCGTTTTCAAATCTTGAACGAGTCTGATGCTGGAAATTCAGTTGGTCACCCACGACAATGTTGCAAATTCATGGGTGTCATGAAGTTGAACTTTTGAAGGATGCTGTGGGCGTGTGTAAGTGGTGCAATTCTATGGATTGGCCAGATTCAGAAGATGCTAACGACTTGGACCTATCACTTTGGACACATGGGACCGATCGGTGTGCCCGGCCGGCCCATTGCATTCAATGTGTGCGGGTACGCGTTGTATCCTAGGTACGCGTTGAACAGCAATGGACCGATCGGTGTGCCCGGCCGGCCCATTGCATTCAATGTGTCGGGTACGCGTTGTATCCTGGGCACGCGTTGAACAGCAATGGACCGATCGGTGTGCCCGGCCGGCCCATTGCATTCAATGTGTGCGGGTACGCGTTGTATCCTGGGTATGCATTGAACAGCAATGGACCGAACGGTGTGCCCGGCCGGCCCATTGCATTCAATGTGTGCGGGTACGCGTTGTATCCTAGGTACGCGTTGAACAGCAATGGACCGATCGGTGTGCCCGGCCGGCCCATTGCATTCAATGTGCGCGGTACGCGTTGTATCCTAGGTACGCGTTGAACAGCAATGGACCGATCGGTGTGCCCGGCCGGCCCATTGCATTCAATGTGTGCGGGTACGCGTTGTATCTTGAGTACGCGTTGAACAGCAATGGACCGATCGGTGTGCCCGGCCGGCCCATTGCATTCAATGTGTGCGGTACGCGTTGTATCCTGGGTACGCGTTGAACAGCAATGGACCGATCGGTGTGCCCGGCCGGCCCATTGCATTCAATGTGCGCGGTACGCGTTGTATCCTAGGTACGCGTTGAACAGCAATGGACCGATCGGTGTGCCCGGCCGGCCCATTGCATTCAATGTGCGCGAGTACGCGTTGTATCCTAGAGTACGCGTTGAACAGCAATGGACCGATCGGTGTGCCCGGCCGGCCCATTGCATTCAATGTGTGCGAGTGCAGCGTTGTATCCGCATTGAACAGCAATGGACCGATCGGTGTGCCCAGCTGGCCCATTGCATTCAATGTGTGCGTGGTGCGCGTTGTATCCTGGGTACGCGTTGAACAGCAATGGACCGATCAGTGTGCCCGGCCGGCCCATTGCATTCAATGTGTGCGGGTACGCGTTGTATCCTAGGTACGCGTTGAACAGCAATGGACCGATCGGTGTGCCCGGCCGGCCCATTGCATTCAATGTGTGCGAGTACGCGTTGTATCCTAGGTACGCGTTGAACAGCAATGGACCGATCGGTGTGCCCGGCCGGCCCATTGCATTCAATGTGTGCGGGTACGCGTTGTATCCTGGGTACGCGTTGAACAGCCATGTACCGATCGGTGTGCCCGGCCGGCCCATTGCATTCAATGTGTGCGGGTACGCATTGTATCCTGGGTACGCGTTGAACAGCAATGGACCGATCGGTGTGCCCGGCCGGCCAATTGCATTCAATGTGTGCGGGTACGCGTTGTATCCTAGGTACGCGTTGAACAGCAATGGACCGATCGGTGTGCCCGGCCGGCCCATTGCATTCAATGTGTGCGGGTACGCGTTGTATCCTAGGTACGCGTTGAACAGCAATGGACCGATCGGTGCGCACCCATTGGCTATGGCCTGGCATGGCAACAGACGCGTTTTCAAATCTTGAACGAGTCTGATGCTGGAAATTCAGTTGGTCACCCACGACAATGTTGCAAATTCATGGGTGTCATGAAGTTGAACTTTTGAAGGATGCTGTGGGCGTGTGTAAGTGGTGCAATTCTATGGATTGGCCAGATTCAGAAGATGCTAACGACTTGGACCTATCACTTTGGACACATGGGACAGTCACTGCCTCTGCAGCACACATATAATGCTGGCTGTTCCCCTGAGAGCTTACTTGCCTGCACTACATGCTCCAGGACGACATCTGCCACCACCACTGCTGCTGTATCTGCACCCTCTGGACACTGCAATGGCACGTACTGTGGAGAGAGCCCCAGCCTTCAGCACTGAGGAGAACCAGGCCCTGCTGGACAGCCTCCTTCCACAGTACAACAAGCTGTATGGGAAAGCAGGGGAGCAGGTGAGTGTGCTGTCCACTGCCTTCCTAAATGTGTATGTTGTCTGACTAGCAAGGCTAACTGTCTGCACGCCACTGGCCAGCAGGCTCACTGAGTAGTTGTCACCCCCATAGTGTGTAGTTACATGCACTGAACAGGTATGGTGCAGTGACAGTGCATTTAAACAAGGTTTTACTCCCCAGGCAATGATACCATGTAGTGACTGCTGGCATACTGTCCATAGTCATCGTTGCACTGCCTGTGTACATCATGTGCCCCTGTGATTGAGACATGTATATCCAACTGTGTAATGCACGGATATGTTGCATGTGTAGTAATGGCATTCTCACTTTGTCATCCTCACAAGTTGATGCCCACCAGAAGCAGCAGATATGGCTGACCATCGTCCGGGCAGTGAGAACCGTGGGGGTCTACAAGCGCTGGATCCGCAACTGCCAGAAGAGGTGGCAGGACCTTCGGGGCTGGACCCGGAGGATCGCACGGGTCCAACTGAAGCTGTCGCCTCCTCGCAGGAGGGGCGGACACCGGACCCTGACCCCCCACATGCTCAGGATCCTGGCGGTGGTCTTCCCTGATCTGGATGGGCAGCTGAATGCCAGGGAGAAGCACGGAGGGGGTGAGTCCATGACTGCATTGTGAACTTTGTCTGCCATGCTATGTGCCCTCCTCTGGCCTGGTTAAACTTCCACAGCACATCAGTCATGTGGTCCATGACCCATGTCCCTCGATTGTGCACTGCCCACTCCTCATCTGATACCCAGGTGTGGCCCTTGCAGTCAGGGAATTGTGTCACTTGGGTACTGTGTCCTTGCAGTTTGCTTGACTCAAGGTGGGGGACAGCATCTGTTCCCCTAACTGTGAGTGGGCATCATGGGTGGGTCCATTGCTTACACAATGCCTGTGTTCTGACATGTAATCTGCGTGTTACTTTGATATGTGGTCCAATTGCTGAGCTGATCCACCACATGTGCCTGGGGTAACTGGCACACACCCAAGCTGCGGGTGGGAACAATGTTTGGGCCCCAGGAGTATGTATATTACGTGTGTCACACATACTTAGCCAGCTGCCTACTGTCCAGGGTTCATCCCTCATTCATGTGGGGCAGGACAGTCATGCCTACTCCAGGCCATGCAATGCACTCTGTACTCCCACTCCCGTGTATCAGCTGACACGTTGTGCTCAGTGATATGTCCCCTCAGGTGTCAGCCTCTGTGTCAGTGTGCTGTGGCTTCGATGTCAGGACTGCTGGGGTGTTTATCGGTTGGGGCTCAGCATGCCACCGGAGATGTGACCAAAGGAGACGATACTTGTGTGACACATAGGTGTTTGAACACCTGACCTTGCAGACTGGGGTATGAGAATGTGAAGTCCATGCAGCTGTTTCCCATTCACAGCAGATTGTGAGGTGCTCAGGTTCAGAGGCTTGTGTTACAGGTCACCCATATGTCCAATCAGTATGACCTGGACAGATAAGGGTTCAGATGATGTGGTGTGTGGGGGATGTACATGTGCACTTGTTCAGCTCCAGGACTTGCATTCCCCATGACCTACTATTGTGACACAGTGCAGACTGTTGTTGTGTGGCTGCCCTGCCCATGTGACTGGAGACAGTGATGTATGACTTAGCAGGCATGCCTGTGCCATGGCATGTGACTTCCTATGAGTGATCCTGCAGGGGAGTGACATGTGCTACATGCACACCATAGTGGCAATGGCTATCAGGACATGGGTGCATCATGGTGTCTGTCGCTGGTATGCATCACATGCATTTCATATATGACTCTGGGCATCCCTTTCATCCGGACACCTGTACTGACTCAGTGGCAAGAGTTGTGATGTGTGCATGTTCACATGCTTCACCGTGTTCTCTGCACCGTCCAACTACTGTGCAGGTGGTGCATGTGTCCACACTGGGGTATTGCCAGCCAACGGACGCCAGACAGATGGGTGCAAGGCCAGGTGGGATGTGAGTGCCATGGTTGACGATCAGACTGACAATTGGCTTCTCCTATTCTGTTTGGGCACTTTTAGCAATGTTCAACTAAGGATGCCAGGGCTTGCTATGTATTGTGCTGTACTTACTGTGGTGTGTGCGTTCGGTGCAGGTGACTGATGTCTGTCTGTTTCCCTATTGTTTGCAGATACATCCACGGCCACAGGAGGGGACAGCTCCATGGACCAGGAGAAGCCGCAGAGCCAGACTGGGTCAGCAGCCGAGGAGTGGTCGGAGGGACCCAGTGGCACGGAGGGCGAGGGGAGCCACACCGAGGAGTCCTCAGCACCGTCCACCTCAGCTGATGACCACAGCAGCTTGGAGGATGACTCCCTTATGGAGGCGGGTGTCAGCAGCCACCACACCCCAGCTAGTGTTGCTGTCCCCACCACCACCACCACCACCGCCCTCCCATCGGCTCCCATTCCCGAGGTCCGTGGAGGCTCCCATGTTCGGGAGCGTGTCTCCTTCGGGCCAGGCACCGCACCCCCTGCCCCTGTGTCCCCTGCTGCCCTGAGTGAGGAGTCTGTGTACCTCCTTCGCCAGCTCCATGTAGGGCAGACAGCGATGCTGAGTGTCCTCCATGCACACACCACTCCGTTGACTCCGCTGGTGTCGTTCATGGAGGGCATCTCATCGGGCATGTCTGCCCTACAGAGGGGCAATAGGTCCATGGACTCCTCCCTGACGGCAGCAGTGTCCCTCCTCCAACAGTCCCTCACCCCTCCTGTCTCTGCCCCATCCACACTCCCCAGCACCTTACCTGTCCCAAGCACACACACACCGGCACAGGCACACATCAGCACAGACACGAGCAGCACACACACACACACGCCACAGACAAGACGCACACGCACGCAGTCAGGGCGCTGAAACCACACTCACAGGGGATGGGGCCCAGTCACACACACACGCATCCACGAGCACTGCGCAGTCCACAGTTGCCTCTCCCTCCAAAGCCCCCTCCGTTGCCTCACCTGCAACCCCAAAGTCCCAGCGGCTCTTCCTCAGTGACCTCGGCCTCTTCCCCTCCGATCCAGCTGATACAGCATTCAGGGGGAAGAGGAAGCCCACCCACACGGAGCGGAGTGCCCCTCACCACCGGACACCCTCCCCCAGGTGCAGACCGACTGACACCCCCATCCGCAAGTCCCCCCGGACCCGGAAGAGCAAGACCCCGCCGCCGCCCTGCAGCTCAGGCACCAAGTCTCCTTCCTCCATCCCTCAGGCCCCCACTCCACAGGTGCCCCCACCACACCCCTGCCCCAGGTTCCCCCACCCACAGATACACCATCCCCAAAAGGATCAGGCCTTCTCCCCCTGCCACTTGCTCTTCCGGCCCCACACCCGCCGCTGCGCTTGTCTGTGCCACTGGTGTGGAGACGGTGTCCTCCCCCTCTGTCCTGCCCACCTTACCTGATCCACATTCTCCTCCCCTGGAGGTAGGCACTGCAGTGGAGTCCACTACCACCCTGTCTGACTTGGGCACTGCAGTGGGGAACCTGTCCACTCCATCTGCACGGTCCCCTGCAGTCTTGCCGGCACCCACACCATCAGAGTCATGCCCCCCACTTGTGCCGGCACACACCATGTCAGACACCTCCACTACAGTTGTCAGTGGCTCTCCAGCACCCACCACCCCTTCCCTGCCTCCTTCTGGTGAGCCATGATCCTGTCCCTGCGGTGCCTGGCCTGCCCCCCGTATGCCCCTCCGAGGGGATTGTCCCTGGTTTTCATCAGTGCAGGCATGCGTAGGGTGACATCTGCCACTGTCACCCTGTTTTGACTTTCATGTTGGACTGGCCATTGGCCTTTGTTTATTTTTTGCTGGACATCAACTGTTAGACCCACATATGCTGAATAAAGCACCTTTCTGTTCTCTAGTGCTTTTGCTTCTGATGTACATGTTGTTGATGATGCTAACCATGCCCTTGCTGCAGTGATGGTGATATTTGGTCTCATGATAATGAAGTGTTACTGTGCAGGAACACATGTGGTCCAGGGGGAATGTGTCCTATCCTGTGGTGTATCCATGTCATCCTTAGCAGCATCTGAGGGTGTCATGTGTTCAATATTTGGCAATGGGATTTCCTACTTACATTAGCAATTTCACATCTGTGGCTTCCACCCCTGCACATCTGTTGTGCCTGCCATTGTTCAATTAGTCTACTTCCCTGACCGTGTGGCCATCTCCACTGGACATGCAGGTTTGGGCATCAATGGGGAAGGACTCATCTGTGTTGTCAGTGCAACATTGCTATACAAGTGTGTTGGATCTGTGCTGATGATTTCGTTGGCACTCCCATGACCAGGCTGATGTGACGGGAGCCTTCATTTGGTGCTAATTGTTGACTGTGTGACCAAGTGCTCAGCTGACATGATGGAGCCCTACTGAGGCAACATATGGCACAGCTTTCCTCACACAGGAGTGGAGTCCCCTCATGGCAGTGTGTACTCCTGTGACATTGCCTGCGCCCAAGGTGTGTGTTGTATGAGCATGTCTGTGTGTTCACTTCCGTTTTGCTGTGCATGCTGGGATCCCTAGTGTTGTTCCTGTTTGTGATGCTTGCTGAGTTGACCTATGTTCCCCCAAGTCTTCTCCCTGGATTCTCTGTGATGTGGGTGCATGGCACATTACTGGTCATCAGGGTGTCACCCATAGGTGTGTTTGCTGTCAGGGCTGAGTTTGTGTGCAGACGCAGATGGGTCACAGTCAGGATTCCCCTTGGCACTTGTTGTTTACACCTGTCATGTGATTTCCAGTTTGTGTTATCTTTCAGTGATTGTGACACGTTGTGTGTGTGACTGCTGGCACTCCTCAGGGTCAGGGCTGCAATGTTGGTAGTTGTCTATGTGTGTTCTTTGTGGGTGACCTTGGCTTCTTCATTGGTGTGGGACTGTGGCTGGGATCCCATTGGTTGGTGTGGTATTGCCGTCATGTCCATGTACAGCGTAGTGTGCAGTGTGTCAGACATTCAGGAGTCTTGTTGAGTGGCCATGTGTGATGTGTTTCTGCACCTTGGTTCCCACCCACCACCCTGGGATTGTCATGGGTGCATGTGCAATGTCACCAGTGCATGTGTGCTTCACTGCTGCACATTGTTGGAGGTCGAGGTGTATGGTGTTGAGTGTGTGCAGATGAGAGTTGTTGCCCGGCTAGACCCCTGCCTCCATGTTGGCCTTGGCTTACTGACCGTGCTGATTGATTTGTGCTTGTGTAGGTGTGATGGTAGTTTGTTGCTCAGGACACATGACTGTGGTTCACAGTGTGAATGACATTTAGCTTTGTCATCACAGTGGGATTGTAATGCAGCCCAGGGTCACCACATTGTGGGGGCCCTGGGGGTAGTGCTGTGGTGTGTCTGTGTCTTGCTGGGTCAGTTGCTGTTCCTACATGCTTGTGTGACATGTGTGATTTGTGCTCCCTCTCATCTGACAATGCCTGATTGCCCACATAGGGGATTTGGATCCATGAGTTACCTTTGTGTGGCACTGTATGCACATCTGTGTAATTGGTATTCAGGCCTCCTCATGTGTTGTGTGGTTGCCTGGGGACACTGGCACCCCCCTCACCTGTTGTGTTTGATGTGCAGTGTGGGTCTGCCTGTTTGTGTTTGTGCATCTGCACCACTGCATTGGCATATCTTTGGTGTGCCATTGGCTGTATGTTGTTTGGTGTGTTTCCCCTGCTGTCCCTGGGACTCCTAGGTCATCGGTCAGCACAATGATCATTGTTTGTGTGTCCCATTACTGCCATGGTATGTTATCTGTTCACCTCACATCTACAGTCTCCACAGGGTATCTGCATTTGTGTGCCCATTGGTGCAAATATGTGGGTCTGCATTCTGATGGTCACTTCTGTCATTGTGTCATTGATGAATGTTGACAGTGTCAGCCCCCATGGGTGATGTTTGTCTGCACATGGCCAAAGGTATGTCTTATTTGCACTGCAGTATTTGCCTCCCCAATCTATGTTGCAATGGGACACATGCACTACTTTGCCACTGATGTGTTTTATGTTCTGTGACCAGGAATCATCCATGCAGTTTGGCAGTTGCAGCTTTTTCTTTGTCAACACTTGCATTTTGGTCACTGTGATGATGGGGGTTTGGACCCCATTGCCACAATGTTCAAAATGTGCTTCAGCTATGGACCCCACACTTACATTTTGGTCACTGTGATGATGGGGGTTTAGACCCCATTGCCACAATGTTCGAAATTTGCTTCAGCTATGGGCCCCCACACTTACATTTTGGTCACTGTGATGATGGGGTTTTGAACCCCATTGCCACAATGGTCATGGCCTGCTTGCATTGTGGGGGCCACACACATATATGTGTGGCACATGTGATAGGGGGTCACATTGTATGTTCAAAGTCATGTTCAGTGTTGTAGGCATTTGACACAGTCTACACACGCTTGTCATGGTGTTGGGGGGATGTCTTTTCTTGCATTCCCTAGGTTGTAGTGTGCTGGTTGTGTCATGCATTGTCCATCCTATGAGTGGGGGTGGTGTTGGTGGTAGGCATCCAGCCCCCCATGGGTAGAGGTGGTAGTAGGGACAGGCATCCAGCCCCCCATGGGTAGAGGTGGTAGTAGTGGTAGGCATCTGGCACCCCTGGGTAAGGGTGGTAGTAGTGACAGGCATCCAGCCCCCATGGGTAGAGGTGGTAGTAGTGGTAGGCATCTGGCACCCCTGGGTAAGGGTGGTAGTAGTGACAGGCATCCAGCCCCCATGGGTAGAGGTGGTAGTAGTGGTAGGCATCTGGCACCCCCTGGGTAGAGGTGGTAGTAGTGGTAGGCATCCAGCCCCCATGGGTAGAGGTGGTAGTAGTGGTAGGCGTCTGGCACCCCTGGGTTAGGGTGGTAGTGGTGGTTGGCATCCAGCCCCCATGGGTAGAGGTGGTAGTAGTGGTAGGCATCTGGCACCCCTGGGTAGAGGTGGTAGTAGTGGTAGGCATCTGGCACCCCCTGGGTAGGGGTGGTAGTAGTGGTAGGCATCTGGCACCCCCTGGGTAGAGGTGGTAGTAGTGGTAGGCATCTGGCACCCCTGGGTAAGGGTGGTAGTGGTGGTAGGCATCCAGCCCCCATGGGTAAAGGTGGTAGTAGTGGTAGGCATCCAGCCCCCATGGGTAGAGGTGGTAGTAGTGTCAGGCATCCAACCCCCCATGGGTAGGGGTGGTAGTAGTGACAGGCATCCAGCCCCCCATGAGTAGAGGTGGTAGTAGTGGTAGGCATCCAGCCCCATGGGTAGAGGTGGTAGTAGTGACAGGCATCCAGCCCCCATGGGTAGGGGTGGTAGTAGTGACAGGCATCCAGCCCCCATGAGTAGAGGTGGTAGTAGTGGTAGGCATCCAGCCCCCATGGGTAGAGGTGGTAGTAGTGACAGGCATCCAGCCCCCATGGGTAGGGGTGGTAGTAGTGACAGGCATCCAGCCCCCATGAGTAGAGGTGGTAGTAGTGGTAGGCATCCAGCCCCCCATGGGTAGAGGTGGTAGTAGTGACAGTCATCCAGCCCCCGTGGGTAGAGGTGGTAGTAGTGGTAGGCATCTGGCACCCCCTGGGTAAGGGTGGTAGTGGTGGTTGGCATCCAGCCCCCCATGGGTAGGGGTGGTAGTAGTGACAGGCATCCAACCCCCATGGGTAGAGGTGGTAGTAGTGGTAGGCATCCAGCCCCCATGGGTAGAGGTGGTAGTAGTGACAGGCATCCAGCCCCCATGGGTAGAGGTGGTAGTAGTGGTAGGCATCTGGCACCCCTGGGTAAGGGTGGTAGTGGTGGTAGGCATCCAGCCCCCATGGGTAGAGGTGGTAGTAGTGACAGGCATCCAGCCCACCCTGGGTAGGGGTGGTAGTAGTGGTAGGCATACAGGCCCCTATGTGTATGTGTGGCATTGGTGAGGGCCATCCCGCCCCTATGGTGCTGCTGCTGCTGGTGTAGGTATTTCTGCATCCCTCTGTGTGTGATGTGTCAGGTACGTGTAGTTTGTTTTTGTTGTTGGTGTCTGACTTACCTTCTGCGCCGTACACGTCCGTGCCTGTTCCGGTAATAGAGGTAGAATATTGGTAGGATCGGCACGATGGGATTCATGGTTGGTTCGTCTCGTTCGTCTTTCTCTTTGCTTCGCCTCGTCCTCGTCGCTGGCGTGTTCGTCTCGTAGCCGTGGATCGTGTTGTGGCGCAAATCGGAGCTTATGTGCGCCTCGACCGGATGCTTTGACGTGCCGTGCGTAGCGACGGGTTCGGCGCGTACGGGAAGCGCATCATACTTTCAGGCCGGACGGGGCTGCATTTTTGCTTCCGTGCGGCTCGATTCTGCGATTCCGGATCCGCCTCGGTCTGAGTTCAGGTCCTGTATTGGGTGAGTACGACTGGGTCGGGATTTGGGCAGTTGTGCGCATCGTACTTGCTCGTTCGGACGTATGTGCGGATCGGTCGGGAAACAGGCATTCGCCTGGATTTTTTCCCGACTGAATGGTATTAGGTGCGCCTCCGACCGGGATCGGAATCGACCCCTGTGTGAGAAATTGGGTTGCTGGTTAAGTGGGGTGAAACCCTACTCAGGCAACAGCCACAATTCTTGTCAGGGTTAACCACATAAAGTCACTAAATTAACCTGTGCTTAACCCTCGGGTAGATTGGCACAAAAACAGTCAGGCTTAAAGTAGAGACAATGTGTAAAATATTTATGCAGAACTTCAGGCTTCAGGTAGCAGAGCAGTCATTTCCCTGCAGCAGGACAGTCATCTAAAGTAGATAGCAGGCCACAGGCAGCAGGGCAGTCATCTGAGCGTCCTTCGGCCGGTACAGAAGTGAACTGAAGAGTGGGTCAGAGGGTCCTATTTTTATATCTGATGTCAACTTTGAAGTGGAAGATACCTCTGGAGCTTTCCCCTCTCACAAGTGTCTGAAATTTCTGGTCTCCCTGTCCAGGTCTCAGTCTTCCTGCAGTCACAATCGGCCAGTGTGAAGTTCTTTGTGTGTCAGCTGAGGCAGTGTCTTTGAAGTGCAAGTAGGGCTGTACACAGCTCTGCTCTGGATGGCCCATCCTGCCAACACCCAGTCCCTCTATTGAGTGGCTGTCTGGGAGGAATACACAAAGGTCAAAAGCTAACTACAGCTAGTCATGTGACCCAGGAAACAGGCTGCAAGAACCAAAAGGTTAGGACAAGAAATTGCTGACTTTCTAAAAGTGTCATTTTCAGTATTGTGGCTTAAAATCCAACTTTACCATTTGAAATTACAATTCCCTAGAGACCAAACATGATATTTATACCTGTTCCCAAACAAATGTTATCCCTTACTAAATGTAATTAGGCAGCCCAATGTTATCCTATGTAGAGGTAGGCCTCACACTACCAGGACATGTAAAACTTAAAAGTAAATGCCCAACATTTTAAATACAATGCATCCTGTCCTGTGGGCTGTTTAGGGCCTTCCTCAGGGTAGACATTTATGTAACAAAGAGGGAGTTTTAGTTTGCTTAACATGTTTAAATCTATGTACGCATGTGTCCATCTATCTATCTATCTATCTATCTATCTATCTATCTATCTATCTATCTATTTATCTATGTGTGTATACACACAAAGTCAGATCTTTAATATTTTAAGCAAACATACATAGAAATACTCACAGTAACAGTTATATATGTGGCCCATTGTGGGCCCTCTAAATTGCAGTTCTAGAGACATCCATAACTCAATGTGTCTGTCCTCGAAAGAATGACATACGTTATGAAGATATCCATTGTTCTGTGTTACAACTGGATCCTTGGGAGCAGCCTCTTAAACCCACTTTTAGCAGTATCAACTCTGTATAATATCAGAGCACAGAGGTTTGCACAGAGGCTATGAGTGGCCATAGTAAGGGGAGATGTTTAGGGGTGGGTGCAGCAACAAAGTAGACTACGCAAAATGCATTCTTGCATCTATCAATCTGTCCCTTTTAACATATTCCTGCTCTCATGAGTGTCTTGGTTATTTATGTGGTGCTGGTGGAATGGGATGCAGTATAGAGAACTGCAAAGCAGAACAACTTTTAAAAATCTCTACAATTAAGATCATGCACGTCAGACTAGACTCAGAACACATACATCACACTGGGTTCAGTATCAGGTTTGTGCAGAGTTTCTGCTCACATTTAACTACAAAGCATGCAGGCGAGATCCAATACTGAGTAATATATATCACAGCTGCATGATTGTGCTGAGGTTTGGAGACCACTGTTGAAAGCACAACAATTGTTCCAGATGTGGATCCAACCATGACTGTCTCCTGTGATGCATCCAGGGTATCATCAGTTTCACCTCAAAGCAGTAAAACAGTACACATTACTTTAGGACCAAAGGATCAAAGAAAGCAAGCCGAGCCTCAAGTTCCACCTACCAACAGCCCAATGACAGCTAGTCTTATATTGAGTCCTTATTAGATGAGTCCCGGCTGGAACACAGAACAAGTTATAGCAGGTTTCCAGCCTCCAACCACCTTCACTGTCACTATCACTGTGAAGACGCACAATACAAATCAGTGAAGGGCAGGGATTTTTTAATGCATGCTAAATCAAATTGACCAGTGCATAATAGCCATTTTAGGAAATGTATTCTCTGCCTAACAGGTGACCCTACCTGCAATCATTCAGCTACTAGCCCATGACACAGGCCACACAGGTTGTTTGACCTGAGACAGCCTTGGCTGGTCTTGGCCACATAGTGGTTTCAGGTGGCACCACAGACATCAACAGTAGCATGCAAGGGTGAGGTCTGATACCATGAAATATCTTCAACACAATCTCTCAATTTTAGGCCAGAAACAGACAGTTGTATGAAATGGCTCATTATAACTTTCTTAGCATGACCAGCTTTTCCCAATCAATGAGGATGAGCAGAAATTTGGGTAAAGGCAACTTTTATTTTGGGTTTCTTCTGAATATTTAGCATTCAGTACGAAAGAGATGATGGGGTCTTTTACCAGTACTGCTCGGATGTTCTCACAATATCTTAAGTGCAGTCAGATCCATGTTGATGACCTTAAGCCATTTGAAATAAATCCATATATAGCACCCAGATGCTGTATCACACTGAGTTTGTTTATTACATCATGGTGTGTCTGGGGCTCTGTGACTCTTCTGAAGGCCTGACACTTAAGCCTGTGCTAGCATACTTTCATTGCGCTGAGGACTTCTGAACAGTGCATTGGCATCAATGTTCCTCTTTTCATGCTGGTACAGGAGCTGGTAGTTGTTAGTGAGGGGAAGCCACTAAGCATTTTAGATGAATAGTGTGCCTTTTTATGGCAGTCCTCTGGCTGCCCAGATTTAGACATTGTTTTCAAGCAACTTCTGGTATGTCTGTAGATGGACAAAATATAGTGACTCCTCCTCTATCCACTTATCCATTTATAGACCCCCCCAATTGTGATGTCACAATTTGTTTTAGGCCACACCGATGTATGAAGCAGAAGGGATGCACACCTCCAAAGATGATGTCTTTCAACGTCAGGACCTCCAATGTCACTGTACAAGTGTCCTATAAGATAGGGCCAGGTGCATAGGACATTCTCTAGAAGGATGGCTGTTCTTTCACAGATCAGAAAATATTTGTTCTCTAGATCAGATTACAAGGCTTTCCATCACTGATTCTGGCATTGGGCAGTCATCAATTTTCAATTAGCTTGGGTTGATTTTTGGCATTTCCAGAGTGTTAGCTGTTGGCTGAGTTACTGTGCCTGGCAGACGCATCTGAGCCAGGCGAGTTCCATTGGACAGAGTGATAGGGTGCCCATGATGTTGTTTAAGGGTATGGTATTGACAGTCTGTGGCCTGATGCCAATATAAATGACTTGTCTTTTCATTAGATTGACTCCTGACAAGATGTCCTTCACTGCACCCTTCATCAACACAGCCTGCCTTGTGATAAATTCTGTTGTGTATTATGCTCCATCATCTGGCAAACTGCCCTGGAACTGTGCTTCACTATCTTTTGGGCAGGATGAGATTACCCCGCTGGTCCAGGTTTGAGATTTTTCTTCCATGTCTTCTCAGAGAGGTATGCTTTGTGCACAGAGGCTGAATTTGAGAATGTGTGACACTGGTAGCAATGATGCAATGAGCTGTATTCTTTCCATTGTCAGCTACGTGTTTCCACCATTGATCTCCATATAATTAGCTCTTCTAACAGTCCTAGTGGCAGCTGATGTAGGTGTGTCCACTGGAAGCATTTGTAGGAGATGTTGACATACATGTCATTGACACGTTGCTAGACACCATTGTCTTTCTAACTCCACTGACGTCTCTGAGTTTGTCAGGCTCACCAATCTCATTATGAGAAAACCCCTGGCATGCATGGTATCAATCCTCCCACCTTCACTTTTCACCTCCAACTCTCTTTCCATGTTTCAAATGAAAGGCCAGTGTGGTATGGGCAGGGGAAAAGGACATTTTTGGGCAAGTGAAGTTCTGATCAGCAATCTCTCAGAAGGTAGATAGTCTACTCTAGTTTTTACTGCCTTTGGTGCTTTGCCAGTATTGCTTGACCTCCTTGTCTTTTCCTGATATGGGGAGAGTTTGGTGTGCCCCCCAACATCTTCTTTTTGCCTGCCTCACACATGCTTAATACGTCTTCCTTAACAGAGCATCAAGATCAGAGAAAAGTTGAAAACACAGTGTTATTTCAAGGGAGTTTTGCATCTTTGAAAGCGCAGATGATTCTCTAAAACTCACCTGGGCTGTTGCCTTAACAAGGATTCTAGAACAAATGTATGTGCTCGAAGATGGGCATGACTTAAATGCCCAGCATCCCCCATAATGGTGAAGATCAAGATTTCACAGAAACCACGCTTGACGGTGGCAAATCATGTATTATTTCATCACGGAAAGGATGCACTCACAGCCAGTGAGCACATCTCTGGGATGATGAGACATCGGGTTGGAACACCACATTACAATTAATAAGCATGACGTATTGAGGATTTCCAGAAGCAAAGCTTGTCAGGGAGTCATGAGAGCACAGCAAAATGGAGGCAAATGGTACCATATGACTTTGGCCCTGACAATACCACCCACCCAAGACAACTCCCACATGCTTCATTTTACATTAGAAGGAAGCTACTAACCTTGGGCATAGACATTTGTTGGGGTCACTGGTGAACTGTGTATTGAGAGGTGTAAGAGTCCTAAAACTCTTTGATAGCGAATGCAATTACATGGGAAACAGATGGTAGTTGAGGCACATGTTGGCTCACAGATTAAAGTAAATAATAATAGAACACCAAGGGAGTGGATCACTGACAGAATATCGACAGTCAGAATATCGAGGTACAAAACTATCGTCGCAAAAATATCGATGTTCAGAATATCGAAGTCCTATCTACATAATAGTAAGTACAAAAATATCGAAAAAAAATATCGTTGTTAAAAATATCGTTGTTATAAAAATATCAGGTTTTTATGTTAAAATAATAATGTAAAATAAAGTAAATAATACATATAATTAAAAAAAATAGTTAAAATTATTAGAAAATGTTTAAAATTATAAGTAATACATATATTATGGTGGAGAAGTGTGGCTCAATGGTTAGAGCGGCAGACCCTGATGCAGAGATCTGGCCCGGGACCAGGGTTCAATTCCCGCCTCGGCAGGTCTTGGGCTCAATTTCCTCGGACCTGATAATTCTCACCTCGGTGCCTATTCTAATCATGGTGTCCCACTCTGCAACTCTGGACAATAGCTTGCTTAATCTCCACAACGGCCCCAACAGCGCTGGGATGCCTGGCTTCACCCTGGGGGTGCCCAGGAGTGGACATTTCACAGGGAAAAGCCAGGAAGGGTTCCACAGCGGTATGCGTACAGCGCCAGGACACCCCTTTGGGGGTATAAGTGCGCTTTACAAGTACAAATTTCATTTCGTAATGTAAAAATAAATTAAACATATATATGTCTATAATATATATACTTACTTAATAATATTTATAAATAATTATTTTAATAACTTATAAATTGTTAAAAAACATATTAAAAATTATAAATACATATATATACACATACACAAATAATATAAATTAAAAACAAAAAACATATATAACAAATTAAAATAATACATTTTTAAAAATCTTTTTAAATACATTTTACACTACATTAACTAAAACAGTAGAGAAAATATTGGATAGCGGAGGGGATAAAATTGCTATTCCCACTCCAGAGAGTGCAACAGTAGGGAAAGTGTTGGATAGCGGAGGGGTAAAAATTACTATTCCCACTCCAGTGAGTGCAACAGTAGGGAAAGTGTTGGATAGCGGAGGGGTATAAATTACTATTCCCACTCCAGTGAGTGCAAGAGTAGGTAAAGAGTTGGATAGCGTAGGGGTAAAAATTATTATTCCCACTCCACAGAGTGCAACAGTAGGGAAAGTGTTGGATAGCGGAGGAGTAAAAATTACTATTCCCACTCCAGTGAATGCAACAGTAGGGAAAGTGTTGGATTGCGGAGGAGAAAAATTACTATTCCCACTCCAGTGAGTGCAACAGTAGGGAAAGTGTTGGATAGCTGAGGGGTATAAATTACTATTCCCACTCCAGTGAGTGCAACAGTAGGGAAAGTTTTGGATAGCGGAGGGGAAAAAATTACTATTCCCACTCCAGCAAGTGCAACAGTAGGGAAAGTATTGGATAGTGGAGATGTACAAATTACTATTCCCACTCCACAGAGTGCAAGAGTAGGGAAAGAGTTGGATAGTGTAGGGGTAAAAATAACTATTCCCACTCCAGAGAGTGCAACAGTAGGAAAAGTGTTGGATAGCGGAGGGGTAAAAATTACTATTCCCACTCCAGTGAGTGCAACAGTAGGGAAAGTGTTGGATAGCGGAGGGGTAAAAATTACTATTCCCACTCCAGTGAGTGCAACAGTAGGGAAAGTGTTGGATTGCGGAGGGAAAAAATTACTATTCCCACTCCAGTGAGTGCAACAGTAGGGAAAGTGTTGGATAGCGGAGGGGTAAAATTTACTATTCCCACTCCAGTGAGTGCAACAGTAGGGAAAGTTTTGGATAGCGGAGGGGAAAAAATTATTATTCCCACTCCAGTGAGTGCAACAGTAGGGAAAGTATTGGATAGCGGAGATGTACACATTGCTATTCCCACTCCACAGAGTGTAAGAGTAGGAAAAGTGTTGGATAGCGGAGGGGTAAAAATTACTATTCTCACTCCAGTGAGTGCAACAGTAGGGAAAGTGTTGGATTGCGGAGGGGTAAAAATTACTATTCCCACTCCAGTGAATGCAACAGTAGGGAACGTGTTGGATAGCAGAGGGTTAAAATTAATATACTTATCAATTAAATTATTATTATTATTAAATAACCAATTAATATTTAATTAATAATAAATTAATTATAAATACTAATAAATGGGGGCGTGGCCGGACGCCGATGGAGACGGGGGGCTGAATCCGAGCTCCAGCCGGTGATTCCCCTTCCAGTGCCATCCTGCCCAATATAGGGGGCCCCAGACACAGACACTTACCCCCCCAACGCCAGAAACACTGGGGGACAAGGCGAAGCCAGGGCGCAGGCCGTGAAAATGCCCAGTACAAGAATTTGACTGCAGGGCCGCGAGGCTGATCAAAATGGCGGCCGCGGCCTGATTGAAGAGGCCGGAGTGAACCGCTGAGGCCGCCGACTCGGGGAAAGCACCACAGGTACCCGCTGAGAGTGCACGGCCGGCGGAGCGCCAACCCCCTGAAAGCCACACATCCCGGTACATAGAGGGAGAAAAAGGGCGGACGGAGCTCGGCCAGGGCAGGCTGAGCAGCCGAGGGGGCCGCCTGGCGCTGCGACCGGGTGAGTGCCCGGCTGCGCATACAGTGGACCCCGAAGTGAGTGAGGGGATGGAGAAGAACTGACCTGGGCTGCACCCTGGGCCTGGGAGAGAAGCCGCACGATTGCCGGGAGTAACCAGGCGGAGCGGAAGGATCGGGCGAGCGGCGCCATCTGCAGCTGAGATCGCAGCGAGATGGAAGGCCGCTGCAGAGCTGAATTTGAGGAGCAGAAGGTACGAGAATTTGGGGCGCACGAGCGGCAGCTGGGGCACGGTGAATCCTCCCCCCAGGCGATGTGGGGGCCATACACATTCCGTGTGCTGCAGACAGAGATCTCGGACAGCTGGAGCACGGGCACTGATTTGAAACAGGCCGGAGGGACCGGGGGGCCCTGCTCGAGAACCTGCGGCACCGAGACTCACTGAACGGGCCCTGGACACAGCACACACACTGCCCGATCCCCAGTGAATATGCGGTGCAGGGTTGAGGAGCGGGAGCGGTGATTGCGGACTGGACTGCGTGCCTGGCAGGGCCGAGCTGATCCTCCGGAGCTACATGCATTGGCCTTTCGGTGCTGGGGTGCACAATAGACTGGGGGGGGGGATTTTACTCTCCTAAGTGGACCAGGAATAAACCTTAAGAGCGATTAGGGCCTGGGCTGACACAGGCCGGAAGGGCAAGGAGGCCGCATTTGGGGCTGCGCTGCATGGAGGCACCCTGCGCGGGATCGGACCACAGTGCACTCACGGCCCGGTTCCCAGCATGGTAGCGGCGGCAGAGAGGGAGTGTAAGTAGCGGGTTGATTAGCGCGCTCAGAAACACCGCGCTGATCCAGAGGAGCTGCAGACAACGGCCCCGAGGGGAGCGCACCGGATAAGGGGGCAGCCTTGACTTTATCGGAGGGCCAGAGGTAATCTCTGCCATAATCAAAGGGACCCACTGGAAGCGAGCAGCAAGTACTGGGTGGCAGGGTGAAGGAAGCACAGCGAAGAGTGCCCACGGCCACCGAGGAATGGGGCTATACTCGCGGGCACCCGGACACTGCACACTGAGCCGAGCCCCAGGGGAGGCCACGCAGCACCGAAAGGGAGGCTCACGAAGCGAGAGAGGCTCACAGAGGGCTGGACCCGGAGAGGGTGGCCACAGAACAAGAGCCCTACCACACAGGTGCAGTGACAGGCCAGAAGAGATGGCAATTGAGGCCTCCTGAGCTCTAGTGGAGAGTGACACAGAAGGTGCCATCAGCACAGCGACATGAGGGAGGCACGCAGGAAACCGTCTGTAGCGGCTGAAGGGCAGGCGCTGAAGGAGGACTCAACACTGGGTAAGCCCCGGTCAGAGGCGGCTACAGGACCTACTCAACATTGGAGCCAGGGCAGGGAAACGCAGGCGCGGGCTACCAGGCGATGTTGGGAAGAAGAGAACCCCACGCCCGGAGAGGCTGCTGCTATGGGGAAAGTAACCAAAAGGTGAGACGTGGAGCACCAACAGGAACCGGCAGGGGAGGACTCGGGGGACACTCGCCCCAGAACAGGCACTCACACGGATCAAAAAGAGATGCCATCCTACAGGCAATTGAGATGTTGAGAGCTGCAGTGGAACCCAAAATCGACATGCTTAGGGAGGACATGGGCTTGCTCAGAGCGGACCATAAGAAGTTGGCGGAACGAGTTACGGCAATGGAGGGGGAGCTCCGCGACCTGACACCTCAGGCGCACGCATCTGCTCAGAGACTCACTGAGATAGAAAAACGAGTACAGGTCCTAGAACTCAGAGCGGAAAATGGAGCATGACGCAGCAACCTGCGAATCATAGGCCTGTCAGAGAAAATCGAAGGGAATAATTTGTCGCATACTTGGAACACTGGATCCGAACTGAGGTGGCAGAAGAAGGCCTCTCCCCCTACTTTGCCTTGGAGCGCACGCACAGAGTCCTGGCTAGAGCGCTCCCGCCTGGAAGGCCCCCTAGACCAGTAGTGTCCCGGCTCCTATTCTACAAAGATAGAGATCATGTGCTGAGCCGAGCTCGGATTAAAGGACCTCTGCAAATTGTGAACAGCACCGTGAGAATTTTCCCAGACTTCTCTAGAGACGTGCAGAAGCAAAGAGCATCCTACACTGCAGTTAAACGGAAACTCCGGCAGATGGGAGTCCAGTACTCCATGGTGTTCTCGGCCAAGCTTGGATTGGTCTCGGAGGGGGGAACCAAATTCTTTGCTACCCCACAGGAAGAGTGGGACTGGGTCGAAGTGCAGACACCAGAGGAGCGGAAGGAGGCGAGACGAGAACAAACCAGACGAGCCTCAGCATGGCCTGCGGACAACGGAGGGAACTCCAGGAGTTTACCCACAGCAGAAGAGACGCAGCGGGCCAGAGAGAGAGCAGTGGCGGCAGTGGCCTCACTCAGCACACAAGCGATGCAGGACACCTCCTCTTTGTCTGGGGAGGACCCGCGGGAATCGGACTCGGACACCAGCACTAGCACGGTCGGGGAGTCCAGCCAGACCCTCCCTGAAATGACTCCCAGACTGTCAGATGATATTGTTTGAAGGTTACCAGGGCACGCAAGTATTATTAGAATATTGAAGAAGGGGGGCCCATCGAGCACTGCACATGCAGTAACTTGAGGGGACGGGGGCCCTAGACATGGGAGTTCTTGTTGAACGTCCACCAGGGTATGCAAGTAGCAACAGTATATTGATGGAGGGGGGCCAATGGCACACGGACATTGTGTTAATGTGAGGCACAGGGGCCCCAGCCAGGGGGACTACTAGTAAAATGCAATATGCACTGGGTGGGGGGGAACCGGGGGGGGGAGGGGACACGGATCTCCTTCCAGGTGGACACTGGCCTAGCCACTACCCGGACTCTGGACAATAGCTGCAGTGGCACTCGAGTGCATTGTTTGGATGGGGGAGACTTTCTCACTTGTCCTGGGGAGGGGGAGTTGGGATGTTAAAACAGTTCTTTGTTGGGAAAAGGGGGCACTGCTGTCAACAAGAGAAGGGCGGGAGATAGGGCTGCAAACATGGCAGGGCCCTGGAACGCTCATTGGGGGTTGGGTCCATGGCGAGCAGGGGTGGGGGAGAACGGTAACTAATCATGATGAAACAGGCAACATATAGTATCATATCCTGGAATGTAAGGGGTATGCATTCCATGCACAAGAGATATAAAATATTTTCACACTTGAATCGGCGGGGGGTACATATAGCCATGCTCCAGGAGACCCACATACTGGCCTCTGAGGGTGCTGCACTACACCGTAGGTGGAGAGGGCAAGCATATTACACATCATACTCGGCGTTTGCAAGGGGGGTGCTCAACTGGGTGCGGGCAGGGGTCCCCTTCCAACACGTTGACAACAAAGTGGACCTGGAGGGTCGCTACGTGATCCTCTTGGGTAGACTGGATGGACAAGACATTATGTTAATCAACATATATGGCCCGAATGCCGACCAGGCTAATTTCCTGGAGCGGTTTCTGGCGTGCTGGCGCCCTACATGACCGGATCGATCATCATGGGAGGAGACTTCAATTGTATAGCGGACCCCGACCTAGACCGATCGCACCCTCCGCTCCGAGAATCCCCAATTCATAACATAGCCAGAGCTTTTAGGGAATGGCAGACCCGATGGGGAATAATAGACACGTGGCGACGCATGCATCCACTTGATAGAGAATACTCTCACACGTCCATGACCTCTCGTTCGGCTAGACACATTCCTTTGCTCACCCGATATCCATATACTGCTCCAGGGGGCGGAATATCTGACTAGAACTATCTTGGATCACAACCCGCTGTTGGTCAGACTAAAGTGGGGGGTGCAACCACAGCCTATTCCTACCTGGTGCCTCAAGCCGGAAGCGTTGGAGGACCAGGTGTTCTTGCAGGAGATTAGGGGTCACATCCCAACATACTTTGCTGATAATGCCTTTTCCACTGATTCCAGGGGAAAGGAGTGGGAAGCCTTTAAGGCAGTCATTAGAGGGCGGTGCATGGCGGCATCCATTGGGGTACGGTGGACATTGGTCAAGGACGTGGAGAGAGCAGACCGAGCACTTAGGGATATAGAGTTGAGGCGGCCCGAACACCCGGAGCTACAACAAGACCTCTTAGACGCTAAAGAAGAGGTAGCCATGCAGGAGGAGCGACTGTGGTGCTACGACTTTAAGGCCTACACTGATAGGACCCATGCAGAGGGAGATAAAGCAGGTCGAGTCTTGGCATGGCTTGCCAACCCGACCCGACGGGGAAACAACATACTAGAAATCGCGGACCAGGCGGGGAACCCATTACACAGACAGACAGACATAAATACCCGATTCCGCGACTACTATGAGCACCCTCTACCGGAGCTCTGGACCCAGGGGGATGGGAGAGATAGCCGAGTACCTGACGAAGCTCCCTTTGCACACGCTCTCGGAGGAAGATGCAGAGCAACTAGGGGCAGAAATCTCTGAACACGAAATTAGGGTGGCAATAAAGGCGCTCGCACGAGGTAAGACCCCAGGCACCGATGGACTTCCTCGGGAATTCTATGCTACCTACGTGGAAGAGTTAGCCCCCAGATTGGTAGAATTCTATGCAGAGGCTGGGGAACGCGGAGTATTATCGCAGACTACTCGGGAAGCAGTGGTGATCCCGCTACTCAAGCCGGACAAACCTCCTCTGGAGTGCACGGCGTACAGACCCCTGTCCATGTTAAATCTAGACTTTAAAATTCTAAGCAAAATATTGGCAACCAGACTCCTCCCACACATGACCTCCCTGGTCCATCTGGACCAGGCGGGGTTCATCCCAAGCAGGAAAACGACTCTAAATATAATACGCTTGCTTGCCATCCTAGAACTGAGCAAAGAGGAAGTACCCGATGGAGCTGTCTTCACTATCGACATAGAGAAAGCATTAGATAGCCTAGAGTGGGGGTTTCTGTACGCTGTGCTGGCACGAATGGGAATCGGACAGGGATTCATCAGATGGGTGAATCTGCTCTACGAGGACCCGGTAGCTAGGGTCCGCATGGGTCGCACAATCTCAGCGCAGTACCGGGTGGAGCGGGGTACGCCTCAGGGGTGCCCCCTATCCCCCCTCTTATTCACCCTGGCTGTAGAGCCCCTGGCGTGCAGGGTGAGATCCGGGAACGCGTACGAGGGGATACAGCTGGGTGGACAAACTCATCATATAGCGCTGTACGCTGATGATCTCCTACTATTCCTAAAAGATACAGACCAAGACTTGAGAGGGGCTAAGTACATGATGGGAGAGTTTGGGGCACTATCGGGACTCTGCGTGAACTGGCAGAAATCCCGGCTGTTCCCGGTGAAGGTGGACACTCCACCCCCTGAAGAAATGGGCGAGCTGCAGTGGGAGCCTCGATGCTTCCGATACCTGGGAGTGAAGATCTTTCATTCCATGTCGGACGTGCAGGAAGGGAATGTGGTTGGAGCCTTAAGATCACTAAGAGGCAGCATGGCCTTTTTGGGGGGCCTGCCTCTGTCTGTGGCAGGGAGGATCTCCTTGCTGAAGGTGGTGGCTCTCCCCAGGCTGCTATATTTCTTCACCACACTGCCGGTGTGGACACCGGGAGCTTGGTTCCGAGAGCTGGACTCAGGTATCACAGCTTTAATATGGGGAGCGGGCAGACGGAGGGTGGCCCTATCCACACTGATGAGGGCGCAACTTGAGGGGGGGTCTGGCGGTCCCAGAGATGGAGGCATACTTCCTGGTGGGGCAACTGCAGCGGCTCACACAGTGGGTGGCGGGCAGCCTAGACCCGGAACGAAGGAGACCACCCTTTACCCCAGAGAGGGTAGACATACTGAGCACCCTGATGGGCACCATCAAACTGCAGTATATCCGTACTAATGAACATAAGGTGATACGGCGCTGCTGGGGCAGATGCCTGGAAAAAATTAAGGACAAAACGCTCATGCTCGCCAGAGATGGCGGTCGCACTGCTTGAGGCACTCCCACATGGGGGACAATGGAGGAGGATAGAGGAATGGGAACAAGCAGAGGTTACCAAAATAGGAGACCTCTACAGAGACGGGGAATTACTCCCCTTCGAGGCATTCCGCACAGACTGGGATATTCCGCAGGGGCACTTCCTGCTTTATGGGGCAGTCACGGGGGCAATGCGCAGACACTGGGGGTAGGGACGACGGAACCACCGACTCACTCTACCTGTGAATATATAAGCTTGGCGGGGGCGTAATAAAAGCTGTCACATGCCTATACAGGGCAATCAGACGAGACTCTACACAACCACTGGAGGGACTACGGACCAAGTGGGAGACTGACCTAGGCAGACCCTTAGAGGACAAACATTGGGACAACATACTACAAAGGGCCACCGACAGACCCAAACCTCCGACAGACCCAAGACCTACTGGCCTTCAGAAGACTCCTCAAGACCTGGCTCTTCGATCAGTAGCAGCACCACCCCCTCTTCCCCCAGCGCCTTGAGACCCTCGCGGGTATGTAGTGCGCTTTATAAGTGACATGATTGATTGATTGATTGATTGATTGAAGTCTCTCGCAATGCGAGATTTAGTCTGATTAGCTTCTATACACTACATCAGGCATACATCACACCGGACAGAATCAATCGGTTCTTCCACAGGGAGGATGCGGAGTGCCCGCGATGTGGGGAAAAGGGAGCCAACTACATACACATGATGTGGAGCTGTCCCCTGTTAGCGACTTATTGGCAGGAAGTGACAAGGGAAACGGCAAGAGTCACGGGACGGATGGTGCCATGCACGCCAGAACACATATTGCTTAATGTGTTCCCCCACTCAGCTAAGACTAAGGTAACAGCTAGATTTCAAGATTTAGCCTTTATACTGGCAAAGCGGGAAATAACCAGCAAGTGGAAAGCATCCCCTGGCCCCAGCATCCATAGGTGGAGGCTCGAGCTGGAGAAATGGGCAGGGTGCGAGGGCAGAGTACTGCTCCGGAACGCGAAAAGGGGCATAGGAAGGATTGAAAGGGCGCAAGCTTGGGAGGCGCTAGTAGAAGACCTGAAAAATGCTGAACATGGATCTGCACCCAATACCCCCACGGGATCATCTAGACACGGGAGCCCCGGGAATCGAGAGCAAGACGAGAGACTGGAATGAGAGTCAAGTGCCTAAAGATTAAGAGGCACGAGACGGGATGGGTAGCCACAAAGCACCACTGCCACTCCAGGTGTCTGCCCATAGCCAAAATCAGAGGAAGGGAGAAAGATGCCCTAGTTGACAGCAGTGCGGGGAGGGAGGGGGGGTAGTTGGGGACGTTGGGGGGGGAGGTTGGGGAGATGCTCGGGTGATCGGGAAATGTCTGTAACCCTGTGCAATTAAACATGCTAAATTAATGTTACGGATATGCAGACAGAACAACGGTAAACTACGATAAATGCATATATGCACAGAAGCTTGTTGTAATGACGAATGCACATGCTTCAGATCGAACACAAAAGGCAATAAAATCTGTTTAAAAAAAAATACTAATAAATAAATATTAATAATTACTTTATTATAATTAAATTACTTCCCACCCTGTTCCCCTATAAACCCACAATTCACTCCTAAAAAACACAATTAATATAATTAGCAATTAATTAATTAACAAAAATTAATAACCAATTAATAATTAATTAATAATAAATTATTTATAAATATAAAAATTAATATTTACCTTTTTATATTTAAATTACTTCCCACCCTAATCCCTATAAACCCACAACCCGCCCCTAAAAAAATAACACAATTAATATAATGATCTATTAATTAATTAATATTAATTAATACCCAATTAATAATTAATTAATAATAAAATATTTGTAAATAATAAATAAAAATGTATAATTATTTTTTTATAATTAAATTACTTCCCACCCTATTCCCCTATAAACCCACAACCCACTCCTATAAAAATAACACAATTAATATAATTATCTATTAATTAATTAATATTAATTAATAACCAATTGATAATTAATTAATAATAAATGAATTTTAAATAATAATAAAGAAAAATAAAAATTACTTTATTATAATTAAATTACTTCCCACCTTATTCCCCTATAAACCCACAACTGCTACAGAACTAAAATACGCAAAATTAATTTTCATAAAAGTAATTACTGCTAAAAATTTAAAACATACATTAAAATAAAACTACACTTATACCAAAAAATTACATCACATACTTTTAACACACATACTAAAATACAGAACACTAATATAAATATCGATATTATTAACAACGATATTTTTACAAACGATATTACTGTCTTCCATATAAAAAAAAACGGATATTTCTTACCTTACTGTCGATGTTCTGTGCTACGATACACTTGCTGTCGATATTCTTGTACCTCGATATTTCAAACTCGATATTGTTGTAGTTCGAAATAAACAACTCAATATTCTGTCTGTACACCCAAGGGAGTATGTGGTCAATCTAGTTATACCGCTAGTGTACTAATAACCTGGGTTTTGCGTGATTAACGCAACTTTTGGATACTGATGATGGACGTCAAAAACAGGCAAGCCTGGTTTACATTGAAAGAGTGCATTTGAAGTATGTTACTTGAATATGGAAAATAATAGTGACTAGCCTAAGGGGAAATATGTGGAGACTTTGTAAGCACACTCTGCTGCCATTGGCGATTCACCCCAATCTGTTACATTGCTTATTTGATGTTCAACCATATGATTTCATCATCAAAATACTTTATTCAGGCTATCCGCCGATAAAAGTACACAAACTAACACAATACATATGGATATAAATATAAATACACAATAAAAAGTAAAAACACATCAATAAACGTTTTGTGAGACCTCCATAACAGTTGATGTCAAATATGGTAATAACTTGATCTAATTACTTCCCTGTAATAAATTGTAGTTAGTCTTATTAAAACAAAGCATTAGTTTAAAAAAATGAAAGTGCAAATGTACAAGGGATTGCATCTTTCTCGGTACCTTGGGGCTCCATAAAAGTATACACTTACACTTATCCTTCCATGGACTTACTTCTGATAGACCAACTCCAGTGTATGTATTTCGATATCGCGATGACTTACGGAATGCACATGTCAGTTTGTTTGGGGATAGTAACAGATGGACCAATGGTTACATGTGCCCTAGAGTACAGGAAAGGTTTTCCAAAAGTGAGCTAGAAATTATGTTCACATAATTGTGATCAGAAAAATGGTAGGACCACATTATTAAAAAAAAGATAGTGGTCAGAGCTGTGGTATCTGACATCTTCTTTTACATCACAGAGTTTGCTAGCTTCTCACCATAACCAAAACCGTTATGGCACTTTTACTAGTATGTAGAAGTGCTGCTACAGAACCTATGGGTAATATATGCCTATATTTCTTGTGTGGTTTCAGTATTGCCTACCATAAACCCTGAAGCAGAAACGGATAATTCTTTCTATGGGCTTAATCAGCAATGCTTGAATGAAAGCCTCAATCTTAGCTCTGATCTTAGATGTGTAAGAGAAGTAGCAGTTGGGTCAATTTTCTTTCTCCTAGGGGTCCTGTGAGTAAATTATCAGGACTGACTATAATAGCCTGATCTTGCAGGTTGTTTTTGGGCGTATATAGTAATACAGAGGAGTGATACAACAGACCATCCTCAGCTGAGAGCGCCATCTTTGAAGCACTGTTTCTGTAAGAAGCCATTCAGTCAGCTCTAAGGGAAGTGACAACACTTAAAAATCTATCAGCAGATATGATCTGAGGTTGAGTGGGAGGAGTCTCTGTATTAGACAGGCAATATCCGGCATCAACCTTAAAATTCTGTTTTTGGGATCATATGCAATGAGGAATTCGTAATTGACTGGTTTTCTAGCGCCCAGAAGATAAAGCCTTCATACTTCATATTAATCTTTAAAGAATTGATACCAGGATGTCATAAAATCACTGCTGTAGAAAGTCCACTTTTCCCAATATTAGGATGATGTCATCAGCTGCAGCACCTTCCACATCATAAATGAGCTAGTCGATCAATGGTTGCTGAGAAACTAATGATCTAGAGGCAGATTTACAAGCCCCTTGCGCCACTTTTGTGTCACTTTTCCCATGTTAAAAATGACGCAAAAGTGGCGCAAGGGCCTTGTAAATAAGCCCCCTAGTACCTATAAAAGATTTTATTCTTCTCTTAGTAGGAAAACATGTCTAACCTTTTCCTACGAGAGTAGCCATTGGAGATGAGTTTGTGAATACTCACATGAATGTAAGTTTGTGGGCTTGAAACTATTTATAGGGGATTCCAGCCCTGGAACATCCATGGATGGGACGTAATATAATCTGCCAATTTCTATTAAAAATATTAGGGTTGTAAATGAACGTGTTAACAACATTTAACACGATAACATTGAAGTTCTACACATATTTAAGGTGATGATACAGTGAATAAACAGGAGATAAAGTAAAGTGTGAATTTGTATTTGATTGTTTGTTTAAATATTTATAAAGTGCCAAACAAATGCCAGGAAAACCCAGTCTCAAGGCGCTGGACAAAACGTAAGAATGTCTAAATAGAAAAATTAAGGGGCATATTATCAACACACATATCGCCGCTTTTTCGGCACATAGCGCCGAAAAAGCTGCGATTTTTATATCGCACAATCATCAAGGCAGCGCTAACATGCATTAGCGCATGTTAGCTGCCGTTTACGTAACGCTTCGCATCTTAGCGATATACATCGCTAATTAGATGCAAAGTAGGCGTTCCTGCTTCAAACAACATGAATAAGGTCGCAAACACGTCATCGCGGTATTAATAACGCGGCCAAGGAACCGCGAAGCGATATTAAAAGCCGCGCTAACCGCGGTTATCGCCGGTTTCTTACGTCTGCTTAAAACCTGACTTAGGCATCTTTTGTATGGGAGGTGGATCCTCTGGTTAGGTCCACACTCCCCTATTATCAAGCATTTCATGAGCGCTGTGAAATCCTTGCTGGATTTCACACGCTAATTCTGTTATTCAGCCTCTATCGCTGGAATTACATCGCCTGTTAGCAAAACGATGATGATACGTCGCTAACACGGCGATGTAATCCAGCAATAATGTAAGTCGCGCTAAGCTCGATTTGCGATGATTATCGCATGGCCTTGGTAATATGCCCCTAAACTTCTTAAATCAGAACAGGTTCACAACAATCAGATGGGGATCTGCAGATGCTGCCTGGCTCTCTTTTCTAAATGTGTCCCATTGTTCTCCAGTCTGAGGAGATTGACCGTGGTTTTCCACATTTCCTCCATATCTTTTGAGGTGTGCTCTGAGAATCAAGGGGCATATTATCAACGAGGCGATAAACAATTATCGCCGCTTTTGCGTCCGTTTTCGGACGAAAAGCGGCGATAATTTTATCGCCTAATCAGCAAGGTCACGCTATCGCGTGAATACTTGCATTATCGCCCTTTCCCCCAACGCCCATCTTTGCATCTCTAATGAGATGCAAAGTGGGCGTCACTGGGCGTACCCCGGATGAACTGCCTTGCAAATATCGCTGATGTTCACATCGCAATATTTACAAGGCAGCCCATAGGATTTTAGCAGACGTTAGATTTTGGCGAAAACGGCCGTTTTCGCCAAAATCTAACGTCTGCTAAAATCCTGACTTACCTATGTTAGACATAGGGGTGGATTATGCTGATACGACCACAGGGTCGTATCAGCAAGGTCATCGCCGTTTTGCAGGGAACATCGCTGGAAAACCAGCAATGTTCCCTGCAAAACGGCGATAACCTCGCTATCTCTGGAATTTTTATCGCCCTGGGGAAACGCGTTGTTAATAACGCGCTACCAGGGTGATAAATACCAGAGATAGCCTGCGTTAGGGAATTCGTCGCTCAGCACGGCCAGCGATAATTATCGCTGGCCGTTGATAATATGCCCCTAAGTCTTTGCTCTTTTCTGCAACATGAGAAGTCTGATTAGTTAGTTGTATACAAAAAGGCCCGGGAGATATTTGGGTGTTTTTGAGTCGGCTTACCAAAATAGACGGAGGGTACTATATAGGATTTAGCTTTCAATTGCCAACCACCGAGGTTGCATTCTCCTTTTTGAGATTTGGTAATGTTCTTTACGGTGGTAAATAGCATGCCCCACTTTGTTTTGCAACTTTTATTGAATGGCAATATCTTTCCCTAGCACGCACAGGAAAACTGATGTACACTACTGAACCCTGGATACCACAATTGTTTTGGTCAACATCCTACAATGATCCATGGACAATACAGAAGGAACACTGGATAGAGTGTGTAAATGCCAGTTTGCTGACTTGACCACCTCTTTTATTTGTGGAGCTAAAACTATCTCAGCATTGAAAAGGACTCCTATATTTAATTACATTGATGCCGGGTGTGTGGTGGACCAAGATCTACTGGGCAGTTAAGAAGCTGAGTTGGGCGTCTGCTCAGCATGCAAATTCTGGTTTGCTGTTGTTTAAGTAGAAACCATGGGGCAGATTTACAAGAAACTGGTGCATCTCTGCGTTAGAGCAGAGATGCATCAGTTTCCTTGCGCCGGGTAAAAAAACCCTTACCCACCATGGCATTTATAGTACGGCGCACCATGGCGCAAGGAGTTAGATGCGTCAGAAATTCTGACGCATGTTGGCACAAAAGTAACGCATTGCTGGAGTCGTGTCGCAAGTATGACACAACTCCAGCAACACATGGGGAGGCCTATACCTAATACACTGCGTCACTCCTTACGCCTGATTGGAGCAGGCGTAAGGTTTTGACGCAGTGGCGATTCTAGAAGTGGCGCAGTGAAATCTTGTAGATTTCACTGCGTCACTTCTACAAGGCTTTCCTGCGTGGGAACATCCACCCTCCATACATTATACCTGACTCAGGTATAATGTGACGCAGGGCTTTACAACGTGATGCATCTCCCTAGATGCGTCACGTTGTAAATGGGCCGCAACGTGGTACATTGCGATGCCGCTGTGTCACAAAAGTGACGCAACGACAGCGCAAAAGTGTTGCAAGGGGCTTGTAAATCTTTCCCCATTTGTATGTATCGAGATTTTAGTGACTCTTAAAATTTAAATTATTGCTCAATTCCCTCCTCCTTTCAACCAGCAGTTGGGCGTCGCCAGTTTACGGCTCACTCCTAATGCCTCTGTTGCTAAAGATTTGAGGAAGAGGACCTCTTGCTGAACTGCTTTAAAAGAAAATCTCAAAAAGCTGATTTTTAAAAAGTTGGGGCTTAACGTTGGGGTAGACCATGTTCTAGTTGAACGGGATCAGAACTAAAGACACCTAATTTGATAGTTGGAGAGCGTTCTTGTAGAGAAAACATTAGCCTGTCCCTCACCTTATTGGAGATGTTAAACCACTTCTTCTATTTGTTAAGCAGAGTCTCATGGACCATGGTGTAAAAGGCCGTAAACAGGCTGAGGAAAATTAAATGCAAAAACACAATTGATGGACAGAATGCAGAACAATGTCATACATTCACCCCAGTACAGAGATCTGGGTCTAAATCCATCGCTTTTTGCTCACCATGCCATTCTAGTTTGAACCCAGTCATATGCAAATCAGTCTTGACCCTGTGCCCAATGGGAACAGTCCAGCCTGAACTGCCAGGCCAGGTCCTCCCTGGACTGGAAACAAGCATCCTAGGACCGGTTTCGGGGTTTCACCCCTCATCAGCCAGGATAGCTTGACTCCAGTGGCACGGGACCCACGTCTGGGCATACCCGTCCCACTCGGGGTGACAAATGCAAAAACAACAATTGATGGACAGAATGCAGAACAATGTCATACATTCACCCCAGTACAGAGATCTGGGCCTAAATCCATCGTTTTTTTGCTCACCATGCCATTCCAGTTTGCACCCCGCCATATGCAAATCAGTCTTGACCCTCTGCTCAATGGGAACAGTCCAGCCCGAACTGCCAGGCCAGGTCCTCCCTGGACTGGAAACAAGCATCCTAGGACCGGTTTCGGGGTTTCACCAATGGTATGCCCAGACGTGGGTCCCTTGCTCACTTTGCCACTGGATTCAAGCTAGCCTGGCTGATGAGGGGTGTTACCCCGAAACCGGTCCCAGGATGCTTGTTTCCGGTTCAGGGAAGACCTGGCTTGGCAGTTAAGGCTGGACTGTTCCTATGAGGCACAGGGTCAAGATTGATTTGCTTATAGCTGGGTCTGAACTGAGGTGGCGAAGTGAGCCAAAGAACGATGATGGATTTAACCTAGATCTGTGACTGGGGGTGAGTGTCTGAAAAGTTTCAGTGCTCCGTCCATCATTTCTTTGTGTTTGCTGAGGAAAATTAAAGCCACCACACTATCTTTAGCTCTAAGTTCAAACACTTTCTCATATCCATGATAGTTGTTTATGTTATTTGTAGTGAGTGAAAACTGTAATAATTGTCATGGGCAGTAATTCACTAGATTATCAGGGTCAAGTTAACTGTTTCAAAATTGGCAAGATTACTGCTATTTTCAAGTATTGGGGTAATTCCCCATTTTCAGGAGGCATTGATAATGTAGTCAACATCTTAGGCTGTTATTGCAATACCATTTTTCTCCCTGGTTGCTGGACGTGCATCAGTGACAGTATCTGATGGTTTGAGATTTTTCACTCTCTTTACTACATATTGTGCAGATGCAAACTCAAAAGCCAAGAAATTGCGACTGGTTTTGATTGAGGTAGTATCTAAAGGCTAACTGCATGAGCAGCTAGCTATCCAACTATATGTGTGTCAGTATCGGTAGTGTAGCATGTTAGAAAAACAATGGCTGCACGGAGAATCACATATAACTTCTCTTCATAGGTCAGCATATCCTATATATAATAACTAATCATATTTGAGCAGTCAACTTGCAGCTACAGCGTACCCTGAGAGATAGGGAACAGGAATTGTGAGCCGAGCTATGAGCATGAGATCTACAGGGGACAAACAAGAGTAAGTAGAATAAACAGTACTGTAGCCAAATGCAATTAACACAATTCTCGGAAATTGGCACTCCTAACAGTAAACAATCATGATTATACCTACTAGGACAAAAGCTTGGATAGACCCTTACAGAGGAGTGCACATGACAGCATATGGTAACTATTGACGATAGGAAATAATACTAAGCTCCTCTCAATATCAACATTTGTAAAAACTGTTGGCGCACTTGATATTGGTGTGTAGGTGCAGTAATCAAAGACCATTGATGCCGGTAAGGGACACAGAATATGTTAAAGCATAGCAAAAATATGTGAGGAAGCATTTTGCTTCTCTGCATCGGGTAGCACAGTGGAGAGGTGTTAGCAGACGGGAGCTGAATACGGACAAGATAGAGGCACTGATCTTCGGAAAAAAAGGTCTCCATGGGACGCATCCTGGTGGCCCTCCGAACTCGGACCTACTCCCACGCCCACTGTCCACGCTATTAAACTAGCCATTATTCTGGACAACAAGCTAACCATGATGATACAGGTCAACTCTGTCTCCTCCTCCTGGTTCTTCATCCTCTGCATGCTTCGTGAGATATTCAAATGACTAACCCATAGCTGAAGACTCACCATCACCCAGGCCCTCATCTCCAGTCGACTGGGCAATGGCAATGCTCTCTACACAGGGATCACAGCTTACCTCCGATGACGACTACAGACCATACTGAACGTCACAGCCAGACTCGTCCTGGATCTCCTTAGACAAACCCACATCACCCCCTACCTCAAGGAACTCCACTGGTTCTCTGTACAGAAAAGATGCCAGTTCAAACTCCTGTCCCACGAATACAAGGTCTTGCACAACTGCGGACACGCCTACTTGAACCATCGCCTGAACTTCCATCAGCCCACCAGACACCTACGCTCCACTTCCCTTTCTCTAACCCTCACCCCCTGCATCCGAGGAAGCAGATGCAGAGGTTGCTCTTTCTCCTACCTAGCAGCGAAGTAATGGAATGAGCTACCCTTTAATTTCCGGACCTACCCATCTCTTCCAGAGTTTCGAAACTCCCTGAAGACCTGGTTATTCGGCTAATCAACTGAACCCAGCCAGCACCTGGATACCCTCACAGGAAACAAGAAGCGCTCTACAGATCTACTGTTTGATTGATTCATTAAGCAGATGTCAAAACAAGGCCAACCAGTCCTCTCTGCAGATGAAATGTTCCTACACGGAACTGATAAATAGGGCTGAGCAATTGACTTATCCTCTTTAGAAAGTGAGAGGCAGCACCGGAGAGGCTGAATCCTGGTGGGTGGTGTAACAACAAGGTGAAACTGTTTAGAATTATCTGAGGGATCAACATCATATCAATATTGTCGTACCCTTGGCTAAAACACTGAAAAATAGTCTATATTCTTAATATCTCAAAACAAATTCACCACTGAGGATACAGAGATCCTCCATTAGAACATATTTAAAGATTTCAAACTGGATGTGAAGTCTTATCTGGTTCTCAAAGAGCAGGGACCCCATCCCTCTGAAAAACAGACCCTTCCCTCAGAGGTCTTCCCAACCAAAAGTATGTCCACTTTGAAGAGGATAAAACATTGAACAAACTGAAATCAGCAGTTACTGTCAGGCACTCTGGATGGGGATGCTGATTGTTAACTGACTCTTGAGAAGAAGTGCTGCAATGTTTGTGGTTCCTACCTGCAGACTACAAAGGTCCTTTCCCTATCTGGACACCTTTCAGTAATATGGCAGCTGCCTCACAGGAACCCTGGCCTGAGAAGACATCCCCAATAGTAATGCCTTTCCTCTGTGCAGGACTTCTCAGAAGGTGCCAAAAGCACTCTCATGCAGCTCCCAAATGCCCTCTCTCACTCAGAGCAATGGTGAAATCCACTTCAAAAATCCTACTCCTTGAGGGAGAGAACATCTCTAAGCAAGGGAAATCAAGATTATTGCAAAGCATCCCATCACTGGGATGGGGCCCACATCAACTGATGTAACGAAGCAACCTGGTCTTAGTGACTGTCCTACATACCTTGACTGCATTATTGCTCTAATTTTATGAAACTATGTCTACCTGAGGCCTACCTCTAGTTCAACCTCCCACTGATCCAGAACCTATCCTTGTTTGGATGCCATGTTACAGTGCCCTGTCAGTGGTCTAACTGTTTCTACTCAACATATCTTACAAAGCAAAGGTGCTCATAAAAGCAAAAATTAGTGTGCCATAATCCAAAGCCCTGCCCACAATAATAGGAGGCCAATTGCAATTAGTAGCAAAGAAGAATAATCCCTATAGTCAGAGAACCTCTCCTACCAACTTCAAAATTATATAAATAAAAGAAGACCTTACTTTGCCCATGTTGGTGTTGTTGGTCAGGGACCATACCTGAGCATATGGGAGCAGTCACTGACCTTTAGTGGTGGCTAGCGGGCAGAAAGTATTCTGTTACGGCTGGTTGGTGGCTTCAAAATGTGGTCCCAGCTTCCCACAATTGCGCATGGCAGTGAGGTTGGACATGTGCAACTTCTGTCACCCTGCAGTGACTGGGCGGATATCTTGCTAAACTCTTGGAGGCATATTTATCATTGTTTTGCGTTGCCTTTGTGCCACACAAGGCAACGTAGGGCGACGCAAAATCTTGAATCATATTTACCAAGCCACGCACTGTGTGGCCCTGCGTGGCTTTGTAAATCTGGTGTAACGCAAGGCAGTGCAAGTCGCTGCCTTGCATTACAGTGCGTGGTGGAGGCATTACATAGGTGGCGTGGTGGTGTTCCCACACATCCAACCATGTATTCTGATGCATTCCCAGATTTACCAACACTGATAGGCCTGGTAATGCATCAAAATTGTACACCTTCCAACCAGAGGCGCAAAGAGGAGAAATATCTTTTTTTTTTTTGCAGTTCTTTATATAGAGCGAACTTGACCCAAAGGTATTGGAGCTCTTTACATGAGCACCAGTTACATTACACAATGACACATTGCTTTATTGTAAGCACAGGGAGATTAAGTGATTTGCCCAGAACCACAGGATGTTGAGCCTACGCCGAGGCTTGAACCCTTTTCCCCAGTTCCCAAGTTGGCAGCTTTGGCCATTACGCCACATTGACAGTTGGAGGTGAGAGGCCCTGGAAATGGTTGGTAGACAATATCTTTTTGCTTGACTACATCAAATCTACCACGGATCTACCTGGATTCCTTCTTCATCTGTGGTGAGATTACTTGCAACCGCTCATTTCTGATTTAAATGCCCAGCTCACTAGTACCAGTAGTTACAATTTGCAACATCTCCTACATCAAAAGGGCACGCATCAGTGTATGTTGGTTTCATTTCACTGGTTGACAAGCTGCCACCATGATTCAAATTCATGCTATGTGCCTTTAACTGTTATTAAGAGCATGCCATATACAGGTACTCTGTTTCACGCTCCTCAGGTATTATTGGCAGTGCTAATGGAATTCTGTGGCAGGGGAGCACCAAATTCTATGGCATGGCTGACCAAACCATGCAGCAAGAAAAGACAATACATGCGCCACAATGCAGCACATCCTGAAGCCATATTACTTCACTATTTTGACATTTTTACATTTATGCACAGTCTATAGGTGAAGGTTTCACCTTGTTAATTTCAGTGTAACTCCCAAATGCAGCAATCAGCAACTGAAAGATGACCTATCCTTGCATGCCAAAAGCACAGCAACTTGTGTGGTATTATGTTTAATAATTTTTGATCCGTTTGAGTTGAAAACCATTTTTTGTTAAAATCTGCAAATTATGCAGAATATGATGAATTATGTGGCAAATGAGGCATCTTTATTTCTCCTCATTGTTTCCTCATTCTGCAACACACTTAGAAAGAGGAAATTGTTTCTAAGGATTGTTTAGTGTAGGAAGATGTACCTTCCTGCACAAAAATAATCCTGCCTGCAGTGCAGGCACCCTTGCACCATGACACAAGTGCGTCAGCGCAAGGAGAAGACAGCAATGTGACATGTAATGGTAAATATGAGGCATTGTTGCCCTTTCCCTTCCATGCAGGGTGGCACAGCAAGTTGTCTTGCTGGGTTGCGTGAAAAAATGATAAATATGGGTCTTGGTTTGCAACCTTAAATCCACGTTGTTAAGTGCGCAGCTGGGGCAGCAGGTGAAGCTGCGACCCAGAGCTATGGCTATGACGTGGTGGGCCTGCAGTTGGGCTTTGCCTATGACTGCCAAGAAAACAAGGCTCTCCAAATTGCTAAGGGATAGATTATACTGGATGTATGACGATATTCCGCATGCGTTTAAGACACATGCATTCCGAACACCGTCTTTTGAACAAATGCGTCTTTAGGACGCATTCGTTCAGCACGCAAGCCGTTTTAACGACTTGCCTTAGCGGGGTGCGGGATGTTGGAACACTTTAATTTACTATTCCAACTCCAGTCTGCGCAACAGTAGGGAAGGTGTTGGACTTCAATCCAACACCCTTCCACCAATGCACCCCCCTAAAAGCAAGTTGTTGTTACGACTTGCTTGCTGAATGAATGCGTGCCAATGCTGGGTTCGTTCTATTGCCGGCACTGTGTAGGCACAGCGTGATGCCGGTTTCATCCGAAAGGACGTTTACCATTATACTAAAGAAGAAGGAAAAATCAGGATCATCTGCTGCCCTTGTATTAGTTCAGTTTATATAGTTTTTCACACCCTCTTTGACTTAGTTCCAACTTTCCTCCTTTACTCCTTAGGTTCACTGATGCTTTTCAGTAGTGCTGCTTGCACTGGAGCTGGAGTGTAACCCAAAGGACACCTTGTCAGAGTCCTGCTTGTGTGAGGCGTGCTGTCTGATCCTGATTTGTTGCTGCTCTCATCATTGGTTAGTTAACAGCACCATACAGTAATGTTTAAAATATAGAATTCATTTCCCATAAAATGGCTTCCTTCCCTGCTCCACTGCCATAAAACTCAATTTTATTCCACATATATTAGATGATCTCAGGGAAACATGGCAGAGCAAATAACATTTTCCTAGCAAAGCTTGATAAATATTGCTGCATGCCGCCTGTTTAAATAAATAGCTAAAAAGAAAATACAATGTTCATAGAATAGGCTGATATATACTGCAGAACTCTGTGTGTCTGAATAAATAGTCTAAGTGAAATTACCGCTGAGATTGATAAATGTTTCCCAGTGTACCTATTGCAAGCTCCTGCAATAATTCATCCCTTCTTGACTCTCCCCAGTGGCTGCTACAGAGGGTACCTTTACAAGAACAGTTCATCATGGAGTGCACAGCCCAAGAGCAAGCAGAGGACTTTGGTTCTGTTGATGAAAAACCCTGTGGCCCATCATTACTTTCAGACTGAAATACCTCAACATTCTATAAATAGCTAGCAACAGCCTCGTCATGCAGGAGAATATTATTATGATTAATAAAGTTAGTGCCAATTACAAAGTAATGTAGTATTCAATGATCTAGGGAGATGCCACAAGCATGGGGCGCTAGATTACTCCTACAAGCAGCGTATGTAGCCAGGTTTCAAGGAGAAGGGGGTGTATATGTTTTGGACATCCTATGTCCTTTCTGTGTAATACTATTAGGTATACCAACATCACAGCTTATATAGGTAAAGTATGACATTATTTACAAGCATTGGCAATGCCAGCATGTCTGGCCTTGCCAAGCTGTCCAATGGCAATTTTTTGTTGCAGGCTTATGGTACTAAAGTATGAAGAAAAACATAGAATATGCTTCTCACTAAATGTGATTGCCATGTATATACAGTAAATATTTTGGGGCACATTTATCAAAAAATCCCGTAGCGCAGTGCCGCAAGCCACCTTGCTGCTTGATAGGGAAAGGGCAGGAATGCGCAGTATTTAACATTATACGCCGCAGCTCTGTCTTTTCCCTGCACTGGTGCACAATGTGCTGCCTAGTGCCAACACAGATACCCTTAACCCATTCCGTGCTTATGACGGAACCACGCCGTCATGAGCCACGGGCGCCGTGTGCTCATGACGGAGTGGTTCCGTCATGCGGCTGCCGCTCCGCCCACGCGGCATTAATTCCCCGCCTGTGCGGGCGAATTAATGAGCGGGCGGGGCCGTGTCGGAACCATGCCGTCATGAGCACACGCCGCCCGTGGCTCATGACGGCGTGGTTCCGTCACAAGCATGGCGGCGCCGCGCTCACCCCCCACCCCCCAGCGCCGCGGCGGAATAACCGCCGCAGCCAAGGGGTTAAGGTGCCTGAATTATAAACAGGATTGTTTTTGTGTAGGTAGGGAGACCTTCCTAAACAAAAACAATCCTTAGAGGCATTATACTCTTTCTATGTGTGCTGCATATATAAAGATATTTCTCCTTGTTGCGCTTCACCTGGGGATGCGTAACATTTTGACACATTCCCAGGTCTACCAGCAATGGTAAATCTGGGAATGCGCCAAAATCAATGGGTGGATGCGTGGGATCACCCACGCTCCACCCATGAAACGCCTTTCTGGGGCAGAGTAACAGAATGCAGCAATTTGCACTGCGTTACTCTAGATTTATCAAGCCTCGCAGGGCCATGCAAGGTGGCCTTGTATGGCTTGATAAATCTTACATAGTAGCTGCGTCGCTCTTGCGCCCCCTTGTGTGGTGCAACAGTGACGCAACTGCTTGATACATATGCACATTTATATATATAAAAAAACTTCATATATAATTTTAGTCAAACAAAACGAGTGGTTCCTAGTAGGCAAATGTACTTTGAATATGGACAGAACCCCTTTTCTGTATTAATGCAAATCATAGAAAAAGTTCTTACTGGTGCAAAGGAAAGGTACTATTGGCTTTGAATTACTGTAAACTTAAGGCATAGTTTAACCACACAGGATGGGTCCAGCAGCTCTGACTCTAAAATGCACTTCTGTTTGAGAGAATGTGCACATTTAATCAAGCAAAATGCCATCGCTCAAACTGCCTGAGAATGAATAGATTGACCCATTGCTCGAATGCTATAGGCTGCGTTGTGCAGAACTGAAATGTGAATGACAGTTGAACATACCAGTGGTTGAAGACCACTGACCCAAAACATCGCTTTGTGTGCACAAGGGATTTACTTACCCCAATGGCTCAATGCCATCCTTCTATACCAGCAGCAGAAGACATGAACCGGGAAGCAAATTTAAAGCTGTAGGGAGGAAAGAGTTAAAAGGTCTAACAAGCGGATATAAAGGAGAAGAAAAGGAGTGCAGTAGGTGGGACCAGGAATGGACATGAGTCTCAAAGTGGGAAGATCACAGGAAGGAGTTAGAAGAATGCTAAGCAAGGAGGAAGTCTGTGGTGGACTGAGAGAGGAAGAGTCCAATGCTGAGGAAAGCCAAAGAGGAGAATCTGTTTCCAAAGGAGAAAGTATAAGACGGCAGAGCCAATGAACAGAACACAGGCTGTGATAGCGACTGGGGGTTACATGGGCTCCAAGAAGTCATGAGCGTGCCGCCAGTACTTCTGAGGATGGACTGCACCAGCTGTGGGGGTAAGAGGAATTCTGGACAGCTGGGGTACATCAGCTCCAGTCCGGAGGTCAAAGAACGGTCTACAGGTGGAGACCCTGTGGTGCTGCTGGTGGATCGCGGGGGCAGGAACTCCAAGCCCCAGACTCCTGTGCGGCTTACTCGCTGCCACCACCAGCTCCGCTGCACCAGGAGGCGCACAAAAACCGCCCTGGGCTCCCGCAGCACGTGGAGACCGTGTGGTGCTGCTGGTGGATCGCGGGGGCAGGAACTCCAAGCCCCAGACTCCTGTGCAGCTTGCTCGCCGCCACCACCATTTCCGCTGTGCCAGGAGGCGCACAAAAGCCGTACAGGGCTCCCGCAGCACGGGACGAGCGCTGGCCTGCCCGGGCCGTGCCTGTGCGAAGCCCGGGCCAAGGGCAGGCCCATCCACGCCCGTCAGAGCCCTGAAGAGGCTGGGCTGGGCCCCCCCTTTAACATCTTGAATCCTCATTTTTGCAGCAGTGATAAGTCCAGGACCCGGCCCAGAAGATGGGGAAAAGGAAGACCACCATAAATGGAGGTGAGCAACCAAACACCCTAGATGCTTTCCTCACTAGGGCCTCTGATGCATTAAATAAGGAAATCCAGATTGCGGAACGCATACTTTCCATTGGTGACCACATGCCGTCTGATTGCCCAAAGGCGTGTGTAATCAATGAGCCCCCGAGTACGCAGGAGAATGCTTCCCTTCCATCACCTAAGGCAGTCCCATCTCGCTCAAAAAGCACAATTTCCCATGCTATCACCACACCTGAATCACCACGGGCCCATGCTGAACCGCCCTTAAAGAGGAAACAAGCATTGGCATAGCCAATAGGTCTCGCTTTTGGGACCTTATAAGTATTTAGTTTTGCAGCACAATATCCTTGGTGCAACAACATGAGGTGTTGAATGGCTAAACCTTGTACCTTATAAGTGTTTAGTCATGCAACAGGAGTAAGAAAGACAGAAGGAGAAACAGAGAAGCGAGGGGTAGAGGGGCACAGAGAGCTAGAACAAAGCAAAGCGAGAGATGATTGAAGATAGAAAGAAAAGGGGGAGGGGGCTAGAGCCAGTAAGAAAAGGTTTTGAGCATGTTATGTCTCTCATAAGTGTGCTATTTTATTTAATAAAATACAAGACGTACTTTCTTATGTGTGCAGAACATCTATTATCCTTCTGCTATCAGAGCTACCAATTCCTGCAAGTCGTGCTATAGTCAGGGCCACTGGAATTATGCGATTTTTAATCTGCTGTGTTTCCCGTATAGTTGTGAATTTACTGCATTTGCCACATATTCCATAATCTGCTGCATAATCTGCATCTTTGATAAAATGGCAAAATAGCAAGTGTATACTGTCACATGATATGCTGCAGCAGTCTGCTAATTGATTGAGTTAGCCTTAAGGCTTATTTTGGTCGTCCTTTGCCGCATAATTCCAGAGGCCCTTGTGACAGATCACACCTAACTGTCCAAAAGAGCTTGCGGTCAAATCTGATAGTGAGTATATTATAGCCACTGGGAAGGACGCAGTTTAGTCGGACTGGGAATTCCCCCGCTCCTGAGAAAAGTAGTCGGCCGATGGCCTCTACATTTAACGCTTTATAAATTAAACACTGCAGAAATAAAGCAGTGTCTGAAAACCTTGCTATAGCGCCTACATATGGAACGCCTCCAGGCACTGAAGTCTGACACGTGATTGCGAACGACACTGGGCTTTTAGTCAATTTCTACGCGAAAAACCCTCTAACACAGGCGAGACCAGATCACTTCTGTGCACAAGGAAATTACACGAGCTTGTAGGAGTTCGCGAGGCAAGAGTTGGGTAGAAGGGTGCCGGGGAGGAAGAAAGAATGGAAAGAGAGTGGACAGAAGAAGTTCTGCAAGTTGAAAGGAGAGAAGACAGGATAACGCCTACAGGAAAGAAATGAGATTGGGAGTTAGGTTAAGGGAAGTGTGGATGGAAAGAAGAGAAAAATTTGAAAGGAAATCATGCGAAATAAGAGGCGACTAGAGAAAAATCATGGAACTAAAACAGAGAGAGGCAAGGGGAGGAAAAGAGATGATGTGAATAAAATGGAACAGGGGATATAGGAAAGATAAAGGGATTTAAGGGAAGAGGTAATACATGAAAGAGACTAAGAGGAGTGATGAGGTTAGGTAAGAAGAGAAAACGGAAAAGAAAGAAAAGGGGAAATGAAGTAGGGGTGGGGGTGAGAAGCGAGGTGAGAGGACGCGGAAAGAGGAAAGAAACAAGTAGAGAGAATAAAATGTGAGACAGGAGTTAAACAAATGAAAAGGGAGTGTAGAGAAATGAAGAAGAAGGAGGGTGGAAGAGAGGGGAGCTATGACAGAAGAGAGAAGAAAAGATGAGACATGAAGACGAAAAAGGAGATGAAAGAGAAAGGGGGAGGAAAGAGGAGGAGCTGTGGGCGGTGGGAGAGATAAAAGCCATAAGGAGAAACGAGTAAAAGTTGGGGGATTTAAACTGGAATTATAGAAAGAAGTAGGCGAGAATGGAGACAGCGAAAGGACGGCACAAGGGAAGAAAATAGAGGCGTGGGGAGGAAACGAGCAGAAATCCGTTAAATGAAGTCGGACAGAAGAGAGAGTGTGTGGTTGGGTTTTACAGCGAAAGTAAGAAAAACGATATCAAAAAAGTGAAAATACGAACGAGATGGGAAGATACAATTTATCTACACAATACACAGCCCAGTGTTTGGGCAGCACACACTGCCCGATCAAAAGCGCTACAGGCCGTGTTATTGAATCCCTTTAGCGCTGCGCAACTGGTACCCCCGCCCCTTTCCATACAGCAGTGGGAACCGAATTCGGTCAAATTCGTCTTATCTGGACATGAATGCCAAATGAATGTCATGTAAGCACACGCAGCTGTGAAATGTCAGCCTGCAGTCTGCCCACAGATGGGGAGGGGACAAAGTAAACATTCCGGCTCTCTGAACTGATAGGGACTTTATTTATTGCCCAGGCGAGGGAGGGAGGGAGGTCGGCCAGGGCGGAGTGAGGCCGCCGTCTCCCCCGAAATGTGCTCTAAGAATGTTTCAATGTTTTCGAGATAATATTGCCAAGGTTTTTTGTGTCGCCTCTTCTCCCCTCGGATAGTGGAACTGTGTGCTGGATACAACCTAACACAAAATATGTTGTGATACTTTGTATTCGACCATACATGTAACAAAGAACATTCTGTGATACTTTGTATTTGACCATACTTTTAAAGCAAAAGAAGCTATTGTTGCGTTTAATTTACAAACTGTTCGATAAAACCTGCAGCGTTTCAATGCAAAATAAACATTGATTAGTTTTTTGTTCAGTTTGTTCCGATAAACAATACGCCTGCCTCGTATGCAACGTTTTCTTGCACCGGCGAGTTGCCGAGGCGTTTCAAGTCTCCAGTTTAACCCTTGCACTGAGACGTAATAACAAACTATATTTCTGTAATATTTGCTGCTACAGTGTTAGAGCTACAGAGCACTGTACGACTGCATTACAGACGCGGTGGTTAAACAGCGTCACAGAGGAGCGGGGGCGAGTGCGCCAGCATGCTGAGCTGACCACACGCTCGTGCACCATCGGCCATGCGGGTAACCGCACGGAAAAGGCCATTGTGCACGAGCGTGTGGTCAGCTTTTAAAACCACCTACATAAAGTCTCGCAGAGCAGCGCATGCGCGCTACTCTAGGCTCAACCTAAAAAGGGGGTGGAAGAACCATCGCCAAGCCAACCCCATCGCTTTCAAGGAGCCAAGACAGTTCATTCGTCTCTACCGGCTGACATCATTTTTAAAATTGAACAGTCATTCACCGTATGCTCCAACCCATTTTAGACAGACGGATTAGAATCGAGATTTGCTTGGAATCTCTAATCCCCACCTGAACTGATCCGATTAATTTCAATCAGGCAGGGGCGAGGGCAGCGGAGCCTCTCTCACTGCTCTCACAACCTAATTTACCTGCGACACTTCAATGCACTTCTACTAACCCTCTGGATAGCACAGCTTCGGAAAGAGGGGGCATTAACCTAAGAGGCTCCCAACAAGTCTGTTCGCTACATGGGGGAACAAACAGTCACTTTGAATCTTCAACCCCACAAGACCATCATCGACTCGCTGAATCTTGTAGCCATATACCGAACCCTCAGAGAGCCCCCAGCTCCCATATAAGAATAATTGTGCCACCCACCAGAGTCTTTGACTTAGAATCAGCAAATAGGGCTCAAGAAATGTGTGATCGAAGGTTAGATCTCCCCCCAGCTGCATGCCCCTACGTAATAATTCTGGTGAATGTCCCCAAACTGGACTCGACCTAAAAGGAAACCACGGAGCAGCTCATCACTAAGGCATGTCACTGGATCAGCAAACACAGGGGCGGGGGGGGAGCTTTTACCTTGTATTCTAATGGCTAGAAGGGTGGCTTGAGTGGGGAAATCCACGAAGTCAATTCAGGGGGATTGTGTGGTAGTCAGCCTTAATTCGCACCATTTGGCCCGGTCGTTATTTGGCCGCTTACCTGACCATCCTTCAAAGCACTCACAAATGTTTGCACTGCCACTTGGCTATTTTTATAAATCGCATAACCTTTCTACCAGGCCTGAAGTCCTCCTATGTGAGTTTAGTGCCAACCACTATGAGCCTTCCCATCCTTCTGTGGCTCGTCCTTTCACCCTTTTCCCTCTTAACAATCGCTTTAGCGCCCTAACTGATCTGAATGGGTGCGATTGACAGTGGGGTAATAGGCCTTCTTTTAATTCTCCTGACCTTGGCCTAAAATTTAAGTAAACGCGGCCCTGAATCTTTTACATATCCAACGGTTGGCCATAATAAACTATTGAACCAGAACGATCATGTAAAAGCTATCGCCTGGAACATTGCTGGCCTAAGATCCTAAGGGCCCGATTCTGATGCGGGTTGGAAAAGCTTCCCGACTTAGGGCCTGATTCTGATGCGGTTAGGAAGGCCTCCTAATGGCATTTGCTTCTTCCAAATCGGATCGGGAACGTGTCTTCCCGACCCAGGGCCCAATTATGATGCGGTTAGGAACATATGCTCCCATTGAAGTCAAAGGGGAGTCCAACCAAATCGTATCTGGAAGCATCCGGATGCATCGTACTCCGTCGATCAGACTCTCCCGATCCGAGTGGGTCGGAAACCATTTCCAAACCGATTCGGTCGGGAAGCTTTCCAACCCGCATCAGAATCAGGCCCAAAGTGTCCAACCCTGATTGGCTAGCAATTGTCGACAATTACGATTTGGTATGTTTCCAGGAAACATGGGATATGGGACCAATCGATTTAGATGGCTACCGCTCATTTAACACCCCTGCTCGCCCATCTGCCTTGGGCTGTGCAAGGGGGGGATCTTAACCTTGTTAAAAAATACCCTAAAATTAACAGTCCTATCATTTTTTAATGACTCCTTTAATTTTAATTTTATTTTTTTAAAGACCCCGGATGGAGAAAAATGTTTCCTAATCAATTTCTACAAAAATAATTTTAACGATAATATGAAACAGATTGTAGATACTTTGGATGGTAAATTATCCGTTTAAAAAATAATCTTAACCAACCTCCAAAAATGTTATGGGTGGGTGATTTTAATGCACACAGTTGTCTTTCCTCAAATAAAATAGGATGTGGCATGCTAAATGAGTCAGGCGAACCCACTTCGCCCTTCGCCCATGATCCTTATGGTGATGCCCTGAATAGATTGTTTTTTATTCATGATATGGAAATTAAGAATCCCGTAGACCCCAATTCTGGCATTCTACAAAACACATTTGGCCCGGTTGGCAGGAGTTCAACCCTTGATTACATACTGATATCCTCGCCCCTTAAAACAATACTGTAATCATGCCCTTTGGGTTTAGTGATCATGATGCCATAACCAGCGAGCTGGAATGGGGTGGAATTCATTGCGAGTAAACAAGGCATGTCAGACCTACGATAGCAAGAAAGAACGTGATTATCCTAAAATGGGCGGTGGCTGATAAAACGAGAATTACTACAGATGTAGTTGGCAAAAGATACAACAACATCATGATCTGTCTGGCAGAGAACCCCGACTCAAGACAGATTCCTGAAGCCTTTGACCGGATACTGCTAGAGCCCAAACAAGCCCTAACTAGGGTTAGTTTAAACCCAAACAAATCCGGTCCCAAATGGTTTGATTAGTCATGTACTAAGTCCCTATCCGCCTTACATCAGGCTCTCAAATCTACCCCTAGAGACCCAGAACTAGAAAAAGTATTGCGTTATCGCTATTAAGAGGCAAGGAAACAGAGAATAAAAACCCTTAAGGAAGAGGAGTGGGAGCAGCTGCATCAAGCAGCCCTCTCGAACAATGTCAGGGATTTTTGGAGAGTTATTAATGCCCCTTTTCTTAAAACCCCAGAGGAGCCGAGCACAGATTGCCATGTAGATGAGGAAGCTTGGATTGCACACTTCCTTCCCATTTTTAACCCACCTATGGAGGGATCTGTAAGCCAGCAGGCATCTAGTGTTCTTACAACCAAGTCCCCCCTATTTTTTAATCTATATGAAATAAAGGAGGCACTTACCCAGTGTTCGACTAATAGAGCTCTCGGCCCGGAAGGCACACCAATTGATTTTTTTATGGAGCAGCCAGATTATTAGGGCCCAGTTTTGACTAACATTTTTAACACAATCGCAACTGTGGGCCCTCCGGACTCATGGAAGAGGTCGATTATTATCCCAATCCACAAGAAAGGAAATACATCTGAGCCCAAAAACTACAGGCCCAACTCCCTATTGGACAGCACTGCTAAGCTGATGGGCTGTGTCCTATTAAACAGGCTAGAGGATTGGGCTACCAATAAAAATTTCTTGATCCCAGTACAATATGGGTTCAAAAAAGGGAGTGGAACCCAGGATCAATGTCTTAAATTAAGTTTACTAATGGACAACTATACACAAGCAAAGCAGGGTAGACTATATTTGGCATTTATGGATTTATCAGCAGCATTTGACTGGGTCACTCATCACCACCTGTGGAATATAATTTCAGAAATGGGCATTGAGGAGGCAATAACCAATTTTATCAGACAGCTTTACTCTTCAGCCTCGGCAAGTGTTCTTTACGGGAAACAGGGTGAGTGCTCTAGGTCATTCCCAATTAAGGGGCCGATTCCGATTCGGGTCGGACAGCTCAAAAAGAGCCGTCCGGACGCTTACCTCCCGACCGACCCGTCCCGGGAGCCGGTCAGTCCTGCCGATCAAGTACGATGCGTGCATGTGCTGAAAACTCGACCGACACGAACTCGCCAAATAAACACTCAATTCACCCTACGACCCGGTCCCGTAAACGCAGAATCGACTCGCACGGGGGCTAGGTCAGAGCTGTTTCCGGCCGGACAAGTACGATGCGCACTTCCTATGCGCCGAGCGGAGTCGACACGTACGGCACGTCACAGCATCCGGAAAAGCTGCATGAAAGGAACGATTCGCGCCACAACACGATCCCCGGACACGAGACGTACAAGCCTGCAACTGGGACGAAACGAACCAACGACCAGTGCAGACGAGACGGTGTCGACATGAATCCCATCGCACAGGCCATACCGATCCTCTACATCCATGGACTGATCCGGAACAGACGCCAACGACGGAGACGGTAAGAGACACCCCCAAACAAACAGCCGACACGTACCAGTAAACTTGTGACAAACACCCAGGCCCCCCTTGCCCATCACCCCCACCCATAGGGGGCCTCTTGCCTGTCACCACTACCACCCCCACCCATAGGGGCCTCTTTGCTGGGACTACTCACACCCCCACCCATAGGGGGCCCTTGCCTGCCACCACTTCCACCCCCACCCATAGGGGGCCTCTTGGCTGGGACTACTCACACCCCACCCACAGGGGCCTCTTGCCTGTCACCACTCACACCCCCACCCATAGGGGGCCTCTTGGCTGGGACTACTCACACCCCCACCCATAGGGGCCTCTTGCCTGTCACCACTCACACCCCCACCCATAGGGGGCCTCTTTGCTGGGACTACTCACACCCCCACCCATAGGGGGCCTCTTGCCTGTCACCACTCACACCCCCACCCATAGGGGGCCTCTTGGCTGGGACTACTCACACCCCCACCCATAGGGGGCCTCTTGCCTGTCACCACTCACACCCCCACCCATAGGGGGCCTCTTTGCTGGGACTACTCACACCCCCACCCATAGGGGCCTCTTGCCTGTCACCACTCACACCCCCACCCATAGGGGCCTCTTGGCTGGGACTACTCACACCCCCACCCATAGGGGGCCTCTTGCCTGTCACCACTCCCACCCCCACCCATAGTGGGCCTCTTGGCTGGGACTACTCACACCCCCACCCATAGGGGCCTCTTTGCTGGGACTACTCACACCCCCACCCATAGGGGGCCCCTTTGCTGGGACTACTCACACCCCCACCCATAGGGGGCCCCTTTGCTGGGACTACTCACACCCCCACCCATAGGGGCCTCTTTGCTGTGACTATTCACACCCCCACCCATAGGGGGCCTCTTGGCTGGGACTACTCACACCCCCACCTATAGGGGGCCTCTTGCCTGTCACCACTCCCACCCCACCCATAGTGGGCCTCTTGGCTGGGACTACTCACACCCCAACCCATAGGGGGCCTCTTTGCTGGGACTACTCACACCCCACCCATAGGGGCCTCTTTGCTGGGACTACTCACACCCCCACCCATAGGGGCCTCTTTGCTGGGACTACTCACACCCCCACCCATAGGGGGCCTCTTGCCTGTCACCACTCACACCCCCACCCATAGGGGCTCTTGCCTGTCACCACTCACACCCCCACCCATAGGGGGCCTCTTGGCTGGGACTACTCACACCCCCACCCATAGGGGGCCTCTTGCCTGTCACCACCACCAATAGTGAACTGTGTGAGTACCACTACCAATGCCCACACACATAGGATGGGTGATGTGTAACACATACCCCATACCCCAACATAAGGACTACAAACCAAAGGATATCCACAACAACCTCATGACCACAACATGTAGTCTGTGTACAATACCCACCACAGTGAACATGACCATGTACACACAATGTAACTCACAACACGTGTCTGCAATACCATAGTGTGTCAAACACAAGCCAAGCCTCACATGAGCACTGCAGTAATGTCCTCAACACCCATCACTTGAGTGTACAAAAGGTAACTGTGTGGTACTAAACAGCAGCATATGTAGAGCACTGTGCTAATGGGGTCTCAACCCCCATCAGCACAGTGACATGAAGTTGAGTGTGGGGATCACACATGCAGCATATATAGAGCACTGTGCCAATGGGGTCTCAACCCCCATCAGCACAGTGATATGAAGGTAAGTGTGGGGAGCACACATGCAGCATATATAGAGCACTGTGCCAATGGGGTCTCAACCCCCATCAGCACAGTGACATGAAGGTGAGTGTGGGGATCACACATGCAACATATGTAGAGCACTGTGCCAATGGGGTCTCAACCCCCATCAGCACAGTGACATGAAGGTGAGTGTGGGGACCACACATGCAGCATATGTAGAGCACTGTGCCAATGGGGTCTCAACCCCCATCAGCACAGTGACATGAGGGACTCCACTCCTGTGGAAGGTAAGCTGTGCCATATGTTGTCCATGCAGGCCACCAGCATGTCAGCAGTATACTTTGTCACACAGCTAACATATACCACACATTGGTGGCCCTGGTAACAGCAGCCTGGGCACGGGAGGGTCCCCTGAGTCAACTGCACAGAGTCAACACACATGTAGATGAAGTAGCACTGAGGACACAGATGAGTCCATCCACATAGATGCATACACTTGCATGTCCATTGGAGATGGCCACACAGTCAGTGAAATGGGCCAATTGAACCATGCTAAGGCCAACAGGTGTGCATGTGTGTAAGACACTGATGAGACATTGCTAACAAGAGATAGATAACACATTTCCAAAGACCATAATCATGACCCCGTCGGATTGCTGCAAAGGATGACATGGATACACACCCCAACAGGACATACCCCCATGGGCCACATGGTCTCCAGCACAGTGACACTACATTTCCCAGCCATGGAATACACCATCACTGGAGCAAGGGCATGTCAAGTATCAACAACATCATGTACATCTGAAGCAAAACCACTAGTGAACAAAAAGGAGCTTTTATTCAGCCGAGTTATTTGTGAAATGGAGAATCAAGAAGAAAAACATGAAGGCCTATGGCCAGTCCATAAACAGACCCAACAGGGTCAAGTGTCCAAATGCCACATTTGGCATGCCTGCACTGCCAACGGAAGGGGACATACCCCTGGGAGGGGCATACATAGAGGCCAGCCAGGCACCGCAGGTACAGGATCATGGGTCTACAGAAACAGGCAGGGAAGGGCTGGTGGGTGCAGGAGCGGCAGCTGCAGCGGAGGAGTCTGACAGGGTGGGTGCCGGCACGACTGGGGGCACAAGTCAGGATCAGTGGGTGCCGGCACAACTGGGGGCACAAGTCAGGATCAGTGGGTGCCGGCACAACTGGGGGCACAAGTCAGGAGCAGTGGGTGCCGGCACAACTGCAGTGGGCAGGTCAGAGGGAGTGGACACGGAACCCACTGCAGTGCCCAAGTCAGACCGGGAGGGCAGAGACTCCACTGCAGTGCCCATCCCCAGGGAGCAGGAAGTGGATCCGGTGATGTGGGCAGGATGGAGGGGGAGGGCACGCCCTCCACAGCAGTGCCACACACAGGCTGAGTGGGGTGTGGGGTGCTGGAAGAGCAAGAGGCAGGTGGGGAAGGCCTGAGCATCTTGGGGATGCGGTAGCGGTGGGTGGGTGAACCTGGGGCAGGGTGTGGTGGTGGGACCTGTGGAGTGGGAGCCTGGGGGATGGCGGGTGGAGACTGTCTGGTGGAGTGTTGGGCCGGTGGTGGGGTCTTGCTCTTCCGTGTGTGCGGGGACCTGCGGCGTGGTGTCTCAGCCTGCCTGCGCCTGGGGGAGGGTGTCTGGGGGCGAGAGACACCCCCCTCTGTGTGGCCGGACCCCCTCTTCCCCTTGTGTGCTGGTGTGGATGGATCAGTGGGGAAGTGTCCGAGGTCGACCAGGAAGAGCCTCTTTGCAGCTGGGGATGCAGTTGAGGCAGTGGAAGGGGCCGTGGAAGGGGCTGTGGAGGGTGAGGCATCGGAGGACTGCGGAGTGCCTGTGGATGCATGTGTGTGTGTGTCTGACCCATCCCCGGTGAGTGTATTATCAGTCCCCTGAGTATGCGTGCGTGCATGTTTAGACTTTGGCTTGGGGGTGTGTGTAGTGCCTGGGTCTGTTGTGTGCAATGATGGTGCAGGTGTGTGTGTGAGTTGGACAGGTAGGGTGCTGGGAGTAGGGGATGGGGCAGGGGCAGGAGGGGGAGGGACTGCTGGAGGAGGGACACTGCTGCCGTCAGTGAGGAGGCCATGCCCTGACTGGTCCTCTGTAGGGCAGACATGGATGATGACATGCCCTCCATGTACGACACCAGCTGGTTCAACAGACCCGTGTGCACATGGAAGACATGCAGCATGGATGACTGCCCCACATGGATCTGCCGCAGCAGGTCGACAGACTCCTCACTCAGGGCTGCAGGGGACACAGGGGTAGGGGGTGCGGTGCCTGACTGGAAGGAGACATGCCCATGAACACGGGCGCCTCCACGGACCTTAGATGTGGGAGCCATGGGGAGGGCAGTGATGGTGGGGGCGGGGACAACCTCAACAGCTGTTGGATGGTGGCTGCTGCCACCCGCCTCCACAAGGAAGTCCCCGTCACTGCTGCTGTGGTCCTCAGCTGCGGTGGTGTTTGCCGAGGAGCCCACAGACTCACTCCCTCGCCCTCCGTGCCACTGGGTCCCTCCGACTCCTCAAATTCCGACCCAGTCTGGCTCTCTGGCTCCCCCTGGTCCGTGGAGCGGTCTCCCTCTGTGTCCGTGTCTGTATCTGCACAGGGAAAATAGAATGAAAACACATTAGTCATCTGCACTGACCACACACACCACAGAAAGTACAGCACATCAGTGGCCAAGTGCGGGCATCAATCAGTTGAACTTTGCTAGGAGTGCTCACACAGATTTGCATAGGCCAATGGTTAGTCTGAGAGTCGAGCATGGCATTCACATCCCTCCTGCCCTTGCACCCATCTGTCTTGCGCATGTAGGATCCCTACACCCCACTGCAGACACATGCACCACCTACCCATCACTTGACAAGACCTGAAAATACCTAGTGGTCTGTCAACATGCACACATCACATCTGCTGACAATGGACCTGTACATTTGCCTGGACGTAGGGATGGCCAGTGTTGCATCTGAGAGGCTGGGGCTGAGTACATGCACCAGACATCCTGATCCCCGCAAGTCCTGCATACCTTGGCACAATGGAGTGCATGTTGCACATGACACACTCCTGCTGGATCACCCCTAGGTAGTGTAGTCCCATGGCTCAGCCATGCCTGTGAGATCATACATCACAGTCTCCAGTCACAGGGGGCAGGGCAGCCCTACAACAACTGTCACCACTGTGTCACATTCCCAAGACATGGGGCCTGCAAACTCTGTAGCTGACAACTACACATTACCATCCACAGTAACAACAGCGTCTGGATTCTGATGTGCCCACCCCAGATCCATTGGATGCATGAGAGACATGGGACAGGGCACTCTGAAGCTGAGCAACTCGCACGCTGCTGTGAATGACACCCAGCTGCTGGAACTACCCGGTTGCAGGCACCATTGTGCACGGTCAAGTCATCACATCCATACATGTCACAGAGGTATTGTCTCACATGGGCACATCTCAGATTGCATGCTGACCCCAAACCCATGTACACACCAGTGGGCCTGACAACGGTGCCACAGCACAATGACACAGGGGCAGACACCTGAGGGAACTGTTCACCTGGCACAAAGTGCCAACCGAGACACGGGAGTGGGAGTACAGACTGTAGCATGCCCTGGACTAGCCATGACTGTCCTGCTCCACGTGGAACAGGTGATAGCCATGGACAGTAGGCAGGTGGCTGTGCATATGTGACACACTTGAGGTACATGCTCCAGAGGCCCCAACAGTTTACCCAACCAGCAGCATGGCTGTGTGCCGAATGCCCCAGGCACATGTGGTGAGCCCGAGCTGTCAATTGGCCACATGACAGGAGTACATGCAGATAAATACCAGGACCCTGGCATGTACTGTACAATGGTCCCACCCTTGAAGCACAACACTGAGTCCCCTGAAGCAATGCTGGCCCACATCCCATGCACCTTCACATGTAAGGGCACAGTTCCCACGTGACACTATGCCCAGACAGAAACAGCAACACCTGGCAAACAGATGAGAAGGGGGCAAGTCACCAGAGAGGGACATGGGTCCTGGACTAACTGAACAATGTACTGTTGAGGTGTTACCAGGCCAGAGGGGCACATAGCATGTCAGACACAGCACACAGTGCAGTCATGTACTCACCCCCTCCTTGCTGCTGTCTGGCCTTCAGCTGCCCATCCAGGTCCGGGAAGACCACCGCCAGGATCCGGAGCATGTGGGGGTCAGGGTCCGGTGTCCGCCCCTCCTGCGTGGAGGCGACAGCTTCAGCTGGACCCGTGCGATCCTCCGGGTCCAGCCCCGAAGGTCCTGCCACCTCTTTTGGCAGTTGCGGATCCTGCGCCTGTAGACCCCCACGGATCTCACCGCCCGGACGATGCTCCTCCAGATATCATGCTTCTTCTGGGCAGCAACCTGTGAGGATGACAAAGTGCAGAGGACATTACTACACTGGCAACATATTAGTGCAACACACAGGCAGTCACACATGTGGGCATCAGCAAGGCTAATGAGGTACACAGGTGGTGCAACTATGGTTGAGGGACCGGTGTCCAGCACTCACAGCTTTGAGACATTGCCTGGGAAGGGGACCTAGTGACAATACACCTTGCACTGCACTGCAACTGTGCAGTACATGTGGGTGCCCCATTTGTGGCAAGAGCAGTAGTCAGTGGGCAACCAAGCCACTGGTGTACACACTAATGCTGCTGCTGGTCAGACCAGTAGCACAATTAGCAAAGCAGTGGACAGCACACTCACCTGCTCCCCTGGTTTCCCATAGAGCTTGGTGTACTGCGGCAGGAGCCCGTCCAGCAGGGCCTGGTTCTCCTCCTCACTGAAGGCTGGGGCCCTCTCCACAGTACGTGCCATCATTGAAGCCAGAGGAAGCAGAGACAGCAGCAGTGATGATCTTGATGTGCTCCAGTAGCATGTGGTGCAGGCAAGTGGGTTCTCTGGGGGCCAGGCAGCCTTATATCTGTGCTGTGGAGGCATGTCTGCCCTGGGGTACAAAGGGATAGGTCCAAAAAGCTTGCATCCTATGAATTAGGCCAATCCATGGGATAGCACGACTCGTACACGCCTTCAGCATCATTTAAAACATCACCTCCATGACACACTGGCAATTGCAACAATGTTGTACGACTCCAACTGAATTTCCTGCACACGCCTCGTTCAAATTTCAGATCCGCGTCCATCACCATGACAGCTCATGGCCAATGAGGGTGCAGGGCCCGGCAAATGACTGTACTACGCGGATTTTGAATGGCAACACACACCCGTCTCCATCAGATTCAATGGGCAAGACGTGCGCGCGGCTCGGTCATGCACGACGGACGCGTCACACGCGTCCGTCGCCATTGTAATGTGTGTCCCTGACATGCGCGCGGCTCGGTCATGCACGGACGGACGCGTCACACGCGTCCATCGCCATTGTAATGGTGTCCCTGACATGCGCGCGGCCCGGTCATGCACGACCGACCGCGTCACACGCGTCCGTCGCCATTGTAATGTGTGTCCCTGACATGCGCGCGGCTCGGTCATGCACGACGGACGCGTCACACGCGTCCGTCGCCATTGCTAATGTGTGTCCCTGACATGCGCGCGGCTCGGTCATGCACGACGGACACGTCACACGCGTCCGTCGCCATTGTAATGTGTGTCCCTGACATGCGCGCGGCTCGGTCATGCACGACCGACGCGTCACACGCGTCCGTCGCCATTGTAATGTATGTCCCTGACATGCGCACGGCTCGGTCCAAACAAGTTATTTGGGTTTTGGGGACATTGAACGTGTCGGTCAGCCTTGCTGTCAATTCCTGACAGATGCCATCCTCTGTCACTAGCTAGGGACTATGGAGCACACCAATGGCACCACTGCCTGTGCCACAGTGTGTCCCCAGTCATGTATGGCTGCCTCTTATGTGTGTGTCTGGGGGCACAGGATGTGTTTGGTCGTGTGCCACTTGTTGACAAGCACTCCCAGGCTGGACCCGGATGTGGGTGGACACATACATGTGTGGTGTGCCCATTGCCACAGGGGGTGCAGCAATGCAGTACAGGACATTGGCAATGGACACAGTCCCAGCCAGGATGTGCGTGTGTGTCGTGTCACATGTACCCTGTCTCATCAGTGTTAGTAGCTTCAACGCAGGGTGAACCAGTGTCGACATTGTGATGTCCATACACTATCTGTGTGCATGTGGTGTGATCCAATGTGAGCTGATCCACACATCACATTGGTTTGTACATGCACAGTGTTGTTGTGTGGGGGTTCTGGAACCATTGGGCCAATACATTGATTATTTTATTAAAGAATTTGTGCCCTCTACTGAATGTTACATACGTGACAGCATGGCCATGATTAATCTTATTGAGGAATACCCATTTGACCCCACATCCAGCACACTCTGTACACTGGATGTGGAGTCACTTTACACCAATATCCCTCAGATCGATTCCATGTTGGTCATTGAACGAGTTCTGGACAAACGTCCACGTCCACATGCTGTACCCACATTGTTTATATTACAACTTCTCGAGATCTGTCTTACCAAGAATTTTTCCTTTTCAATGACCAATATTATGGCCAAGTCAGGGGCACTTCAATGGGAGCAGTTTTTGCTCCAAACTTGGCTATCCTGTATATGGACGATCTGGAAACAAGATGCATCCTCAATTCATCTAACCCCTTCCACGGTGGCATTGCCCTGTGGAAGCGAAGATTGGACATCACTTTTATGAAACTGATACTGTAAATGTATCATAATGTAACTGCTTCTGTCCGTTTTTCATTCATTTAACGCTCCTTCTGTTGAAATTGTAGTTATATTATAATATAACTGCCTCTCTTTTATGTGAATAATCCCTTATGATGTGGGCTCCTTGATTCTAACATGTGCACTCTCTATGCTTGGTTTTTAAATCTTTTAAATTCTTTGGTCGCATTACATAATGGTTTCTAACTCTGCTGTCTGAACTGATAATCTACTCTATTCTTCTAGTGTATTCTCACACTAGACTAAGATGGCCGCCATCATTCCCCGCACTTTGTCATTATTCTTAGACTATCACATGACTCGTATCACGTGACTGCTACAATTTCTGATGTAAACTGTTACTGCCGGCTCACTTCAGATCGAGCACTGACTCACCAAACGGCACTGCGCTTATTGGAATTCACTCGGTAAGTTTTAATCTTAGTTTACTTAGCTGCCCCTGCATGACAGCACGGCCGCCTTGCCCGATAGCCCTCGGGCTCTTTTAATTCATCCCTCCTTCCCTCCTAGGTCCTTCGGGACGGCAAATTGTCCTGCCCCTTGGATTATTATTCCTTACGGACCACTCCACCGGGACGGTTAACTTCCTTGATCGCTTTTCGCCTCCCACGGTTCTACTTACTGGTAAGAACCATCAGCAATTTCACCGCTGCCACGTGCTTGCGATTACCTGAAATTCAGTAACTATACGCACTTTCTTGTTCACAGGACATCCATTCCGGTTATATGTTTGCTAGCTGAACTTGTGCCGCAACACCATGTGTTGATCCTGGTAAATTAAATAGTGTACCTTTCAGAGCTAGTCACATTAGCGATTTCACGACCAAATCTTGTAGCAACATTTTCTTTTAGCTCACGTCTTGATCGTCACTGATTTTAACTCATTAGCTTCAGTTTTCTCTTCTTTCACCAGCATTTATTGTGCACGGCCATTAGTAATTACTGGTTACACTGATGGTTTGCCGTTCCCCAAATTAATTCTTTTTCCTTTTCTTTTCCATTCTTTCCCTCTTTTATCTGTCGATATTTGAATGTATTAAGACATGGATTTAATGTCAGAATTTCTCGTGTACAGGCATGTTTAATTCTAAAGTCCTGAGGATGATCCCATGAATTTTTGCACAGGGATCGAAACGTCGTCGACACCCCATATACCATATGCATGTAAATACTGTAAATTCTATTGTGCAATGGTATCACTATGTGATTGAAGTCTGTTAATTTGGTTATTCTCATGATTTACAGACACATCACTCTTGCCTGAAAACTCTTTCCTACTCTTATGTTGTTTGTCTATGTTTCTGAGTTGGACGCCGGCTGGGTCCCACTTGTAAATATACATGTATTTTTTCTATGAATGTATTTAAAAATATTGAATATCTGTCCGGCTGGACAAGGAACATATAATCTATTTAGTATATGTTTATTTCTTGATTTATATTACAACTGTTCAGGGACCATTGTCTTTTGAAATAGTTCTAATACCGAAGGTCCCTTGCGTATTGCCTTTTCGGTTCCCTTGTTGATTATAATAGTGTGGGGGTGGCACAGACACCTACATATGTCCACTTGTGGCGACAGGGCACATGGACTGTGGCTAACATGCTTGTTGTGTGTAATGTCAACGATACGTCACATCATGCCTGGTAACTGTCAGTCAGGGAGCTGTGATGTGGAAAAAATATCAGTCCTCACTAGTCACTGTGGGCTTTGTGTGGTAGGTGGCAACAGGGCAGATGTACTGTGCTAGGGCCCATTGCTTTGTCATGGCACAACAGGGGCCCTGTCATGTGCACATCTTGGGCTTCAATGTGCGTTGATGCCATGTATGGGACATTAGTGTCTGTAACCTGTGGCAACCACCTCAGCTCATTGTGTTATGTGTTTGTTTATGATGGGCTGTGTTGCTGTGGCTTTGTGACATTGCTGGAGGGTGTGCCTTCATCCTTTGTTTCTGTCTGTACTGCAGGGCCCCAAATGTACCTAGGCCATTCCCGGACCTGGCAACGATGGTGGAACGTGAGTCCATCAGAAAGTACCGTTTCACCAGGGCAGTGATTGAGGAGTTGGCAGGGCAGTTGGGCCCACACCTGCAACCTGGCCGGCCATACCCGACGGCACTGACCCCCAAGGTGAAGGTGATGGCAGCCCTTCATTTCTTTGCGACGGGTACCTTCCAGTACACTGTGTCTTCTGGTGGAGGGATGTCGCAGACAATGTTCAGTCGGGTGCTTCGGGATGTGTTGGTGGCCATGTTACATTTTCTGGACCTGTACATCTATTTCCCCACACCCCAACGACTTGCAGACATAAAGGGTGACTTCTATGCCCTGGGGAGGATGCCAAATGTCATAGGCTCCATTGACGGGACACATGTGGCTTTGGTGCCACCACAGGCACATGAGCTGCCATACAGGAACCGCAAGCATTTCCACTCCATCAATGCTCTGGTGGTTTGTTTGGCGGACATGACAATCTCCCATGTGTGTGCCCGTTTCCCTGGGTCTGCGCATGATGCCTATGTGATGAGGAGTAGTCGTGTCCCTAGACTGATGTCACGGATGCAGAATCTACGTGCCTGGCTTGTTGGTGTGTACTGACTTTTCCTCATTGTGTGTGCCTGCCAATTGTGTGCTACCTGTTTTTCTCCAACTCCTCTAATGTGCATGTGTTTGTATGTAGGTGACTCTGGATATCCCAACATGCCATGGTTGCTGACACCCCTGAGGAACCCTGTGACACCAGCCGAGATGCGCTACAACCAGGCACATGGTCGTACCAGGAGGGTGATAGAGCGGACATTTGGACTCCTGAAGAGCCGCTTCAGGTGTTTAGACAAGACAGGAGGTGCCCTCCCGTATGCCCCTGCTAAGGTGTGCCGGATCATCATCGTAGCATGCATGCTGCACAATCTGGCAGTGCGAAGGGAGTTGCCCCTCATCCAGGATGACAATGACCAACACCCGCCACCTGTGGAGGATCCTGGCCTGGGCCAGGATGCCAGTAGCGATGATGAGGCTGCGGAGGATGTCCGCACACAGCTCATCAACAACTTCTTCTCCTGAATGTGAGTATACAGTGATGTGTTGTAAATGTGTTGTGTGTGCATGTTTTGTGTGTGTGGTGCACCTTGCGTGTGGCTGTGTGCTACTTGTGTGGATGCCTGCAGTGATGTGTCCATCCAGTTTACCTGTACTCCCCACCAGTTGTGTGATGTTTAGTATTTTGGGGTGGTGTAGTCTGTGATTTGTGTTTGCCATGTGTGTTGCAGTTGTATGGCGTCATGCAGTGTTAACAATTGTGTTTCTGTCTGTCCTTCACATGGTACTGTGGCTGTTGTTTGGTGTACAGATACCCCTGATGCCCATGCTCCACTGCCAGGATGGAGTCGTTAGTGTCCCGACGAGTGATGTGCCAGGCACCCCAGGACTTCCGTAGTTATCCACTTGGTGACCGTGTGCCCACTGTCAGGTGTTGCTAGCTTGCATGTGTGTAATAAGGGACATGTGACAATTGCCTGACAATAAACTGTGCTGCACCTTCTGATGTGTGTTGCTTGTGCCTACACATCAGACTGACATTGACGTACTGCACTTGTGGGCCTGTCACCACTGACTCAGGTTGGCTGTGTAGTTTGTGCATACCACAGGCTTGCTTGTCAACATTGATGTTGGCAATGAATTGGTTGGACGTGGTGGGCATGTGTAAAGTAGACCTGGTGGTGTGTCTCCCACATATGTGGCACATTGGCCTGACTGACATGACAGTGTACTCATCACAGTACAGGTTTGCATGCACAGTGTTCTTCAGCACATCCAGATCTACATGCCACTGGCAACCTCTCAATCACCACAGAGTCACGTCTTGTGTTTAGGTGAATTTATTAGCACATAAGTGGGGATGGTGCTCAGGATTGGGAGTGTTGTCCGTTGGCTTTAGAATCCAAAGTTCACAGATAACAAGTTAGGAGTGTTGGTAGATGAAATGTCTAGAGTACAGTCCACAGTCATTAAGCACATTGTTCCAACTCAGACCCTCCATGTCATGTGGGGAGTACGATATCGTACAACAAGGTGAACGGTTTGCACACAAAGGTCACTGTCCAGAACAGGTGTTGGTTTCCTGGGGGATGTGCATGGGCATCTTCGTCTCACTTATTCCTCACCGGACGACCCCTCTTCTTCTTCTCAGGGGAGTCTCACCTGCAGGCTGCTGCCGTGCACGGGGCTTCCACCAGACCCCCTCACTCCCTGTGGCAGTGGCAGATGTTGTTGCCCGAGATGTAGTCGTCGCACAGGGAGGTGGGCTCAAGTTGGTGCTGATCTGGCGGAGGCAGGTCAACATTTCCCGGTGCACCACTGCTATATCTTCCATGGTATCCCACTTGGACTCCATATTTGACAGGTGTGTTTCAACACGGGACATGTGGGAGTCCAAGCGGGCATGGTGGGCAGCCTGCTGTTCTTTGATGTCCGTGAGGATCCCCACTACCTGGCTGAACCCTCCGGTGCTTCTCCTGGTACGCATCCATGATGCGTTCCAGGTGGGTGTCATCCTGCAGACCCGCACCCTCAGTGGAGCCTCTACTAGGCCTCCCACCCCTCCCACCACCCCTCGCCACACGGCCAGCACCTGTGGTGTTCCGCACAGGTGTCACAGGGGACCTTGGATGTTGTTGCTGTTGTCAGGTGCCCTGGTGCCCTGTGACTCTGTGCCGTCTGATGGTTCGGTGGGTCTGTCCGTGTTGGCAGGGGTGGCTTGCGGTGTATCAGCAGTTGCAGGGGTGGTTTCAAGGGGGCAGGTGAATGTTGCAGAGGGGCTGCATGAGGGCCGAGACCGGAGGGGCCAGCTTGGGTGTCGTCCGACGAGGTGTGAGACTGTGCGCCACCGGAGCCAGGTGGGTCCACCGGAGCCTGGGACTGGGACTCTTCCTCGTCTGTGGTTGAGTCCACATCTGCCCCTGTGTTTGGAAGGAAGACACAATGTTAGTGATGTATTCATGGACATCAATGGTTCATACACATGACATTGGCCACTGTGGTTGGTGTTGCATGCCTGTCCATTGCATCATCCTACTTTGTCACTGCGGGAGATTTCCATTAGTGTGGTGCATTCACCTGACACCCTGAGGCACTTTGGTCGTCAAGTCTAGCTGTCTGCCTGCCTGGCATCTTAATTGCACGCTGGATTGTACTGTGCCATTCCTGCACTGGTGCTGACACATGCCTGACACAGGTGTTTCATCCCTGTCAACATTTGTGCTTTGACGCTGGCATCCTTGCAAAGGCACCTAGTTTGGGATCTCTGTTTGGGGCATGTGTGATGCCAGTTTGTGTCAGTCAATGTGCATCACATTAGTGTGTCTGCACAACCTGGTCACAGTCCAGCATGCCCGGGTTGTCCTGATGTTCTCTTCTGTGTTGTCTGTGTCCCCAGTCCACATCCCATTTCACACAGGTGATGGTGTCACTGTTGCTAATGGAGTTGTGTGTGAGTTTTGTGTTTGCACACATGCTTTGTGATGTGAATGTCCTCCATGGTGGTATGGACTGTTCGCTGCGGCTGTCTTTCTTCACTAGAGTCGTGACCAGAGGTGTGTGTTCGGTTGCTTCAGCTGTGACTTGCATGCCTGCTCCAGTGCAGCCCATGTTAGTCCTTGTGTCCCCAGTGTCCATGTCAGTGAGTGCTGTGTGGTGTGGATGATGCCTACAATACTGGACAATGTCTGCGTTTCATGTGGCTGACAACGGGTGTTTCAGTGTATGTCAGCATGCTACAGTGTGAGGGATGTTGGTAGGTCCATTGTAGTCAGTCAGGTGGCCCCTGTCACTGCTGTGTATGTGAGTTGCTGTGTGTTTGGGTCTCTGTGGTAGGTCTGCATTTCTGCACTTGTCAACTACAATCCGCGCCTACCTGTCCAGGCCAGAGGGGTCCCTGGGACACTGCATCCCCGGAGGTTGAGTGCAAAGGTACATTTGCAATAGCTGGCAGTGTGACTGTGATTGGGTTGGTCGATGCGTGTGTGTGACTAGCAGCCTACTCATACATTGTATCCATGTGTCAGCCATCTTGCCCTGCTCTTTGGTTTGGCAGTGTGTGTTCCCAGGGCTGCTGTTAGTTTTTGCTGGATAGATGTGATTTGCAGCTGCCTCAATGGTTTTCAGTGTCATTGCAGTACCTCCTCCTCCCCCAGGGGCCAGGCAATTCACACAGAGACATGCTTCAATGTCGGTGAGTGTGGGTTGATGTTGAGGTTGTGAGTCAGTGGTGTAGTGGTGGTTGTACACAAGTGGCAACAGTCCCTGTACGTCACACAGCAGTAGCCAGTATGGTGGGTTTTGGGTGTTGTTTGCATGAAGTGTGGGTAAATGCCTTCTCCCAGGTGAGTTGTGTGGAGTTTGTGTTGAGGGTGTGTGACAGCACATGGTGGTGGGCATGGTCAGAGCTGGCAGTGCTTCTCCCTCCATGGCCAGATGGGCCACTATTGTGTATGCTTCCCTTGCAGGGAGTGGCAGTTGACTTTCAGGATGTCAGGCATCAGGGTCCTGCATTTGGTATGTGCACATAGCCCATCAGGGCCTTGTGCTCCCACAGCAGGACCCAGTGTCAGCCATCTTGAGGGTACATTTCCACTGCCTGTGAGGTGCGCATGGTTAGAAGTGGTGTTGTTGGTCCATTTGTGAGGGGGCTATTGGCTGTGACTACAACTCCCATCATGCTTTTGGCTACACTGACTTCCCCAACATCCCCGAGCTTCCTTCCTGTGGGTCAGGTTCCCTGTGAGGTGGTGTGACAGTGGTGGCAGACTGTGTGGCAGTGTCTGTTGGGGTTTTGTGGCACTGAGTTGCTCTGATGTTTGCTAGGTTTGTACACGTGATGACATAGTTCAATGTTGGTATGAGATAGCAGGTGTTGTGTTGCTGTGCCAGGCATATGGCTGTAGGGATGACTTTGTGTTACTGTGGCTTTGTTGACGGAAGTTGTTTTGCCTGTCCCCTTGACGGTGACATGTGTACATGGCCCCACAATCTTGAGTCTCTTATTTGTGTACTCACCAGGCTCTGGGATGTCAGTCAGACCATGTATGCTCTCCGGTGGTAAGATGGCCTGCACCTTCTCCTCCCAGGACCGGAAGTAAACGGGTTTGGCAGGGGGGCCGCTGCCGGTGTGCTTGCTGAGCTTATGGTCCTTCTCCTACAGCTTCTTGACCCTCCTGCGCACGTCATACCACCTGTTCTGGCAGTCGTCCTTTGTGCGCAAACAAGGTGCTTGTGCGTTCACCTTGTTGACGATTCTCTCCCACATCTTGGCCTTCTGGGACAAGGGGGTCTTCTGTACCAATGTGCCAAACAAATGTGGCTCTACTCTGATGATTTCATCTACCAGCACTGTCAACTCACTATCTGTGAACTTTGGATTCTTCTTGGGGGCATGGTGGTGGTGGTGTCGAGGGTGGTGGGTTGGTGGTGGTGGTGGTGGTTGTGGTGAGGGGGTGGATGTGGGAGTTGGGGTAGTGGTGTTGGGGTGGGGGTGGTGGGGGTGGTAGTGGTGAGGGGGGTGAATGGGGGAGTTGTGGTAGTGGTGTTGGGGGGTGGGGGGTGGTGGTGGTGGTGGTGGTGGTAGTAGTGGTGAGTGGGGTGGATGGGGAGGTTGGGGTACTGGTGTTGGGGGTGGTGGTGGTGGTGGTGGTGGTGGTAGTGGTGAGGGGGGTGGATGGGGGAGTTGTGGTTGTGGGGGGTTGGTGATGGTGAGGGTGAGTGGATGGGGGTTTGGGGTAGTGGGGGTGGTGTTGGTGGTGAGGGTGGGGTGGATGGGGGTTTGGGGTCGTGGTGGGGTGGTGGTGGTGGCGATTGGTGTGTGTGTGTGTGAGGGTGCAAGTGAGGTTTGTGGGTGTGTGTGTGTGAATGCTGTTGGTGAGATGGCAATGGTGTGTGTCAGCAGAGTTGTGTGTGTGTGAGGTTCTCAGGAAATGGCAATGGCTCATGGGAGTGATTGGTGGCCTTTAAATATGTTGAGTTGTGGGTGTGTCTCTCTTAATTGATTTTTTTTTTTTATATATTTTCGTTGTCAGTGCTTGTTTGGTCCTTTTTTTGTGTTTGGTCAGCTGTTGTTTGTGTGTGTGTACGAGATGTTCTTCTGACCGTGCCGGACGCTGCTGGTGAGTCGTACAGGCTTCTCCGAGCCTTTCACGCTGTTGTTATGCTGTGTTGTGTATGTCGTCTGCGACTCGGTCAATGGGCGTTCGACTCGGTCGTGGGCGTTCGTTTCGCTCGCGGGAGTTCGAGTCGGTCGCGGGCGGAGTCCGTTGGTTTGAGTGTTTGTATCGTGTGCGTGTCGGTCGTGCGGCTTGTGCTCCATGCGAGTCGTTCTTGTTTCCCACGTATGGCATCGTACTTTGCAACTCGTACGTCACGGGTACGTGTCGCTCGGCTCCGTTCTGGGAACGTGTCGGACGGTACTGCTCTAGGGCTTTTTCCGGCCGGAGGCTATTTTTCCGTACAGCTCCGTCGTCCGGTTCATATTCGGGTGAGTCGGTTGGGATTCACAGGCTTTCCATCGTACTGCGCGGGTCGTACGGCGGCGAGACGTGTCGGTCGGTACTTTATCCCGGGACGTGTCGGTCGGTTCACTTTACAAACGGAATCGGAATCGACCCCTAATAGGGGAGTTCGCCAGGGATGTGCACTCGCCCCATTCTTTTTTTCAATCTATACGAATGGAGTGGAATTACCCCTGCTGAACTCCACACTGGATGTCCTGACGATCAATAAACTACGCACCCCAATTCTGCTTTATGCAGATCACGCAGTGCTAATTGATCGCACTGGTCAAGCCCTGCAGCAGCTATTGGTAACCTATGTTAAATATATGAGCAGCCTAGATCTGAAGAGCAATGAAGCGAAAACTTTCGTCCTAATAATTGGGAGTAAACAAAAGAGGGCCCCAAACTTTTATATAGCAGGGCGCAGAATTGCACAAACAGACACCTTCTCCTATCTTGGAGTAACTTTCGATAGACAATTAACCTGGTCTCATTTGTCACCAATAGGGGTCTTGCATTGAGAAGAGTATTATTGGACTAAATTCTTTCATTAAGAAACTGGGCGCTAAGCCTCTCAACATGGTCAAAAAGGTCTACTCCACCAAATCGAAATCAGTAGCGACCTATGGGGCTAGGATTTGGGGAATCGTAAACCCCCATAACCTCCAGACCATCGAGGACTCTTTTTGGAAAAGACTTGTTGGCCTCCCTCCCAGCTGTTCCAACTTTATCTGCCGTACAGAACTAGACATTCCTTACATCACTGATACCATTAGGTTGGCACCAATACTTTTATGGCATTCGATCTGGAGGAGAGAATCTGTGAAGATTACCCAGAAATTGATAGAAGACCGCTTCTCCCTTTACAATGTCCACAGGATTCCGTGGCTAACGCACATTAAAGATAGCCTCTTTTCTCTTGGGTTAGGCTATTTGTTTGCATCACCATCAAATTGCACTTTAGTCTCAAAAAAAGAAACCAAGACATTATATTCCAACCAAAAAGCAGCTGAGCGTCTTAAAATGAACAGTACAAAGGTGTCTGTAAAACTATACCTGGAAGGCCCAATAGACGAGGAAGGTGTAACCTCTTATTTATCTTTTGTGACCAACTTACGCCATAGATTTATACTAGTGAGGTTTAGAGTGAATCTAATCCCCTGTATGTTTTCCTTTCCAGCTGGAATATACTCTATCTCTGACCTCCCTTCCTGTCCGTGCGATGGAATCTCACCCCAGTCAAATTTACATATTTTTTTCTTTTGCAAATTCTATAAAGGGTTCCCTGATTAAATATCGATGTAATAAATATAGACATACACAAATATCGACTCAAAAATATAGAATACAAAAATTTCGACTCCCTATACTTAAACAGGTAAGTACAATATCGAATCAAAAATATCGAAGTAAAAAATATAGATGTAAAAAATATCGACTTAAAAATATATATAACTTAAATAAAATATATTAAATATTATTAATATTTTTAACAAAATAAATTACATTTAATATATATTTTAACTAAATATAACAAATAAACTTAATTTAAAAAAATATAAACACACAAACATAAAAATGTATACATATACATATATTTACTTAAATATAATTTATTAACTATTATCTTTATTTAGTTTATAAACTTTTTAAATTATATAAAAATAAAATATATACATATATCAATAATTTAAAATAAAATAAAACATTCTATAATTAATTAAAACATTAAACTATCAAAACAAAAATAAAACATACATTTTGCAACACAATAAATACAACAGTAGGGAAAATGTTGGATAGCGGAGGGGACAAAAATTTGTATTCCCACTCCAGTGAGTGCAACAGTAGGGAAAGTGTTGGATAGCAGAGGGGTAAAAATTACTATTCCCACTCCAGTGAATGAAACAGTAGGGAAAGTGCTGGATAGCACAGGGGTAAAAATTACTATTCCCACTCCAGTGAGTGCAACAGTAGGGAAAGTGTTGGATAGCGGAGGGGTAAAAATTACTATTACCACTCCAGTGAATGCAACAGTAGGGAAAGTGTTGGATAGCAGAGGATAGCGGAGGGGTCAAAATTACTATTCCCACTCCAGTGAATGAAACAGTAGGGAAAGTGCTGGATAGCGGAGGGGTAAAAATTACTATTCCCACTCCAGTGAGTGCAACTGCAGGGAAAGTGCTGGATAGTGGAGGGGTAAAAACTACTATTCCCACTCCAGTGAATGCAACAGTAGGGAAAGTATTTGATAGCAGAAAACAAAAATTACTAATAACATTTCAATAATTAAAAAAATATATATATTCTTAAAAATAAATAAACAATATTTTAAAATGATACCATTAAACATATAAAAATAACACATTTAGGGGCCGATTCCGATTCAGGCCGGAAATCACTCCGACCGAGCCGGACCCGGAGAGATTTCCGACCGAATCGGACTCTAGCAGCCCGACCGAACGAGTACGATGCGTACGCATGCAATCGGACTCGATTTGGTCGGACTCCCATTAAAGTCAATGGGAGCCGGTCGTACAACGCGTACGCGGGCTCCCATTGACTCAATGGGTGCGAGGCGAACAAGGGCGCCCCCTACAGTGGGTACGCGTTGATGCAAATCGCGCCGTACATGCACACGTAGGGGGGACCCATGGGTCCCCCCTGTGTGCGACTCGCGTGGCTACGCGTACAGGGGGGTCCGACACGGACCTCCAAAGTCCGGCTCCGACTGCCCTTTGGAGCCGGACGGCGCGAGTCGGTCGGACTGCTCGAGGCGTGCATCGTACTTGCCCGGCCGGGGAACGTCTCCATTGCGCGGTGCGAGTCGTGTCCGTGCGAGCCGGTCGGAGCGGTTCGGACCCGCGAACGAGTCGGTCGGCGATTTCGCGAGCGCTCGCATCGTACTCGCTCGCCCGGACGCACGTTCGAATCGGTCGGGAAAGAGGGCTCCGAATCGGATCCGGTTAAGCCGAATCTGATTCGGTGCCCTATTGGCCGAGATCGGAATCGGCCCCATAATGTTAATTATATATAATAAAAACCTACAAATATGATATTTAAAAAAATAATAAATACATTTATAAACAATATTTATTTAAGAGAAACAAATATTCACAAACAAATTATTTAAAACATAAATGTATTTCTTTTATTTCCTATCCTATAACACCACACCAATAAAAAAAGACATCAACATTTTTATTAAATGTTATTTCCATAATTAACATAATTATATTAAATTTAAAATATATTATTATTAAAAAAGATAATAAACATTCATTAATTAAACATTCTTTAACACTGTAATATCCACAACACATACCTAAAATTAATTACACAATTACAATTAATAATTACTAATTAATTTATTTAAATTAGCAAATAATTAACAATTCATCAATAAAAAGAAATTACTTCCCACCCTTCCCACCATTTACACCTATGAACACCACAACACACACCTAAAATTATTTACACAATTACCATAATTAATTAATAATTAATTAATTTAAATTAATTAGCAAATAATTATCAAACATTTATTAATAAATTAATTTACACATTTAACTCTATAACATCACAATTATACAAATATGAATAAATATAAATTATTCAATACATTTCATATAATTAAATTACGGAACAAAAACACAAAATACAATTAATTTTTTTTTATTAACTACTATAAATAATAAATAAAATTTATATAATTAAATTACTTCCCACCCTATTCCCCTATAAACCCACAACCCGCTACAGAACTAAAAACGCAAAATTCAATAAAAAAAAATATATTAACTACTAAAATTTTAACACATATAATAAAAATACAAACAATTCTCATACAAAAAACAAACATCACACACATATAAAGTATATACTAAAATACATAACATTAATAAAAAGTCGATATTTTTAACAACTATGGGGCCTATTACGATGGCGGGACCGTAACGGTGAATGGGACCGTCCGCCAGAGGTGCGGCGGTCCCGCTGTGGGCATTAGGATGCCACCGCCACGGTGGCAGTGGCATCCTCATCCACAACATTGTGGCGGGCGGTGCGCACAGCACCGCCCGCCACAATGTTGTGGATGCACGTTGTGTATTGGCATGCACAAGCTGCCACCTTGTCCACGCCAATGTAGGGGGGTACCACAGGTACCCCCCATGTGCACCCCCCACTCCCCCAACACTCCGGGGGCCCGCAACGGGCCCCCAACAGCAAAGACCGTATGCCTTTCCATGGCGGCAACGCCGCCATGGAAAGGTTGATCAACGGCTGCATCGCAATATGGATGGCGGTGTCTTGCAGACACTGCCACCGTATTGCGCCCGTTTACCGCCGGGTCGACGAGTCGACCGGCGGAAAAGCGGCGGACGGTCTTCCCGTCCGCTGCGGACCCCCCAGACATCCTAATATGGCGGAGGGTCATTCAGGCATGGATGGCGGGCGGATCGCCCCTGCCGAGCCGGCGGTGGCTACCGTCGGCCTGGCGGGGGCGATCCCCCCGCCATCCTAATGGGCCCCTATATTTTTACAAATGATATTTAACACTTCGATATTTTTTCAATCGCTATTACTTACCTAAAAATCGATATTCTTGACCACGATATTTTTTCTGTTGATATTTCTGACCCACGATATTTTTACCTCGATATTTGTGCAAATCGATATTTTTACATCGATATTTTGGCTCTGCACCCTATAAAGATCACTGCATCAGATTTATTCGGCCGCTCATGCGTAAATACTGTTTTAGCTAATGTCGTCCTGGGATGCATTTTTTACAATCACTGCCTAATTAATTAGTGTGTTATTCTGTGGCCTAATTTTTACTCCTCTCATGGAAGACCAGACGATTGTGTAATTCTATATAATGAACAGTGTTTTTTAATTTGATTGCAAACTGTTTTTATAATGTTTATTCTGTACTTTTATGACCTTAATTTTCAAGCATCGACTAAAGTGATTTGACTGACTGATAGAATAAAAAGAAGAAATTCCTTTGTTAGCAAGAGAACCTTAGGAGAGTTTAACATTGCCTTTTGGCAATATGAAGAATATTTGTGTGAAGTAGATTTATAATGGAAATAAACTAGTGAAGCGCCTGAAGCTCTCTTTTGTCCCCTCACATTATGTGTATATGTTGGCTTTCTTAACTATGAATGTTTTTGAGTATTTCAGCCCGGTTAGAAAACATTCACTTCCAGCTATTCCTTGCTGAAAAATCACAACCCAAGTGCACAACCACAAAGAGTTTATCATTTGGGCACCAAGAGGGTTAGCATGGAAGAGATGCAGACAGTGAGGCAACAGATTCCAGAGGTGCTAAAGGTTGGCTGTGATGGAAGTGCAGCTTTCGCCTACTGTCTACCACATTCTAGCCGGCCTTCACTGGTCAGTGCTGTGTCACTCCATTCAGTCATTTTCTTTCTGCATCGGTCCCACGCTAAAAGTCGATGCTGTAGTGCAAAGAAGCGGCTGTCGGAGCTTTGTGTTGAATTGTGATGCGAGCTGCAAGGTCTCAGTGTGAACGGGCCCATTTGTGGTCGCGAAGAGCCCAAAAGCTTGAATACAGTTCTCTGATCCACACCAATGGTCCAGGACCTAAGGGGACCATTTAGGGGTGTTGAACTCACTGCAGCTGGGGTCAGGGGCTGGAGTTGCATGTTGGGGAGAATTTTATATCACTGAGAATCAGATCAGGAGGCTAGCAGACGAGCCCTGGGAGCCAGTCAAATAGTCAAATCAACTTTATTCGATTTCAACAGAAATCATCAAAGCATACACTGTATAAAAAAAAAGACACCAATAAACAATGCTCTTCATCATAAAAGACATACTATAAAATCTGTTTTTCTTGAATGTAAATCCTTGCACAAATAGTTAGCAAGAGAGTAACAAACTGGCAGGGAAGGTATCGTTTGCAAGTATAAAAAGTAGGGCAACATTGATTAAAATCAAGGAAGCGTAAAATTGGTACAATTTAACATTTGCTCAAATCTTTAAAAAAATATACAAAAGAACAAGGTGGGTATAGCACTTTGAGTAGAAATATCATCGCAAGGACGTTTAGATAGTTCTTTGGGCCAGTCATTCAGAAACATAAATTTCCCTAAATGATTAAATGTATCCAATCTGAAGCAGGTCAAAACAAACTTATGTTGGATATTGCGAACAAACCTTAAATACGGCTGCAAGAAGGAAGTAGTCAGATCAGTTGGTTTCTAAGAACACTTGGTTTAGTTAATTCTGTGGACAACCTAGCTTCCTCAAACAATGAGAGACACATCCCATTTAGCTCTTTCCTTGAGACAGACTGCAAAGTTTCAGGGTACTCAAAAACTCTGGGTGCCCCAAATCGAAGCAGATCTGTCTCACATTTTTTAACCAAGGAATTGAGAAAATGCTGACAATTTAAGACAATCCTCAAATATCTTTTGATTGATGAAAGTATCAGCACAAGTCCATATTTTGTGCCACAACAATATAGGATATGTATGTGCATTGTCGACTAAAAATGACATACCCAATTCTGAATGACAAATTTGCCAATAATGATTTTAAAAAGGGATTTTCTGCGAGTTGGAGGAAATTAGTATCTCAAAGTCCTCATAGCTCTGCCTCATACAATGCCGTAGTAACACACTTGGTCTTATATATTATTAACATTTCATCAACTGGTTTATTGCAGAGTTTGTGTGCAAAAGTAGGCAAAGCAGCATTAGATTTAATACAATTTAACTTCCTGGCATTAATTTCAGCCCTCCATGACCCACTCTGCGAGAACATGACCCCCTAATATGAAAATGAGGGTGTAAAACTCAATTTAGTATTATTGTATTGTAATCGTATTTATATAGCGCTTATTACCCCTGATGAGGCGTCGGATCGCTTTTCGGCGAGTAGCACACTACTCCGGAACCCAAAAAGGATTAGTGGTGGATTAGTATAGTGACATTTGAGTTAATTTGAGCTGTGGACATGTGAGTCTGTTGGATTGGAAAGGATAAATGAGGGATAGAAGAGGGATGAATCTAGAAAGTGTTTATGGGGAGATCATAGTAGTAAGATGAGGTTTGGGATGAGTATAAGGAGGGATAGGTGAGGGAAGAATTTAGAAGAGTTGTTTGGGAGATGATAATATTGAGATGAGGTTTGGGGTGAGTCAAGGAAGGGTTATTTTGGAGATCATAGTAGTAGAAAGAGGTTTGGGATGAGTCAGACAGTGGAAGTAGAGGATATATTGAGAGAGGTATAGGGTGAAATATAGGGAAGTAGTGCAATACCTTTCCTTTCATTTGCTTTAACTCAGTCAGCAATTACGAGTTCTACAATTTACTCAGCAGTCACTCTCTATTGGTGGGCTCTCGCACCTTGAAGTCCAGTCTCACTGACACACACTGAATACACTTCGTGGCACACTGTCACACTGTTGGCCATTCATAATAATGGCCTTGGATTGGGCTTCAAGATCGGTCACAACTCTCACCTGAGATCTCTGCTGCTGTCTTGTCTACGCCTTGGGTGGCGAGGAAGCTAGCTCTGGAGTTGGAAAGAGTCAAGCAGCTGGACTGCCAGTGCCAGGAATGCAAAAGACACTTCTGTTTGGAATAATCAGTGCGAAAACTTGAGTTTGTTTTATACAGTATTGGTAGTGCATCATTAATAATTTGATGAGGAGCTGTTTCGTGACTGCATCCACTTCTAAAAATGTTTGGTGCTGGTGCAACAGTGGGAGAGTAAGGTGAGCACAGATGCTGCAGTGGGAAAATTCGATCTGTGGTGACCTCAGGAGGGATGACTTTAGGGTTTGGGAAATCTGTAGTAGAAAATGGATAAGAATCGCAGGGCATGAAAGATTGGTAGTAGGCTAGGGATGCCCTTGATATGTTTCATAACTTGCATACTCACACTCTGCAGTGCAGTGCCGGCTTCCTCTCCTAAACGCATTGAAGTATGGTTGGAGGCTTGAGATCTACATATAATGCTTCAATGTTAGGAGTGCAAAGGAGGGTCACCTTACACACATATTTTATTGTGTTTTATGTAAATTCAGTAAAACACTTGAAGGGTATTCCCTCTCCACAATACTACGCTACTATGGCTTGCCTAATCCTCTGGTGACATTGGAAGAGGTGGTGGCTGCACACCAAAAGCTGTAGTGGACCATGTGGAGCCATTCTTTGAGGTGATTCGCCCCACTTTCATGGGTCTACCTTCCACTTCCCACCTGGCCTATACCACCTGGAGTTAATTTCACTGCCTCATAGTGACACTTAAAGGGGTGGTGACCTCACACAAACCCTACCAGACTTGTGATTGGCATGACTATGGCCCAATCAAAGCCAAGACCAATAGCTTCCCTTCGGCACCCATCTGTCCTAAGTAGGCCATTATCCTCGAAGCAACGTGATGCTCTGCTCTGAGTCAAATGGAGAGGGCAGAAATGTGCCATATGTTATTCCTGCTCTCTCTGTGTGCTGATGCACTTGTGGCTGCCAAGCGCCAACACGGAAACCCTAGTGCCATGTGGCAAGGGTGCCTGGGTTACAAACAGGATTGTTTTTGTGCAGCAGAGTGCAGCACACTTAGAAAGAGGAAAAGATGAGGAACAATATCGATATTTCTCCTCATTGGGCCTCTACTAGGAAGGTGTAGAATTTTGCCACATTCTCAGGTTCACTAGTGTTAGTAAATCTGGGAATGCGCCAATTTACATAGGTGGATGCATGGGAACACCCACTCTCCATCCATGTAACACCTTCCTGGTTCAGAGTAACACAAAGCAGCGACTTGTGCTTACGTTACACCAGATTTGTCAAGCCACGCTAGGTCACTTACTGCTTCCAGCACATACATTAACTCAAAAACCTATGAGTTAGTGTATAAGCTGGTAAAAGTACAGCTCAGAAACATGAAGAGGGAAGCACTGCAATGTGTTACTGCTTTCAGAAAAAACAGGTGCATAGACCCATTCTGATCCTACAGACTAAAGTAGGATGCATTTGTGAAACAGCCCCAGAATCACCAAGTTCAATTTTAATTCCTACTTCCTCCAAGTCAAAAAGAAGATTGGAACTTACGCTGTTGAACCAAGGCTTCACACTTAGCAGAATCACTTGTACAATTAAACTACTCAGACTGTACTTGATTGAAACATATTAAGTTGTGCTTATTCTTCCCCCTCCCCCAAGATGGGGAATGCATTAGAAGTGTGCACACTGCATAAAACACAAAAGTAAAGTGCCCTGTTTCCGTTCTCACATGAGCCCTGAAGGAACACAGAGCCCCACGGCTTTCAAGTAAACACAGGTTCACAAGATTCTAAAAATCAATGCTAAGATGTCCTGGTGCTGGCTTTCAAATAAACACAAAATCCCATAAACAAACTCCTTTCATGGTGTGAACTTTACAGGCAAATCACCCAAAGCATACTGCAGGTTAAATAGCTTATTTGCTACATCAGCTGCTTCATCGTATAGCATAACAGTTTTCTGTCAAGAAAGTCCCTAAACCTAACAGTATGAATATTAATTCATTATCAGTCTTCTCCCTTGTGATCAGGCAGAGCAGTTATGTGCCCAGATCAGACAGTGGTGATACATTTATTAGGCCAGTTCATTCTTGTTATCTTGAGGCAAGGAACAGAGCAGTGTGATACTAGCTTGCAATAACAGAGCACTCAGCACCCCACAATATTATCTCATGTTCCAAACCAGGCTGATCTTTGCCATTTGTTTGAAGAACATCTCAGTAGGAAAGTTTGTTAAATGCCCACCATTAACCTTTTATCTGTTTCAATCTAATCGTATTGAAGTGCAAACACATCTCTATCTATGCACATGCTTTCTAGGGATGGGACTGGACTGCTGAAAAGAGGGGCTTGAGTACTCAGAAATCAGAAAGGCAGTGAGGGGAAAAGTAAAACGTTACTTGAAAGAGCAAATTCAAGGAAAGGGCAAAAAGAAGGGAGCTGGGAGCAAGAAACAATAGAGGAATAATTGACAGTATGAATAAAGAAGGGAGGGAACAAAAGCGAACCTCTTTATAATCACTGGAAAACACAATCACTGTGATTGAAGAAAGAGCAGATGCTGACAACCACTGGCATTTACGCTTTTTGAAAACATTAGAAAACACTGAAACAACAACACAGGATGTCACAGCAACGAAACTGAAAACAGGAACACCTGGTGACATTAAGCAATGACATCTAATTGGCAATAAAGTTAAGGTAAAAACCCAACAGGAATTTATTGTGAAAGTTGTAGAAAAAAAGTTTATTTTGTGGACCTGTAAAGTCTATGGTGGTAAAAATAGTGTCCAGATCTGTTCTATTTATGAGTAAGGTTCAGTCATTTGGAAACATTAAATTTATACTTAATTGTAAAGCTCCATCTCTGCAAGTTGCATAAGGTGTGCATGAGTAGGGTAAGGAAAAATTTTCAATTTATTATTTTTAGTCAAATCGGTTTTTTCCCTTTGATAAACATTTTATAATGTCTGGCTTTATGTGTGTGATGTCATTTGAGATGTCATCAGTGATGTCACTGACCATGTCATGAGTGATGTAATATGTGATGTCATCAGCTGTGCATTGCGGGGGCACAAGTTATACTTAGCTCAACTAACTATAACGGCCGAATTTTTCTGGTTTTGAACGAGTGAAATGTCCAACTATACTATAATGTCCCTGAAACCTGTGGTTTTTTCAGTGAATTTCTATGTTTTTTTAAATGATCATTTCTAACTATAACGTCCCTGAAACCTTTGGTTTCTTCAGTGAATTTCTAAGGTTTTTTAATTGCTAATTTCTAACTATGCCTACAGAGGTAGGACATGTACAGAAAGAGGAAGAAAGGCACAGAAAGAAGCAAGAGAAATGCAGAAAGAGGCAACAGAAGTCCAGAAAGAGGAAGAAAGGTGCAGAAAGAAGCAAGAGATATGCAGAAAGAACCAACAGAGGTACAGAAAGAGGCCTTGTTGCAAAGTCATCCTGTGTCCTGGGCACCCCCCAACGTTTTGCTGACTGGTACTGGTGGTAACTGACTCTGACTGACCCTGGGCTCTGCCTAACCAGGCCCGGAGCCCGTGCTATGCTGAAAGACACTTAAAATACAGTGAAAAGCCCTACATACACTAGGATACACTATGGGTTGGGGTATCCCTGTGATTGGCATGACCTCCCCTGTAGGGCCCTAGTACATATTAGGGCAGGGGGATTAAAACTACCTCTAAGTCCCTAGCATATAATAGGGCATGGCAGTTTAGAGGCCAGTAGCCCTTTCCTGCACTTGCATGTGTGCACTGCTGAGCCTGAGGTCAGTTTAAAAGTAGCCCTGTGTGTGCAGAAAGAGGCAAGAGAGGTGCAGAAAGAGGCAAGAGAGGTGCAGAAAGAGGGAAGAAGGGTACAGAAAGAGGCAAGAGAAGTACAGAAAGAAGCAAGAGAAGTGCAGAAAGAAGCAACAGAGGTGCAGAAAGAGGCAAGAGGGGTATAGAAAGAGGCAAGAGAAGTGCAGAAAGAAGCAACAGAGGTGCAGAAGGAGGCAAGAGAAGTGCAGAAAGAGGCAATAGAGTTGTAGAAAGAAGCAAGAGCAGTGCAGAAACAACCAACAAAGATGCAGAAGGAGGCAAGAGGGGTGCAGAAAGAGGCAAGAGGGGTGCAGAAATGTGCAAGAGAGGTGCAGAAAGAAGCAAGAGCAGTGCAGAAAGAAATTACAGAGGTGCAGAAGGAGGCAAGAGGGGTACAGAAAGAGGCAAAAGAAGTGCAGAAACAAGCAAAAGAAGTGTGGAAAGAGGCAAGAGGGGTGCAGAAAGCAGCAAGAGAGGTGAAGAAAGAGGCAAGTGGGGTGCAGAAAGAAGCAAGAGAGGTGTAGAAAGAAGCAAGAGAAGTGCAGAAAGAAACAACAGAGGTGCAGAAAGAAGCAAGAGCAGTGCAGAAAGAACCAACAGAGGTGCAGAAAGAGGCAAAAGGGGTGCAGAAAGAGGCAAGAGCAGTGCAGAAAGAACCAAGAGACATGCAGGAAAAGGGAAGAAGGATGCAGAAAGATGTATGAGGGGCGCAGAAAGAAGCAAGAGAGGTGTACAAAGAAGCAACAGAAGTGCAGAAAGAAGCAATAGAGGTGCAGAAAGAGGCAAGAGGGGTGCAGAAAGAGGCAAGAGAAGTGCAGAAAGAAGCAACAGAGGTGCAGAAAGAAGCAAGAAAAATACAGAAAGAGGCAAGAGAGTTGCAATAACAGGCAAAGAGGTGCACAAAGAGGGAACAGGGGTGCACCCAGAGGCAAGAGAGGTACAGAAAGAACCAACAGAGGTGCAGAAAGAGGCAAGAGGGGTGCAGAAATGTGCAAGAGAGTAGCAGATACAAGCAAGAGCAGTGCAGAAAGAACCAACAGAGGTGCAGAAAGAGGCAAGAGGGGTGCAGAAAGAGGCCAGAGGGGTGCAGAAGGAGGCAAGAGAGGAACAGAAAGAGGCAAGAGAGGTGCACACAGAGGCACAAGGGGTGCAGAAATTTACAAGAGAGGTGCAGAAATAAGCAAGAGAAGTCTAGAAAGAAGCAACAGAGGTGCAGAAAGAGGCAAGAGGGGTGCAGAAATGTGCAAGAGAGTAGCAGATACAAGCAAGAGCAGTGCAGAAAGAACCAACAGAGGTGCAGAAAGAAGCAAGAGCAGTGCAGAAAGAACCAACAGAGGTGCAGAAAGAGGCAAAAGGGGTGCAGAAAGAGGCAAGAGCAGTGCAGAAAGAACCAAGAGACATGCAGGAAAAGGGAAGAAGGATGCAGAAAGATGTATGAGGGGCGCAGAAAGAAGCAAGAGAGGTGTACAAAGAAGCAACAGAAGTGCAGAAAGAAGCAATAGAGGTGCAGAAAGAGGCAAGAGGGGTGCAGAAAGAGGCAAGAGAAGTGCAGAAGGAAGCAACAGAGGTGCAGAAAGAAGCAAGAAAAATACAGAAAGAGGCAAGAGAGTTGCAGTAACAGGCAAAGAGGTGCACAAAGAGGGAACAGGGGTGCACACAGAGGCAAGAGAGGTACAGAAAGAACCAACAGAGGTGCAGAAAGAGGCAAGAGGGGTGCAGAAATGTGCAAGAGAGTAGCAGATACAAGCAAGAGCAGTGCAGAAAGAACCAACAGAGGTGCAGAAGGAGGCAAGAGAGGAGCAGAAAGAGGCAAGAGAGGTGCACACAGAGGCACAAGGGGTGCAGAAATTTACAAGAGGTGCAGAAATAAGCAAGAGAAGTCTAGAAAGAAGCAACAGAGGTGCAGAAAGAGGCAAGAGGGGTGCAGGCAGAGGCAAGAGAGGTGCAGAAAGAGGGAAGAGGGGTGCAGAAAGAGGCAAGAGGGGTGCAGAAAGAGGCAAGAGAAGTGCAGAAAGAAGCAACAGAGGTGCAGAAAGAGACAAGAGAACTGTAGAAAGAGGCAAGAGAGTTGCAGAAACAAGCAAGAGATATGCAGAAAGAGGGAGCAGGGGTGCAGAAAGAGGCAAGAGAGGTCCAGAAAGAGGGAAGTGAGGTGTAGAAAGAGGGAAGAAAGGTACAGAAAGAAGAAAGAGGCAAGAGGGGTGCAGAAAGAAGCAACAGAAGTGCAGAAAGAAGCAAGTGAAGTGCAGAAAGAAGCAACAGAGGTACAGAAAGAGGCAAGAAGGGTGCAGAAAGAAGAAGATAGGTGCAAAAAAGAACCAACAGAGGTGCAGAAGGAGGCAAGAGAAGTTCAAAAAGAGGCAAGAGAGTTGCAGAAACAGGCAAAAGGGGTGCCGAAAGAAAGCAAGAGCAGTGCAGAAAGAACCAACAGAGGTGCAAAAAGAGGGAAGAAGGGTGCAGAAAGAGGCACGAGGGGTGCAGAAAGAAGCAAGAGATGTGCAGAAAGAAACAAAAGAAGTGCAGAAAGAGGCAACAGAGTTGCAGAAAGAGGGAAGAGGGATGGAGAAAGAGGCAAGGGGTATAGAAAGAAGAAAGAGAGCTGTAGAAGGACACAAAAAAAAGTGCAGAAAGAAGGAGCAGAGGTGCAGAGAGAGGCAAGAAAGGTGCAGAAAGAAGGAAAAGGGGTGCAGAAAGAAGCGAGAGGTGCAGAAAGAAGCAAGAGCAGTGCAGAAAGAAATAACAGAGGTACAGAAGGAGGCAAGAGGGGTACAGAAAGAGGCAAAAGAAGTGCAGACACAAGCAAAAGTGGTGCAGAAAGAGGCAAGAGGGGTGCAGAAAGCGGCAAGAGAGGTACAGAAAGAGGCAAGAGAGGTGCACAAAGAGGGAAGAAGGGTGCAGAAAGAGGCAAGTGGGGTGCAGAAAGAAGCAAGAGAGGTGTAGAAAGAAGCAAGAGAAGTGCAGAAAGAAACAACAGAGGTGCGGAAAGAAGCAAGAGCAGTGCAGAAAGAATCAACAGAGGTGCAGGTAGAGGCAAAAGGGGGCAGAAAGAGGCAAGAGCAATGCAGAAAGAACCAAGAGACGTGCAGGAAAAGGGAAGAAGGGTGCAGAAAGAGGCATGAGGGGTGCAGAAAGAAGCAAGAGAGGTGTACAAAGAAGCAAGAGAAGTGCAGAAAAAGCAACAGAGGTACAAAAAGAGGCAAGAGGGGTGCAGAAAGAGGCAAGAGAGTTGCAGAAACTGGCAAAAGAGGTGCACAAAGAGGGAACAGGGGTGCACACAGAGGCAAGAGAGGTACAGAAAGAACCAACAGCGGTGCAGAAAGAGGCAAGAGGGGTACAGAAAGGTACAAGTGAGTAGCATATAGAAGCAAGAGCAGTGCAGAAAGAACCAACAGAGGTGCAGAAAGAGGCAAGAGGGGTGCAGAAAGAGGCAAGAGAAGTGCACACAGAGGCACGAGGGGTGCAGACAGAGGCAAGAGAGGAGCAGAAAGAGGCAAGAGAGGTACACACAGAGGCACGAGGGGTGCAGAAATTTACAAGAGAGGTGCAGAAAGAAGCAAGAGAAGTGTAGAAAGAAGCAACAGAGGTGCAGAAAGAAGCAAGAGCAGTGCAGAAAGAAATAACAGAGGTACAGAAGGAGGCAAGAGGGGTACAGAAAGAGGCAAAAAAAGTGCAGAAACAAGCAAAAGAAGTGCAGAAAGAGGCAAGAGGGGTGCAGAAAGCGGCAAGAGAGGTACAGAAAGAGGCAAGAGAGGTGCACAAAGAGGGAAGAAGGGTGCAGAAAGAGGCAAGTGGGGTGCAGAAAGAAGCAAGAGAGGTGTAGAAAGAAGCAAGAGAAGTGCAGAAAGAAACAACAGAGGTGCGGAAAGAAGCAAGAGCAGTGCAGAAAGAATCAACAGAGGTGCAGGTAGAGGCAAAAGGGGGGCAGAAAGAGGCAAGAGCAATGCAGAAAGAACCAAGAGACGTGCAGGAAAAGGGAAGAAGGGTGCAGAAAGAGGCATGAGGGGTGCAGAAAGAAGCAAGAGAGGTGTACAAAGAAGCAAGAGAAGTGCAGAAAAAAGCAACAGAGGTACAAAAAGAGGCAAGAGGGGTGCAGAAAGAGGCAAGAGAGTTGCAGAAACTGGCAAAAGAGGTGCACAAAGAGGGAACAGGGGTGCACACAGAGGCAAGAGAGGTACAGAAAGAACCAACAGCGGTGCAGAAAGAGGCAAGAGGGGTGCAGAAAGAGGCAAGAGAAGTGCACACAGAGGCACGAGGGGTGCAGACAGAGGCAAGAGAGGAGCAGAAAGAGGCAAGAGAGGTACACACAGAGGCACGAGGGGTGCAGAAATTTACAAGAGAGGTGCAGAAAGAAGCAAGAGAAGTGTAGAAAGAAGCAACAGAGGAGCAGAAAGAAGCAAGAGGGGTGCAGACAGAGGCAAGAGAGGTGCAGAAAGAGGGAAAAGGGGTGCAGAAAGAGGCAAAAGGGGTGCAGAAAGAGGCAAGAGAAGTGCAGAAATAAGCAACAGAGGTGCAGAAAGAGACAAGAGAACTGTAGAAAGAGGCAAGAGAGTTGCAGAAACAGGCAAGAGATGTGCAGAAAGAGGGAACAGGGGTGAGAAAGAGGGAAGAGAGGTGTAGAAAGAGGGAAGAAGGGTACAGAAAGTAGAAAGAGGCAAGAGGGGTGCAGAAAGATGCAACAGAAGTACAGAAAGAAGCAACAGGTGCAGAAAGAGGCAAGAGGGATGCAGAAAGAGGAAGATAGGTGCAAAAAAGAAGCAACAGAGGTGCAGAAGGAGGCAAGAGAAGTGCAAAAAGAGGCAAGAGAGTTGCAGAAACAGGCAAAAGAGGTGCAGAAAGAAGCAAGAGCAGTGCATAAAGAACCAACAGAGGTGCAAAAAGAGAGAAGAAGGGTGCAGAAAGAGGCACAAAGGGTACAGAAAGAAGCAAGAGATGTGCAGAAAGAAACAAAAGAAGTGCAGAAAGAAGTAACAGAAGTGCATAAGGAGGCAACAGGGGTGCAGAAAGAAGCAACAGGGGTGCAGAAAGAGGGAAGAGGGATGGAGAAAGAGGCAAGGGGGTGTAGAAAGAAGCAAGAGAGCTGTAGAAAGAAACCCAAGAAGTGCAGAAAGAAGGAACAGAGGTGCAGAGAGAGGCAGGAAAGGTGCAGAAAGAGGGAAAAGGGGTGCAGAAAGAAGCAAGAGGTGCAGAAAGAAACAAAAGAAGTACAGAAAGAAGGAACAGAGGTGCAGAAAGAGGCAAGAGGGGGGCAGAAAGAAACAAAAGAAGTGCAGAAAGAAGCAACAGAGGTGTAGGAAAAGGCAAGAGGACTGCAGAAAGAGGGATTAGGTGTGCAGAAAGAGGCGCGAGGGGTGCAGAAAGAAGCAAGAGAGATGCAGAAAGGGGGAAGTGGGGTGGAGAAAGAGGCAAGAGGGATACAGAACTAAACAAGAGAGGTGCAGAAAGAAACAAAAGAAGTGTAGAAAGAAGGAACAGAGGTGCAGAAAGAGGCAAGAGGGGTGCAGAAAGAGGGAAGAGGGGTGTGAAAGAGGCACGAGGGGTGCAGAAAGAAGGGACAGAGGTGCAGAAAGAAGCAAGAGAAGTGCAGAAAGAAGCAACAGAGGTGCAGAAAGAGGGATGAGGGGTGGAAAAAGAAGCAAGAGAAGTGCAGAAAGAAGCAACAGAGATGCAAAAAGGGGGAACAGGGGTAGAGAAAGTGGCGAGAGGGTGCAGAAAGAAGCAAGAGAGGTGCAGAAAGAAACAAAAGAAGAGCAGAAAGGTGCAGAAGGAGGCAAGAGAAGTGCAAAAAGAGGCAAGAGAGTTGCAGAAACAGGCAAAAGAGGTGCAGAAAGAAGCAAGAGCAGTGCATAAAGAACCAACAGAGGTGCAAAAAGAGAGAAGAAGGGTGCAGAAAGAGGCACAAAGGGTACAGAAAGAAGCAAGAGATGTGCAGAAAGAAACAAAAGAAGTGCAGAAAGAAGTAACAGAAGTGCATAAGGAGGCAACAGGGGTGCAGAAAGAAGCAACAGGGGTGCAGAAAGAGGGAAGAGGGATGGAGAAAGAGGCAAGGGGGTGTAGAAAGAAGCAAGAGAGCTGTAGAAAGAAACCCAAGAAGTGCAGAAAGAAGGAACAGAGGTGCAGAGAGAGGCAGGAAAGGTGCAGAAAGAGGGAAAAGGGGTGCAGAAAGAAGCAAGAGGTGCAGAAAGAAACAAAAGAAGTACAGAAAGAAGGAACAGAGGTGCAGAAAGAGGCAAGAGGGGGGCAGAAAGAAACAAAAGAAGTGCAGAAAGAAGCAACAGAGGTGTAGGAAAAGGCAAGAGGACTGCAGAAAGAGGGATTAGGTGTGCAGAAAGAGGCGCGAGGGGTGCAGAAAGAAGCAAGAGAGATGCAGAAAGGGGGAAGTGGGGTGGAGAAAGAGGCAAGAGGGATACAGAACTAAACAAGAGAGGTGCAGAAAGAAACAAAAGAAGTGTAGAAAGAAGGAACAGAGGTGCAGAAAGAGGCAAGAGGGGTGCAGAAAGAGGGAAGAGGGGTGTGAAAGAGGCACGAGGGGTGCAGAAAGAAGGGACAGAGGTGCAGAAAGAAGCAAGAGAAGTGCAGAAAGAAGCAACAGAGGTGCAGAAAGAGGGATGAGGGGTGGAAAAAGAAGCAAGAGAAGTGCAGAAAGAAGCAACAGAGATGCAAAAGGGGGAACAGGGGTAGAGAAAGTGGCGAGAGGGTGCAGAAAGAAGCAAGAGAGGTGCAGAAAGAAACAAAAGAAGAGCAGAAAGAAGGAACAGGGGTGCAGAAAGAGGCAAGAGGGGTACAGAAAGACAGAAGAGGGGTGCAGAAAGAAGCAAGAGAGGTACAGAAAGAAGCAAGTGTAGTGCTTAAAGATGCAACAGAGGTGCAGAAAAAGGCAAGAGGGGTGCAAAAAGAGGGAAGAGGGGTACAGAAAGAGGCACAAGGGGTACACAAAGAAGCAAGGGAGGTGCAGAAAGAAGCAACAGAGGTGCAGAAAGAGGGGTGGAGAAAGAGACAAGAGAGGTGCAGAAAGAAACAACAGAGGTGGAGAAAGAGGGACGAGGGATGGAGAAAGAGGCAAGAGGGGTGCAGAAAGAAGCAAGAGAGGTGCAGAAAGAAGGAACAGAGGTGCAGAAAGAGTCAAGAGGAGTGCAGAAAAAGAAGAGGGGTGCAGAAAGAGGCACAAGGGGTGCAGAAAGAAGCAAGAGAGGTACAGAAAGACGCACGATAAGTGCAGAAAGAAGCAACAGAGATGCAGAAAGAGGGAAGAGGGTTGGAGAAAGAGGCAAGAGAAGTGCAGAAAGAAGCAACGGACATGCAGAAAGGGGGAAGAGGTGTGGCGAAAGAGGCAAGAGGGGTGCAGAAAGAGGGAAGAGAGGTGCAGAAAGAGGCAAGAGGGGTGCACAAAGAAGCAAGTGAGGTGCAGAAAGAGTCAACAGAGGTGCAGAAAGAGGCAAAAGAGGTGCAGAAAGTAGAAGAGATGTGCAGAAAGAGGCAAGAGAAGTGCAGAAAAAGAAAGAAAGGTGCAGAAAGAAGCAACAGAAATGCAGAAAGAGGCAAGAGAGGCACAGAAAGAAGCAAGAGTGGCTTGCACACTATTAGTACCAATTTAACATCCACATTTAGCAATAAGTAACAGGTGACCATTCTAGGTTTACAAAGGACCTTCCACCACGCTGTAGCACTTGTCGCTGCATTTTTGGTAACGTTTGAGCCGTTTGAGTTAGAAACAAGGCTTTTTTTGTTCAAATCTGCAGATTAGGCAGCAGATAATGGATTATGTGGCTAATGCGGAAAATGTATAATTGTGCGATAGTTGGTGCAGCCAAACAGTCACATAATTCCAGTGGCCCAGTGCTCATACCTCTGACTAGGTCCAGAAGTGCTCCTCAGTGATTCCTTCTTTTTTTTGCCTCATTGAGTTCATAGTTTAGCTTCTATGGAAATGAGGAAGACTAAACCTGAGGTTACCACTCCACAACACAGACTACCATACCACATAGTTGCTCTCCATAACACATAATCCCACTCTACATAATTCCTATACACTAAATACCACATACTTTCTAGCCACATAATTTCACTGCACAACATACCACATAATTCCACTACACACAACGTACTTCCACTCCACTCCAAAAAACATTAGTAAAAAACTTTTACATTTACAACGCCAATAGCTCTAACTCTTGCAAATGCGAGACCTATTAAATTACAAATGCTTCTTTAACTGGTAGTCACGTTTGCAGAGTGGTGGAAAAAGGGGGCTGGGCCTCCAACCAGCACTCAGGAATTCCGCTGCGTAGGACTTACAGGAGGTACCAAGAGGGCTTCTTGGCCCCCAAAGTCCCTCAGGAGTAAAGTGGACTTCATCCCCCAACCAGTACTGTGCCAGGAGGCGTGTTTGCAGAGTGGCGGAGAAAGGGGGGTGTGCCCTCCGAAGACCTCTTAGCAATCCCACTGGGTGGGACTTAGTGGAGGTAACAGGAGGGGTAGTTGGCCTCCAAGGACAACCTTGGGGGCCAACTAACCCTCCTATTACCTCCAGTAAGTCCCAGACAGCAGCATCGCTAAGTTCTCATAGCAGGCCATGCCCCCTTTCTCCACCGCTCTGCAAACGTGCTCCCTGGCGCGCTCTTGGATGGGGATTAAAGTCCACTTCACTGCTGGGGGTCCTTAGGGGCCAACTAGCCTACCTGATACCTCCAGTATGCCCCAGATAGTGGGATTGCTGATAGGTGGACACAGGCCACACCCCCTTTGTCCACCACTCTGCAAATGCGCCTCCTGGCGCGCTCTTGGTTGGGCGATGAAGTCCCCTTGCCTCCTGAGGGTCCCTGGGGGCCAACTAGCCCACCAGGTACCTCCAGTAAGCCCCACACAGCTGGATTACTGAGAGTGGTCCGAGGCCATGCCCCCTTTTTACACCACTCTGCAAACGCACCTCCTGGCGCACTGCTGCTCGGGGATTAAGTCCACTTGTGTCCTGAGGTCCTCAGGACACAAGAGGACCTCATCGCCCCACCAGCAGTGTGCCAAGAGGCACGTTTGCAGAGTGGTGTAAAAAGGGGCATAGCCTCAAGAAGCAAAGCAGTGTTTGCTAGGGTAGGGCGGGAGCCGTGCTCCCGCCCTGCCATATCAAACAGCAATGTCCTGGGGGTGGCACCTCGGGACATTGCAGGAGCCGGCCCTGGGGGGTGATGGTCCCCAGGGCCATTGAGGGCTCCAGGAGGGGGGCCACGCAGGAGGTGGTGGTCCCCGGGGCCGGGGGGCTGCTATGGACCCCCATATTTACATATTCAATGCCCCGGGGAGTTGGTGGTCCCCTGGGCAGTGTGGGGGGGCTAAAGCCCCCCCACACTTTGGTTTTGTAAAGAGCCCCAGGGAGGTGGTGATCCCCGGGGCTGCGGGGGGCCATGTGGCCTCTTGCATTTAAATCATGTAGCAGCAGGGTGGTGGTGGTCCTCAGGGCTTGGGGGGCCCACAAGGCCCCCCTGCCCATAATATTATAAAGCCCCGGGGAGGTGGCAGTCCCCGTGGCTTGGGGGTGCCCGCAGGGCCCCCCGCCATAGAAATGTAAATGCCCCAGGGAGGTGGCGGCGCATTTAATTAAAAAAGCCCCGGGAGGTGGCGGTCCCCGGGGATGCGCGGGGCCGCGTGCCCCCGCATATGATTAACTAAGCCCCAGGGAGGTGGCCCCCGTGAGTCCCCGCAACATAAGTTGGTATTGCCCCCGGGACCTGGCCCACCCGGGGGCTTATAGAAAACGAAGCGCGGGAGCCCGCGCTTCGTTTTTTTTTATTTTGCTTTTTTTGGCCCTGGTGGTCCTTGTGGGACCCCTGAGCAGGCCTAGGGGTCAGGGTGTTTCTACCCTGCCCCCTTTTCTTGTCTTTTATCCTTTTTTTAACTGATTTCTTGTAACTCGGTTTTACAGAGTCACAAGATGGCTGGCAACACTTCCTAGTTTGGAGTGTTGGCAGCCAATCAGAATCAAGTGCTCGGAAGGGTTTGCGAGTCCTCCTCGGTGCTCAGATATCAATATTTTTATTTTTTGAATTTCTCAGCAACCACTGAACGGATTTACACCAATTTAAAAAAGCACGCTTTCTGCACCAAGACCTACCTTTTTGCCAAATTTGGTGTAATTCCGTTCAGCAGTTCGGGTTGTAGCTTCTATGGAAATTAACATGGGGAAAACGCGTTTTGGGACCCCCCTTTTTTCTCGGCCCCCACTTGATGAATCACCCCCTAACTTTCAAGACAGGAGCTTACCTGAGCAAACCATTAGTTTTGGAAATTTTGCGAAGATTCGTCAAACGCTGCCAAAGATATTGGCAAAAGAAAAAACACTTTTTGAATAGAAACATGGTCCTAACTATAACTACCTACTGGCGACTGCCAGTAGGTAATGTATATATATATATATATTTGTTAACATCTGCTCTCACAGTTCAGAACAGACTCCAGCAGGCTCGGGGTCGCGTATTGTAACTGTTTATTTCAGCCACATGCTAACAGGTAACGTGTTTCGACCGCAAGCGGTCTTTCTCAAACCTGAAGTCGCCGCCATTTTTTCACCATTTAGTGCAAATCTTTTAAGTGACAGTGCATCATTAACAATAAAGTTTTGAAAAAACAATTAAAGTGCAAGTGCTACAATATAACCTTAAAAGTGACATATGCAAACAAAGTATCTAGACATAAATGTCTACTGTGTGCAAATGAGCGTACCTCCCACCAAATTGCCAGACTATATGACAATCTTGTAAATTTTGACATTTTCAAACCATTGAATGTGTGTAAAAAGACATACATTTAAATTCTAGGCAAGTGCCCTATTAATGCTTACTTTATACACCCAACCAAGTTAACGCTCACAAATGAAATCTCATGCAATGTCACTCACTAATAAACTGAACTGTGCCTTGTGCAACTATCGCATTGTTGTTTTAAAATTCAAAACCATAATAAAATTAATTCTATTGAGAGATAAGTGCAAATGCTTGGACAGATGTACAATGTTATACTTTCCCCAAATTATTGACTCTATCCTTTCTGTTGTTTCCTGTAGGCAAGTGCCTTTACTCTTTCAACAAACCACAAGGCTGTTCACATCTCGGTTGAACTAAAGTGCTTGTGCAAAAACCAAGTGAGACCAATATTAAAAATTTGACAAATTAGAAATAGAGATTTCATGGAGTGGCTTAAAAATCGGAGAATCATAAAACCAATCAATCACCTAATACAGAGAGAGATATATGTATGTCTGGTTCTCTGATCATCAGGAAGGTTTTTCTTTTACTTTGCATACAACAGGCTCATACAGTATTACAACAATCCTCTCTCTCTTCACAAATGAATATGCAGATCTTCCTAAGTGTTGTGCCCATACGGAATCTTACTATTGAAGTGCAAAATATACCTTGACTCAAGCTGTCTCAGGCATCTTTCCCTATTACCCCCTCTCAATCTTTGTGGCACTTGATCTAGTACAAAATATTTCAGACCTTCCAACTTATTATCATGGAATTCGTGGAAGTGTCTGGCCATGGGGTATGCGTGATCCCTGTTATTGATCGTTCTGATATGCTGTAAGATCCGTTTGTGCACTGGTAAAATCGTACTCTCTATGTACAATTTAAAACAACTACATTTCAAAGCATATACTGCAAACTGACTCCTACATGTTAAGGGTTTCATGATCTGGCACTTCTTGTTAGAGAATGGTAAGGGTACCTCCGTCGTGTTTTCACCATATCTGCACACCTTACACTTGTGGCATCTCCTGAAACCCTTACTCTCACTAAGCCATGTTGCCTGAGGTGGGATGCCTGGACTGTTAGTGACCAGAGCTTGCCGCAACGATCTAGCTTTTCGGAATGTAATCAGTGGCCCATTCCCTAACTTTTGTCGTAAAAAGGCATCCCCTCGCAGTACATGTCAATGCTTCTGCGTGATGGATCTTATGTCTTTGTGTTGTCTACTGTAGCCTGTAATGAAATGGAATTGAGGTTCAGGTTTAAAGTCGGACTCCCTGGTGTTGACAGGTTTGCCAAAAATCAGCTGATCCCTTGGCTTTGCATTAGCTTTCTCTCTAGCTGCCCTTAAAACTGATTTACTGTATCCCCATTGTTCAAACCTCATATTAAACTCCTCCTGTGCTTGGTACAGTTGTTCAGGGCAGCTACAGTTCCTTTTCATCCTCAAATTGTCAGCATATGGAATGCTATTCACTAATTTCGGAGGATGCAAACTGCGGGCGTGAAGGATTGTATTGCCCGCTGTACTTTTTCGAAATGTCTTCGTATTAATCTCCCCATCCTTTATGTATACAGTGAGATCAAAAAATTGCACCTCTTCTCTGCTCAAATACGATGTGAATTTCAAATTTAGGTCATTGCAGTTGATATGTTCAATAAATGACTCTGCTGATGACACATCTCCTCGCCAAATGATGAAAAGATCATCAATATAACGGGTCCATAGAACCACACTATCTGACATCTCACGTGCATGCTCTATGGCTAGCACCTGCTCCTCTCACCAGCCCATATGCAAATTAGCATAGCTGGGGGCGAAGCAGGTGTCCATTGCCATCCCTTGCAGCTGTTGAAAAAGGTCCTTGCTAAATAGGAAGATATTATTCTTAAGACACCATGTGAGCATGTCTACCAGCATTTCTGTGTGCCTATATAGTGCGAGTGGGCATGCTTTCAGATAATACTGCACCACCCTTACTCCATCATCATGCATAATGCTGGTATACAAGGAGGAGACGTCTAATGTTATCATAATAAAATCCTCCTCCCAGATGATGTCATACACTTTTTTAAAGAAATCTCCTGTATCCTTTATATGAGATGACAGGTTCCTTACATAATCCTGCAGAAAGAAGTCTAAGAACCTGGAGGTGTTCTCAAATAGACTTCCAATTGCCGAGATTATTGGTCGGCCTGGTGGTTTGTTTACATCCTTATGTACCTTCGGAATGAGGTACAGTACTGGTGTCACTGGTGAATCTTTTTTAAGGAACTTTTACTCTTCCTGTGATATAAGATCAACTGATCTCCATTTGTCTAGCTGGGAATGGAAACTTATAGTAATGGCCTGTAATGTACCTTCAGCAACCCTCTGATAGCATAGTTTATCTCTGAGTTGGGACCTAGCTTCTTCTTGGTACAAAGCCAGGGGCCAAAGGACGATGTTACCACCTTTGTCCGCCTGTCTGACCACTATATCTGGCCTAGCTTGCAATTTCTTTACCAATTTACCATAGCCAATATCTTTTGCAGATGCAATGTGCTTGGCCTGCTGATCTGTGTACAGCTGTTTCAAGTCTTGTATGACTAACTCATTAAAAACATCTATTGACTCTTTGGGGACCATGGGTAGAAATACGGAGCAGTGTTTAAAAGCGCTCGGCTTATTGTATACACTCAAACCTTGTTCTCTCAATAAGGCATCATCTGTTCCCTCATAATCTTCACCCCTCTCTAAACTATCCATGTCCCTTAAAGTCCCAAAATCAGAGATCTGTAATGTAGTAATGCCATTCATGACTTCCATGTCCCATCGTTCCACTGGCCTACCAACCGAATAGTATTTGGCCAGCCTCAATTGTCGTGTAAATTTAAAACAGTCAATCCGGGTTTGTACATAGTCCATAATTTCAGGGGCACAGTAAGAAAGACCGCGTGACAAAATTTGGGTTTCCTCTTCATTTAATGTTAAGTCAGACAGATTTATAATGCTGATATTGTTGCTACTTATTTGTTCTTTTTGTTGGTCACTTTCTTGGTCACTTGCTCCGTTTGTTCTCCATGACCTGCGGTTTTTCCTCTTCCTCCCCCTCGGAATGTTCTCTCTTGCCCCGTAATGGTCTTACAATGGTATTTCTGTCACACCGCAAAAAACGCAACTCGTCTGCTACAGTGGGCATGCTGCTTGTCTGCCATAACTCATCATTCTCAGTTTCAGCTTCAGAGCTAAAATCCGACTCTGATTCCTCATTCCTTTGCGTTGTATTGCCTTTAACTCCAATGGCCATTTTCTGTCGTCTGATGTTCTCAAACCGCTTGGAAAACGTAAAGATCTGGCCCCTTTGATAGTCCAGTTTATCTCTTCTGAACTTGGTTGCCTTCCGATCTTTAATGGTCTGTTCGTATTTTTTGACCCTCTCTTGCATTTCTCCCTGCAGCTTTTTAATAATATCCTGTTCAGGCAACTTGCTCAGTTTTTCAGAGAGTGTGTCGATTTCCTTGAGAATGGCTTGTCTGTCTAGATCAGTATATTTGATCAAAATAGCCAACATACGCCTAGATGAATCCGCGTTGTTTTGAGCCCACTCTCGAAACATGTCTGGATTTGGGTGCTCATATGTTGGTGCAATCAATATGCGAAGGCCCGTAGGGACCCTCCCCACTTCCAGGTAGCGTGTCAACGACTTACTCTCCCACCACTTGGAGGTCTCTCTTTTTATCAGTTTCTCCAATGCTTTTAACAGTTCCTTATGGTCATTTGTGTTTATGGTATCTCCTTCCTTCCTTGTTCTGACAGGCTCGTCAGTTATTTCAGCGTCGCTGAACATTTGATCCGCCGCGCTCTCTCTTTCTTTGAGCCACTCCATGATATATACAAACGCGGTGAAATATTCACTTTTCGTGTAGCGCCCCGATATGCAGACTAATGCTGCTCTCCTCCCTTCCCGCTGCCACGCTAAACGATGCTCGCGTCTTACCGCTACCACTGGACTGTGTCCTCCGGTCACGGTTTGCGTTGCAGCCGGCAATTGCTCCACTCAATGACTCTGCAGCGGGGGGCTCCACGCTGTGTACCCTGTACAGTGCTCGCTTCGTTTCCGATCTTCGCGGTGCTCCTAAGCGGGAGGGCGTGCCGGAATTCGGCACCGGCTTGCGAACTCCTATCTTTGTTTCCAACGTCTGCTCTCACAATTCAGAACAGACTCCAGCAAGCTCGGGGTCGCGTATTGTAAGTGTTTATTTCAGCCACATGCTAACAGGTAACGCGTTTCGACCGCAAAGCGGTCTTTCTCAAACCTGAAGTCGCCGCCGTTGTTTCACCATTTCATACTAGTGCAAATCTTTAAAGTGACAGAGCATCATTAACAATAAAGTTTTGAAAAAACAATTAAAGTGCCAGTGCTACAATATAACCTTAAAAGTGACATATGCAAACAAAGTATCTAGACATAAATGTCTACTGTGTGCAAATGAGCGTACCTCCCACCAAATTGCCAGACTATACGACAATCTTGTAAATTTTGACATTTTCAAACCATTGAATGTGTGTAAAAAGACATACATTTAAATTCTAGGCAAGTGCCCTATTAATGCTTACTTTATACACCCAACCAAGTTAATGCTCACGAATGATATCTCATGCAATGTCACTCCCTAATAAAGTGAACTGTGCCTTGTGCAGCTATCACATTGTTGTTTTAAAATTCAAAACAATATCAAATTTATTCTATTGAGAGATAAGTGCAAATGATTGGAGAGATGTATAAAGTTATACTTTCCCCAAATTATTGACTCTATCCTTTCTGTTGTTTTCTGTAGGCAAGTGCCTTTACTCTTTCAACAAACCACAAGGCTGTTCACATCTCGGTTGAACAAAAGTGCTTGTGCAAAAACCAAGTGCGACCAATATTAAAAATTTGACAAATTTGAAATAGAGATTTCATGGAGTGGCTTAAAAATCGGAGAATCATAAAACCAATCAATCACCTAATACAGAGAGAGATATATGTATGTCTGGTTCTCTGATCATCAGGAAGCTTTTTTCTTTTACTTTGCATACAACAGGCTCATACAGTATTACAACAATCCTCTCTCTCTTCACAAATGAATATGTAGATCTTCTTCAGTGTTGTGCCCACACAGAATCTTACTATTGAAGCACAAAATATACCTTGACTCAAGCTGTCTCAGGCATCTTTCCCTATCACCCCATCTCAATCTTTGTGGCACTAGATCTAGTACAAAATATTTCAGACCTTCAAACTTATTATCATGGAATTCGTGGAAGTGTCTGGCCTATATATATATATATAGGGTTCAGGAGTTGGTAGAGGCAAAGGTAAAGCTAAGAGTTTTTTAGGGATCAGGAGCAGATAGAGAGAAAAGGTTCTATGAAATCAGGGGAAGATAGAGGCAAAGGGAGGCAAAGGGGTTCTTATGGTTCAGGGTGGGTAAAGGTAGAGGGATGATGGTTATTAAATACAAATATTACATATGCTTTATGTATAAAACATATGTCATATTTATAGTTAGTGGGCATATCCTTTTACGTCCCCTACCTCCACCAACTCCCCAACTCCCGAACCCCAAAACCCCTACCTCCCCTCACCTATGCCTATACCTGCCCCTAAACCCCAAAAACGTCCCACCACTCCTCACCTGTACCCACCACTGAACCCCAAAACCCATACCTCCCTTTACCTCTACCCTTACCTCCCCATACCTCTACCCATCCCTAAAGCCTAAAATCCCCATCCCTTCACCTTAAGTACCCTTTTTTTTAAAAATAACAATATATCTTTTTTATTGTTATTATGTTAAGTTGATCTTAGCATTTCACAGGACCTTTCCCACACTTCATTGCACATGTCTTCTCCAAATTAGTTGTTAAACCCAGGCCCTGCATGAACGCCGAAAAAGATGTCAGAGGATTCTGAAGATCCATATGGGTGCAGGCCATAGGCACGGCATTGTTCGCATAGAGGAGGGCTGGAACCAGACGCTGTCCAATTTGGGGGAGGTCCTTGCACCCTTTAAGAAACACATTATTAATGTATAGGGTAAACAAAAAGGGGGCAGGGACACATCCCGGCCTCACCCTTCTCTCCACTGCGAAGAATGACGTGCATTCACCCTTCATACCAAACTGGACTCTAGATTTGCTTCCTGAGTAGAGATCCCATCAAAACATAATTATTGGGGGATCTACTCCCAAATTCTTCTAAAATAGACCACAACTTGGCATGGCTGACACAGTCAAAAGCGTTCAATAAGTCCACAAAAGCCTGGAACAGGTGACCATCCTTACCCAGTGTATATTTACCAATTAGCAACTTCAAATTTAGACACTGCTCAATTGTCCCCAGTTCTTTGTGGACACCATATTGCATGTCCGAGAGTATCTCTTTGCTTTACGTGCACTCCTCCAACCTATCCAATATTATCCTGCCTACAACTTTTACCAGGAAGGTAAGTAAGGAGATCGGGCGGTAACAAAATGGATTATAACAATAACCTTCTTGGAGTCACTCTGGTGTCCTGGGTTCAAGGGTGAAGTTGCAGGTTCAGTTCTCTTCTCACCAAGGCAAGAGGCCAGAAGGCAGCAGGTTAGCTCAGCAGGGCAGCAGTTCCTTCAGAGTAGCAGTCCAGCAGAGTGGCAGTCCTTTCAGCAGCACAGCAGTCCTTCTTCCTGACAGAGTATCCACAGGTCTAGAAGTGTACTGAAGAGTTGGTGCCTGAGGTCCATTATTTATACTCAGTTGTGCCTTTGAAGTGATGTAGAAGCTTCCAGAGGTTTCCCTTTGAACTCCCCAGGCAGCCTGCCTTCCCTGTCTTGGCTCCAGACTAACTGCAGGAGGTATGCAGCCATTTGTGTGCAGACAGGGCACAGCCTATTCATGTGTAAGTGGTGCTGTGCCCAGCTCCTCCCTCCCATCCTGCCAGTGATGGCCCATCCAGGCACATCTAAACTCTCTGGGGCATATTCACAAGGACCTACCACCGATTTATCTCCACCTTAACGCATCCAAAGTGGAGATAGATTCAACACCCCATTCACAAGCGGGTGCAAACTGCAGACATCCCCAGTATTCCCGCGATAATTGCCCCAAAATTTATCTCCACGGTGGACACCACCAACTAACCCTAATGAGATGCAGAGTAGGCGTTCTCGTGCAAAAACACACGAAAAAACCACAGCACCACTTTCACAACAAACTGCCAGATCTGCGATGCGAACCAAAAACAGGCGATAAGCCGCAGTAGCACCAGTGATTTAACACCTGACTTTTGCTGGTGTTAAGCAGGATGACTACCTGCAGCAAGAAAGGGACCCCAGCCAAGAGCCACACCCGAAGACCCACAGATGCCATGGAGACAATGATCATGCAGCTCGGATACCCATGAGGGCCACAACATCCACTGCCACCACCCCCAGCCCCCCCCCGGACATACACATACAGTGCACGACTCAAGAGCCACAAAAAGCGCATGATGACACACATTGTCAAAAAATAACACACATGTGTAGCCAGAAGAACGAGAAACAGTCACACAGCACTGAAGTAACAACCAAAAACTTTATTGAAACAGAACACAAAACACCAATGCGGAAGACTCCTGTCGGGACCGTCCGGGACAATCACGACGTCACAGCCTGGAAAATAAAGCACAAAATCAGAACGTGTGCCATGCGCACATCAAAGGAGCGAGACACAGAGAAATAGAGAATGAAAGAAAGGCAGAGAGAGAAAGAGAGAGAAGGAAAGGAAGGGAGAGAGAGAGTGAGAGAGAGGGAAGGAAAGGGGAGAGAGTGAGAGAGGGAAGGAAGGAAGGGAGAGAGAGAGAGAGTGAGTGAGAGAGAGAGGGAAGGAAGGGAGAGAGAGTGAGAGAGAGAGGGAAGGAAGGGAGAGAGAGAGTGAGAGAGCGAGGGAAGGAAAGGAGAGAAAGAGAGAGAGAGAGACACCGCCGCCCCAGCGCACCCAGGCCCCACTGTTCACCTGCTGCCACCGGTGTGTCTCCAACCACGTGCCGGGATACACTGCAAGCAACCAGGTCTGCAATCTGTAATCAAGGCCAGAGTCAATCATGGCAGAGTCCACCACACAGCACACGGCAACAACGCCTGTCCGTCCCTGCGCACGCATGAAGCCGCACCCTACCCCCTCCCGCCGGCCAGCGCTGGCTGTCCGCACTTGCGCACCCCGGGCCCGCTGCTCACCTGCCGCCAACGGTGTGTCCACCAGTGGGCACACCACGTGCCCGTGCAAGCTCCAGGCCCCGGTCCCGCCACCATGGCATGGTCCACATCATGCGGACCTGCCCCGCGGCCCAGCAGGTCCCACGCATGACGCTGAGTCCTGAGGCATCAATGGCAGAGACCACATCAGTGCACACGTCATCATTCCAGGCTGCACACCTGCTCAGCTATTTCGGTGCCACTAACCCTGTGCAACCCCAGTCAGCGCCACGTGGTGGTAGGCCCGTGACGGGCGCAAGGCTTTGGGCGCCACTAACCCTGTGCAACCCCAGTCAGCGCCACGTGGTGGTAGGCCACTGACGGGCGCAAGGCTTCGGGTGCCACTAACCCTGTGCAACCCCAGTCAGCGCCACATAGTGGTAGTCCCGTGATGGGCGCAAGGCCTCGGGTGCGACAAACCCTGTGCGCCACAACTCATGGGCCCTTTATGATTGAGAACCGTGGAGCGTCCGTCATCCAGTCACCACCGGCAGTGGGGAATGTGATGTCATCAGCCCCTTATATTGGCGGGGTCACATGGCCTGTGACGCCTGTGCCGGATGGGTGTGGTGTGTGTGCAGACCTGCCCTCAGGGAGTGGCCGTGACATGCTGACAACTAGACCAGTGACCTGCATACCACCAGCGTGTACACCTGCGACATGTAGCTATGTGGGCCCCCCCTCGGAGCGTAAGCGGAGTGGTCTTGCCTGGCGTAAGCCGGACCAGCGCAGGGCTTGCAACTATGACTCGGGGGCTCTGGGCGTGGTTCAGTCCATGTCCGGACAAGGGAGTGACTAATGGGTGTGTCCCTGTTGTAGTGTCCACGGCAAACGGAACACAATAGGCAATGTAGCACACTGTGACTGGCATCCCACTAGATGAGCATTATTGACGTGAGGGAAACCACTGTCCCTACATTCATCCACACATTCATACATGAATGATGAAAGCCATGACACAGCAGTGCGTTTCTGGATGTTTATTGCACATCCAGTGGAGTTTTGCAGCTGGAGCGGTACAAGGCCATGCCAAGCACACCACACAATATGGGCCCGTGGAGGGCCAGCCAGAGTCCATCCGGGGATGACAAGTACTGCGGAAGAGGAAGGGTACAGTCCGCAGTCTGGTCGCCGTGTCATTGGTCATCAAACAGGATATGGCAGTCCATGTCGCGGTCCAAGGTGAGTGCAGCGGAGTGTATCAGGGGCCAGTGGCAAGTCATGGGGCCATGTGCTGCACCAAGCAGAAACAGGCAAGGTGGCGGACATGAATGCTAGTGCCTCCTTCTGAACTCAATCCCATCCACGTCCTCGGATGTGTGCTCTGCCCCACCTGTGGGTGTTGCAGTACCGGCTGCGGCACTGTGTGCCACTGACACATCAGGGGCCTGAGGAGGATTGTCGGCCGCACTGTGTGGCAGTGACACATCAGTTGCCGGAGTGGATATGCCTGCCGCACTGGGAGGCACTGACACACCAGGGGGCGGAGATGTGGATGGTGTGGGGGCAGCAGCATTCATCATCGCCACGCCTTGTGGCAGCAATGCCATGATGAGGATCTGCAGGGCCTGGTAGATCCCAGATACATTTCGCTGATGTGCAGCAGTGGCTGCCATCCTTTCCGCCTCCTTCCGCACCATGTCCTCCATGAGCCTCCGCATGTGTGCCAGCTCACGGCTGAGATCGTTGGAGCCACTCTGAGCGGACAGGTGTTCTTGTCTCCGAGTCATGACTCCAGCGATGTCAGCCAGGGCTCGTTGGAGACCATGGAGCAGGCCGTGGGTGTCCGTTAGGGACTGGAGCTGGTCCCTGATGGGACCTAGACACCCATGGATGGCGTCCAGTTTGGTAGCCATGAGGTCGAACCCCACCCACACCTGCTCAGCCGTCTCCCTCTGGCCCTCCAGCACACGGCGTTGGAAGGCCATGTGTTGTTCCTGGGGGTCTTGGGAGACTGCCGGGGCTGTGGGTGCCTCCTGCTGGGTGGTTTGTGGAGTGGGTGGGGTCTCCTCGATGCATCTGGGCTGCCCTGGTCCTGGAGGTGATTGGCAGATGAGTTCAATGATGTCTTGGAGGGCTTGGGTGTCGATGCTGGTGGTGTCCTCCTCGTCATCAGTGAAGAGTGGCTGGGACTGCTCTGCAGGAGGTGTTGACGGTGCTCCTGCAATGTGAAGGGGAGATGGTATATTACAATGTGTCCACATGTATGTAGCTGCATGGTACAGGTTCACATTCAGACAGCATGGCATTGTACATTGTGACAGTCTGTGGATCAGGCTAAAGAAACAGTAGAGGGTCCCTGAAAATCTGAATGTCGGGAGAGGAGGGCAGGGAAAACCATCAACAAAAACAGAATACCTCTCCCTACACATTAATTAATACATAGGCGATACATCCTAAATTCAAAAACACAACATTGTCCCACAAGATCACTATTTTTAAATTTTTTATTTTAGCAAAAATATCTTTTTAGTTTATATATAAATTCATTTGTATAAAAAACTTTACTGTACAGAATTCAAGTAAAGCAGCCCCAAGTGAAATATAACGAAAAATATACAAACTAACACCACAAGCCACAAGGACATCAATCATACCATACATATAACAAATGTGAGAGACAAAAATTACACACAACTCACAATAATACATGTATTAGTGATCTTGTGGGACAATGTTGTGTTTTTTAATTTAGGATGCATCGCCTATGTATTAATTAATGTGTAGGGAGAGGTATTCTGTTTTTGTTGATAGTCTGTGGATCAGGGCCATGATCCAGAGTCATTGTGGGTGTGCACTGTGCTCTGCTTGATTGTGCATGTGTGCCATTGTGGCCATCTCCACCCGTCCCCCCAGTACCTGGTGGTCACTCACCCTGTTGCGGTTGTGTTGTGTCCTGTCGAGCAGTGTCCGGTCCCCCAACTCCTGCCACGGTCTCCACACTGATGACTGTCGACACCAGCTCCTCCATGTCATCCTGCTCCAGCTGTGGCGCTGGGCTCCCACCTCCAGTCTGCATTGCTGCCTTCTGGTTGGCTGCGAGTTTCTCCTTGGTCTTGCGCTTGATGTCAATCCATCGCCTCTTGACCTCGTCCATTGACCTCTTGTGCTCTCCGACGGCATTCACCTTGTCCACAATGTCCCGCCATATTCCATTTTTGGTGCCCAATGACACGTTGGAGGTGACGAACAGTTGTTGATGGTGTTCCATCACCTCCGTGACCAGGATCCTGTTTTCCTGCGGACTGAACTTCGTCTTCCTCTTCTTCTTGTCCTTGCCCTTCCCTGTCCCCGAGGTCCCAGGCTGGTCGTCCGGGGTGCTTGTGGGGTTGCGCTTGTCCTCTGCGCCTGCTCCGGCTGCCTCCATGGTGCTTGTGTGTTGGTCATTTTGTGTTTGTGTGTTTTTTCTACTTTTATAGTGGTTTTTCCCACCCTCTATGTGTGTATTGCAGGCCTGGCGCTGCTTATCGCTGATTTCCTCATCGCGCTTTGGCCCATCGCATGTTTTTTCGCGTTGAGGTTTGTGTTTTTATCACAGTCGCGGTTGTTGTATCGCGGACATTGGCCGCGTTTTCGGGGAACTATCGCATGGTACCGCCGTGTTGTGAATTCCAGGCTAACACGGGGTTATTTTCCCGCGATCGGCTGCGATGTGGAAAGTTGCGTTAACATTTTTTGGAGATGTTTAGCACATGTTCTTGTGAATATACCCCTCTGTGCGGGTGTCTAGAAGGAATACACAAAGCAAACTGTCAGCTACACCCAGTCATGTGACCCAGAGACAGACTACAGGCGCTAAATGGCTAAGGCAGGAAAATGCCAACTTTCTAAAAGTGGCATTTTCAAAATTGTAATTAAAAATCGGACTTCACCATAAGTTAGGATTTCTCACTACAATTCGAAAAACACCAAACATGAACTAGTTACCTGCTTTCATTTGTAAACTTCGGCTTATTAAATTGAATAAGTTAACTCCAATGTTAGTCTATTAGGGATGTATGCCTTGCGGTAGTAAAAAATGAATTTAAGAGTTTTTCACTGCCAGGACATGTAAAACTTAAAATTACATGTCCTACTTTTTAAATACATTGCACCCTGCCCTCTGGGCTGTCCAGGGCCTACTCTAGGGGTGACTTATATGTATTGAAAATTAAGGTTTGGGCCTGGCAAGAGGTTTACTTTGCCAGGTTGAAATGGCAGTTTAAAACTGCACACATAGGCCACAATGGCAGGCATGAGTCAAGTTTAAAGTGCTACTTACGTGGGTGGCAGAATCAGAAAGGGGATAAGGACATGGTTGACGCTGGCTGATATTGAATTATTTTTTCTTTAGAGGTTTTCAAAGTCCCATGTCTTGTGTTGCCACTCTATGTGATATTGTTTGGTCTCCATAGGTTTCTCTAGATGAACGGTTTAGTATATGAGCTAATGATTATAAATTAGGGGATTTTTTTAACCCCTTCGCTGCTAGGCCTTTTTCCCCCCTGTGCTAAGCCTTTTTTTGGCTATTTGGGGTAGTGCGCGCTTAGGCTCCTGTAACTTTTTAACCACATAAGGTATCCACACCAAATTTGCGTCCTTTTCTTACAACATCATGGGGATTGTAAAGGTACCCAGGGTTTGTGGATTCCCCTGGAGGGGTCCCAGAAATTAGCCAAAATACAGCGAATTTGTTTTTGGGGGGGTGGGGAAATGGGAAAAAAGGGCTGCAAATGAAAGCGTCTGGGTTTTTCCCTGCAAATGGTATTAAAAAAGGGTTTGTGGGGCTGAAATCACCATTTTCCCAGATTTTAGGGAATGACAGACTTTTGTCAGAAAACCAAAAATTTTTACACAGTTTTGGCATTTTTCTGGGACATAGCCTATTTTTGCTATTTTTTGTGCTTTCAACCTCCTTCCAGTTAGTGGTAGAAATGGGTATGAAAGCAATAATGGATCCAGGAAAGCTATACATTTTAGAAAAGTAGACAACATTCTGAATTCAGCAAGGGGTCATTTGTGTAGATCCATCAAGGTTTCTTTATAGAAAGTAACAGTTAAATATAGGAAAAATGTAAAATTAGTTAAAAAAAACAGCCTTTTGTGTAAACGTTTTCACCTGTAACTTCTTCTAATTATGACAGCTCTTTGAAAGCAATATACCGTTACATCCGTTGGACCTTACTGGTTGTGGGGATATATAGGACTTGTAGGTTCACCAAGAACCCGACGAACCCAGAGCCAATAACTGAGCAGCGTCTTGCAATGGTTTTTTATTATGTACCGGGTATATAGCAATTATTGTGGGAAAATGTATACATGGAAAAATCGGTATGAAAGACACCTATGTATTTCTGAAATGGGAACAAAATATAGAGTTTAGAAACAGTAGATATTTGCACATTTCCGAAATTGGGAATACTCATACTAGCATAAGAATTATTGGTCATTTTTTAAAATGACTTCTTTTTACACAATGTCTTTCATTTGGAAGGCAGAATGCATCGAAACTCAATAGGTAATAACAGTTGCTTTACAAATCTGAATTACCCTAAGTCTCCCGATAAAAATGGTACCTCACTTGTGTGGGTAGGCATAGTGCCCACGACAGGAAATGGCTCAAAACCCAACGTGAACACACCACATTTTCACAATCAAAAATTACCCTTTTTTTGCAAAGTGCCTAGCTGAAGTTTTTGAACCCTAGCTCTGCCGGCACCTAGGGAAACCTAGCAAACCTATACATTTTTGAAAACTAGACAACCAGGGGAATCCAGGATGGGGTGACTTGACTGGCTCCCACCAGGTTCTGTTACCCAGAATCCCTTGCAAACCTAAACAATTGTCCAAAAAAACACATTTTCCTCACATTTCTGTGGTGGAAAGTTCTGAAATCTGTGTGGATCCACAAATTTCCACCCACCCCGCGTTTCCCAAAGTCTTCCGAGAAAAATGGTACCTCACTTGCGTGGGTAGGCCTAGTGCCCGCGACACGAAACGGCGCAAAACGCAACGTGGACACACCCCAATTTCACAGTGAAAAATGACCCTTTTTTGGCAAAGTGCCTAGCTGTAGTTTTTGAACCCTAGCTCTGCCGGCACCTAGGGAAACCTAGCAAACCTATACATTTTTGAAAACTAGACACCCAGGGGAATCCAGGATGGGGTGACTTGACTGCCTCTCACCAGGTTCTGTTACCCAAAATCCCTTGCAAACCTAAAACATTGTAAAAAAAAACAAATTTTCCTCACATTTCTGTGATGGAAAGTTCTAGAATCTGCATGTATCCACAAATTTCCACCCACCCCGCGTTCCCCAAAGTCGTCCGAGAAAAATGGTACCTCACTTGTGTGGGTAGGCCTAGTGCCCGCAACAGGAAACGGCGCAAAACGCAACATGGACACACCCCAATTTCACAGTGAAAAATGACCCTTTTTTGACAAAGTGCCTAGCTGTAGTTTTTGAACCCTAGCTCTGCCAGCACCTAGGGAAACCTAGCAAACCTATACATTTTTGAAAACTAGACACCCAGGGCAATCCAGGATGGAGTGACTTGACTGGCTCCCACCAGGTTCTGTTACCCAGAATCCCTTGCAAACCTAACAAATTGTCAAAAAAAACACATTTTCATCACATTTCTGTGGTGGAAAGTTCTGGAATCTGCGTGGATCCACAAATTTCCACCCACCCCGCGTTCCCCAAAGTCTTCCGAGAAAAATGGTACCTCACTTGTGTGGGTCGGCCTAGTGCCCGCGACAGGAAACAGAGCAAAACGCAACATGGACACACCTCAATTTTGCAGTGAAAAATGACCCTTTTTTGGCAAAGTGCCTAGCTGTAGCTTTTGAACCATAGCTCTGCCGGCACCTAGGGAAACCTAGCAAACCTATACATTTTTGAAAACTAGACACCCAGGGCAATCCAGGATGGGGTGACTTGACTGGCTCCCACCAGGTTCTGTTACCCAGAATCCCTTGCAAACCTAAAAAATTGTCCAAAAAAACACATTTTCCCCACATTTCTGAGGTGGAAAGTTCTGGAATCTGCGGGGATCCACAAATTTCCACCCACCCCGCGTTTCCCAAAGTCTTCTGAGAAAAATGGTACCTCACTTGTGTGGGTCGGCCTAGTGCCCGCGACAGGAAACGGCGCAAAACGCAACGTGGACTCACCTCAATTTCGCAGTGAAAAATGACCCTTTTTTGGCAAAGTGCCTAGCTGTAGTTTTTGAACCATAGCTCTGCCGGCACCTAGGGAAACCTAGCAAACCTAGACATTTTTGAAAACTAGACATCCAGGGGAATCCAGGATGGGGTGACATGACTGCCTCCCACCAGGTTCTGTTACCCAGAATCCCTTGCAAACCTAAAAAATTGTCAAAAAAACCACATTTTCCCCACATTTCTGTGGTGGAAAGTTCTGGAATCTGCGTGGATCACAAATTTCCACTCACCCCGCGTTCCCCAAAGTCTTCCGAGAAAAATGGTACCTCACTTGCGTGGGTCGGCCTAGTGCCCGTGACAGGAAACGGCGCAAAACGCAATGTGGACACACCCCAATTTCGCAGTGAAAAATGACCCTTTTTTGGCAAAGTGCCTAGCTGTAGTTTTTGAACCATAGCTCTGCCGGCACCTAGGGAAACCTAGCAAATCTATACATTTTTGAAAACTAGACACCCAGGGGAATCCAGGATGGGGTGACTTGACTGCCTCCCACCAGGTTCTGTTACCCAGAATCCCTTGCAACCTAAAAAATTATCAAAAAAACCACATTTTCCCCATATTTCTGTGGTGGAAAGTTCTGGAATCTGCGTGGATCCACAAATTTCCACCCACCCCGCGTTTCCCAAAGTCTTCCGAGAAAAATGGTACCTCACTTGTGTGGGTCGGCCTAGTGCCCGCGACAGGAAACGGCGCAAAACGCAACATGGACACACCTCAATTTTGCAGTGAAAAATGACCCTTTTTTGGCAAAGTGCCTAGCTGTAGTGTTTGAACCATAGCTCTGCCGGCACCTAGGGAAACCTAGCAAACCTATACATTTTTGAAAACTAGACACCCAGGGGAATCCAGGATGGGGTGACTTGACTGGCTCCCACCAGGTTCTGTTACCCAGAATCCCTTGAAAACCTAAACAATTGTCCAAAAAAACACATTTTCCTCACATTTCTGTGGTGGAAAGTTCTGGAATCTGCATGGATCCACAAATTTCCACCCACCCCACGTTCCCCAAAGTCTTAAGAGAAAAATGGTACCTCACTTGTGTGGGTAGACCTAGTGCCCGCGACAGGAAACGGTGCAAATGTCCTACCACCCAGCGTTCCCCTTGTTCTCCCGAGTAAAATGATACCTCACTTGTGTGGGTGGGCCAAAGGCCTGTGGCTAGGAAGAGCCCAAAACATAGGGATTTAGAGTATAGCACCGAGAATTCTAAGCGCTACATTTTTAAAAAAATACGTTTTTAGCCAATTCTGCTTTGGACACTCACACAAGTGAGGTATCATTTTACTCGGGAGAACAAGTGGAACGCTGGGTGGTAGGACATTTGTGCCGGCACGGTGATTCCACACAAAAATATGTGGAAAATGTGGTTTTTTAAGCTAAATGTAAGGTTTGCATTGCATTCTGGGTAGGAAAACATTGGGGGATCCACGCAAGCCATACCTCATTGGACTCCCCCGGGTGTCTAGTTTTCAGAAATGTTTGGGTTTAGTACTTTCCCAAGATGGCCGCCGAGCCCGGGGCCAAAATCTCAGGTGCCCCCCCCCCAAAAAACCAGGTAGTTTTGCTATAGGTAATTTTGAAGTCTCCAGAGTACGATTTGGGCCATTTCCTGCTGCAGCCACTGTGCCTACCCACACAAGTGAGGTACCATTTTTATCGGGAGACCTGGGGGAACGCTGGGTGGGAGGAAATTTGTGGATCCACGAATATTCCAGAACTTTCCACCACAGAAATGTGAGAAAAAAGTGAATTTTTCGGCGAAATTTGAGGTTTGCTGGGGATTCTGGGTAGGAGAATGATAGGGGACCCACGCAAGCCATACCTCGCTGGACTCCCCCGGGTGTCTAGTTTCCAGAAATGTGTGGGTTAGGTAGGTTTCCCTAGATGGCTGCCGAGCCCTGGGCCAAAAACTCATGGGACCCCCCATGCAAAACCAGGTTGGTTTGTGATAGGTAATTTTGATGTTGCCTCAATAGCTTTTGGGCCCTTGCCTGTCGCGGGTCCTTGACCCACCCACGCAAGTGAGGTACCATTTTTATCAGGAGACCTGGGGGAACGCTGGGTGGGAGTAAATTTGTGGATCCACGCAGATTCCAGAGCTTTCCACCACAGAAATGTGAGAAAAAAGTTAATTTTTCAGCGAAATTTGAGGTTTGCAGGGGATTCTGGGTAGGAGAATGATGGGGGACCCAAGCAAGCCATACCTCGCTGGGCTCCCCTGGGTGTCTAGTTTCCAGAAATGTGTGGGTTAGGTAGGTTTCCCTAGATGGCTGCCGAGCCCCGGGCCAAAAACTCATGGGACCCCCCATGCAAAACCAGGTTGGTTTGTGATAGGTCATTTTGATGTCGCCTCAATAGCTTTTGGGCCCTTGCCTGTCGCGGGTCCTTGACCCACCCACGCAAGTGAGGTACCATTTTTATCGGGAGACCTGGGGGTACGCTGGGTGGGAGGATATTTGTGGATCCACGCAGATTCCAGAACTTTCCACCACAGAAATGTGAGAACAAAGTGAATTTTTCGGCGAAATTTGAGGTTTGAAGGGGATTCTGGGTAGGAGAATGATGGGGGACCCACACAAGCCATACCTCGCTGGACTCCCCCGGGTGTCTAGTTTTTAGAAATGTGTGGGTTAGGTAGGTTTCCCTAGATGGCCACCGAGCCCCGGGCCAAAAACTCATGGGAGCCCCCCTGCAAAACCAGGTTGGTTTGTGATAGGTAATTTTAATGTCGCATCAATAGGTTTTGGGCCCTTCCCTGCAGCGGGTACTTGGCCCACCCATACAAGTGAGGTACCATTTCTATTGGGATACTTGGAGAAATGCTGGGGGGTTGGAAATTTGTTGTTACTTTCTGCAGTGTGAAAATTTGGACACAATAATGCAAGGAAAATGTCACAGTCACATTTTGAGGTTTGCAGGACATTGTGGGTAAGATAACTTGTTGGGATCCACAAGAGAGACATCACCATGCACTCCCATGGGTGTTTAGTTTACGACAAAAACTACAGTTGTTAGGTTATTCTTAGATGAAATGTACAGCTTTGCAGAGAGACAAAACAGACAAAGATTACTGCACAGCCATCTATTCCTCAAGCACACACACATACTGGTTGGATTTGGCACGAGGGCGAGTGATGGTTCAGTATATAAAAACTTTTTAACAAGAGATTTCACAAAAATGAAATGCTCTGTCAATAATTGAAAGGAAAAATAACTGAACCAGTGACTCGCAGCTCGTGAGCTGTAAAGCCACTTCAAGGCACCAACCACTTTACAGGCCATTCACACACCTTTCACACATGATACACACAAGACCATTCACACCACCAGGCAAAAAACCAACACATTACAACATTCACAAAAAAGGACAAGGTACACCCTGCTTGACAAAAACAGAAAAGACACATTTTTATGCACAACCACCTATTCCTTAAGCACACATACATACTGGTTGGATTTGGCACGAGGGTGAGTGATGGTTCAGTATATACAGTTGTATTAACCAGAGATTTCACAAAAATGAAATGCACTGTTAATTGAAAGGACGAGAAACTGAACCATTGACTCACAGCTCGTGAGCTGTAAAGCCACGACAAGGCACCAACCTCTTTACAGGCCATTCATACACCTTTCATACGTGTGACACATACAAAACCATTCAAAACGCCAGCCGCGGGCCCAGCACATTACAACACTCACACCAGCAGACAGCGCCATTCAAGGGCCCATCACTTTCACACGCCCACATTCCTGACACAGCAACCACACCAGCTCATGGATTGCGTTGAGTGGCGTTTGGCTAGCAGTGTGTGTAGTGACCAGCAGCTAGTCACTACTCACACACCGCCAGCCAAGTGCCAGTCCACGTACACCGCCAGCCGAGCACCAGTCCACGCACACCGCCAGCCAAGCGCCAGTCCACACACACCGCCAGCCAAGCGCCAGTACACACACACCGCCAGCCAAGCGCCAGTCCGCACACACCCCCAGCCAAGCACCA